>OX376176.1:2400000-3000000 GCA_947363495.1 Euzophera pinguis | reverse complement strand
TGAACGTGAAATCCAGCAGTTACTTCCTACAACTGGAAACCTGGGTGAAATTTGGTTCAATCGGCTTAGCTACTATCCTACCATTAGCAGTGCTCATCGTTGCTGGGTGGTCGGACTATGAATGGCCTCGACATGTGGCGACCTTGGCACTTCTCCTGGCTTGGCTGGAAATGATGTTCCTGCTGTCCAGGTTCCCAAATTGGGGATACTACGTGCTGATGTTTGGGAAGGTCGCTTCTAATGTTATTAAGGTGATTTGATATGTTTTTTTAGGTGTTTCTGGGTTCTGCTGAAAATCTGGGATGAAATTCTCTGCTATTCGTTAGGTATGTGGTATTATTCGAGGTTGGTAGATTAAATCGGCTCTGCCTATGTGTCTATACAATACATACAATGTACTTATGATATTCATAAAACGTCTACAGACAAATTGATTTTATTACTTGATCAGACTGAAGTGTTTTCCCTACGTATCCCTTTCAATCTTTGAATGTGATAAACAGAGCTGGGGATGCAACTGACAAACACGCTTGTATCAGATACTTTCCAAATGTTAAAAATGAAGAGATTTAAATTTTAGACAAAAGTATAACAGCTTATATATTAATTTCAGATTCTACTGACATTTGCCTTTCTGGTCATCGGGTTCTCTCTCAGTTTCATGATCCAGTTCCACTCACAAATGCCCTTCGAAAGCCCCTGGGCTGCCCTGGTAAAGACAGTTGTCATGATGACATCAGAATTTGACTACGAGGCTTTATTTGACGAAGAAAATTCAGCTGATCTCGCTACGTCATTAGTAATTGTCAGAATAATATTTCTCATATTTTTAATCTTGGCAGCTATAGTACTGATGAATTTGATGGTAGGTGTTGCAGTGAATGACATAAATGATTTGGAAATATTAGGAAACATACGAAGATTGGCTAAGCAAGTTGAGTTCCTGAGCACTTTAGACACGTTAGTATACAATCGAGTATTCAAGAAACTTCTGCCAAGAAATGTGAACAACAGTATTAAAACAAAGCGCAATGTTAGAAGTATATTAACACTAAGTCCTGGTAAGCCAAAATGGAGGCACTACAAAATAATGCCATCGAGAATACGTGACGCGATTTTCGATAAAGCTATGAGACAGAAGAAGCAAATGGACGATGAACAAGGTTATCTAGAATTTAAGACTAAAATAGAAGAGATTTACGTATCAGTTGTTAAGGATAAAGAGAAACGACTAGAAATTGAAAACAAAGTTCAAGAAGGTCCAGCGAGACACAGAGCAAGACATGAAGAAATAATGAGACATCTTAATGAAATAGATGATGGCATGAAAGATCAAATGAATACGTATGCAGAAGGCACTAAGACTTCGATTGACGAATTAAATGTGAAGATGGATCAAATGTCTTTGGAAATAGAGGCGATTAAACAGTTTTTGAATAGGTTAGAAAGCAAAATGGGACGATTGTAGATGTAGAATTAAGAAAAATTAGGTTTTGTACTTAAAAAATATTAAAAAGTGTTGCTAAAGTGCCTTTCATTTATTTAATATGAAATAGAAATCCAACGGTCCAAGTTGGTTGAAAATCCTATTGATCACAGGTTACCAAGATTGTTTTAACGGAGTATTAATAAACCCTACCTTGGGCTCTGAAGCGCAACCAAAGGATGCAATGGAACAACACGCTTGAACGGAGAAGATTTAATGGAGCGACTGCTGTAGTCATTGTTCAAGACGATTAAAATTTTGCATTTGGCTCTGAAATTTCAGAAAGCAATTGAGAAAGTCTTTGTCACCACTGATCTCTCTGATTAGTCTTACAGTTGGTATTCCCACGAAAAGCATAGTTTGTTGGGTTGTTTCTAGTTGTTTAGTACTTTGCAAGACTGATTAACCTGATTTTTCTGATAATAAAGTCACCTAAATTCCTAAACTCAGCCACTCTTAGATTTCCCGCGCCAAAAATGAACGCTAGTTTTAGATTCTGTGAATAATTCAAAACTACCTCATTTCTCATGACGAATTAAGGTGGTGATGCAACATGAATGAACAATTTGCTTTTAAAAAAATAAATTTAAATTAAAATTTAAACGATTTGATTAATCTAATTTTTGCATTTGGCTAAGCTTGGGGGCCTTTTTTTTTAAAAAAGTCCCAAAGTAACGAATTATTGTCATTCGACATAATCGGCGAGTCGAACGATTTTCATTCGACTTACTGAAGAGATAAAAAGCCTTTTAATTTATATTAACTTAACTTGAATCATACTTATCAAAAAAAGGGGGCCGTATTTCTCTAAATTGTACTTTGATCAAGAATACGACATGGTTCGATGCAACTCTCTCAAATTTCCAAACAGCAGTATTTTATTTTTAAATTCATTATTTAACAGGGAAACAAATGATAACACTTACATTTTCATAGTGTTAGCCGTTTTACTGATTGTTCTGTAAACTATCATTTATATATTTTAACATTCTATGACAAAGAGAATGTTTTCTACTTAAGGTATGTGTGAGGAGAGAAGATAAATCCAGGATTCGGGGAATAGTACAATATTTATTATTTTTACTTAACAAATTTTGGTATATTTAGACTCTAAGGATACACGTTAATCTACATCTACACTAATCTACACTTCTACATCTACACTATATTCTATACATCTTCTATACATCTATATCTATATATCTATACATATAAATAAAATTGGAGTGTCTGTTTGTAATATTGAAATAACCGTTTTTTACTACATGCATATGAATATATATACGGTACATGCACCAAAATAACATTTTTTACAATTTTTGTCTGTCTGTCTGTTTGTTCCGGCTAATCTCTGAAATGGCTGGACCGATTTTGCCGGGACTTTTATTGGCAGTACATACACGTGACATATACGTCTATTTTAGAAAAAATATTTTATTTTAGAAAAATAAAGTAATGTTGCAATGTCCAAGTACTGTCCAGTACCGCGCGCATGACACCACATAAAATAAACACTAAAAAAAATTAAAGAATCGACTGTTAGGCGGAACGAAGTTCGCCGGGCCAGCTAGTCTACAATAATAATATTATAAAGAGGAAAGATTTGTATTTTTGTGTGTATGTTTGTAATGAATAAACTCAAAAACGATTGTGCCGATTACAAAAATTCTTTCACCTTGGAAAACTACATTCACCCTGAGTAACATAGGCTATATACCGCAGGTGGAGCTGCGGGAAACAGCTAGTAATATTATAAAGAGGAAAGATTTGTATTTTTGTGTGTATGTTTGTAATGAATAAACTCAAAAACTACTATGTCGATTTCAAAAATTATTTCACCATTGGAAAGCTACATTCACCCTGAGTAACATAGGCTATATACCGCAGGTGGAGCTGCGGGAAACAGCTAGTAAGAAATATAGAGGTCGTGAAATCCAAGGAGGCACGGGATCCAGTCAGGTAGCCGCTATATAATAGCCAGCCACTTAACTTGGAGATGACGAGATGATCCGAGAGAGGCTTCTGGTGGACGCGCGCAGGCTTATATATGTATCGGGGTGAAGCGGTGAGGTGAAGGGCGGCCGTTGACCAAGGCACGTCGACAAAAATTATTTACCATATGCAACAATGTTAGGGACAAAACAAATACCTGAGAGAACTTTATTCATTTATTTTTTACCCAGTATTCCCCAACCGTTACCAAGCAAAATAAAACATGTAGAAGTCTAGTGTCGCATCTCAGAATTCTGATCCTGAATTCATGTGCCTACAAACAAAGACTTAAATAATACATTTGTACCGTTGTGTATTGTCCAGCAGCATTTTGTAATACACTTTCACATTTGAAATGCCAAGATTCATCTCTATTTTCTTGTAAAATTTGTTTAAGTTATAACAATGTTGTTCTATGAGTTCCAAGAGGTTTTTAGGTTATGAATTTCGCGCCAAATAATTTGCTTCTGATTAGATATTAATAAATAATTCCTCTCATTTTAGCTTCTTTCTAGGAGGTTGATTCTTAAGCGTTACAAGAGAGAGAGAGAGAGAGAGAGAAACACGGTACTCTGCCTGGGAGTCCCACACTCAGTGCGTAAATGCATTTCCCCTCCGTTAACCAAAAAAAAAAAAGGTTTTTTTTTCTAAGGTGTTGGTCTCCTTACCTCTGCGATTTGATACAGAGTTCAAGTTTTATATAGGAACTTTAAAGCGTTATATTAGTACGTTAGGCGTAGCATTAAAGGTACATTGTTAGGGTTATTACATTTATCGGTACTAAGGTTATATTATTAATAAACACCGACAAATGTGATTAATTTATCACTTTTACCTCGACTTTTGGTAATTATTAATAATGATAGATAATTATTAATAATTTTCAATTAATCACTCTTACCGTAACATATACATTGGATACAGAAAGATATAAATATTTAGGTACCCTTTACTACATTTTGGTGTAAAGTGTAAAGGAATATCTACGAGTATACAGCTTTCGAGGTAAAATGCAGTTCGATTTTGCGGTCGGCGTGAAAAATATATGCTCGGCTGAGGAACGACCAACTGGACCCTCAAACATGCATGAGATGGCTGCAAACCTGCCCAGGGGTGGCGGCAGGGCTGTCAATTTTTTTTTTTTTTTTTTTTTTTTATTTTCTGCCAGATACATGGTATTATGTATTTTTCTACATAACCATAAATAGAAAAATAGTAAAGGTAAAATAAGTAAAAATATATTTTTATTTCCGTTTTCATTTAGTAAAAAACTTTTTTCTAAAAGCGGGACTATTCTTTCCCAATACTTTAGAAGAGTGGTTTCTTTAATGATAAAATAAATAAATAAAGTCATCAATACGCTTTATAATCAAATTATTAAAATGAATAGTTTGGATACTCTCATAACTATCATTGTTTTTTTATACTTTTTTAATCTGTGCTGTGTATGTAAGTAGTACAAGTGAGTACAAGCAAGAAACTGTGTTCAAACAGTTTGTAGTTTCATACAAAACATCGTCGGCCAGTGTAATTTATGTACCAAATGCTAGACTAACTGCTTATGTTTTACCTTGATGAGCAACAAATGTTCAGTATGACTAGCTTCTGCACAGAAATTGTTCTCGTGAGATATTCGAATATATATTAGGTTGAGGAAAAAGTCTTTTCGCATATAGTATGTATGAACTTGTAATAAAAGGTTTTGGTATCATTTAAAGTTTATATAGATAATTCCAAATTCAAATTAGAAACATGTGTGGTTTTCATGTTTTTTTAATGTCAAAATGAGTGAATCTAATGAAAATATTCCATACATTTTAAAATTTTACTACAAAAATTGGGTACACAAAAAAGCACCATATTTGGGTACCTCACGAGCTCACTGAAAGAAACCTAATGACCCGTGTACTCATTTGTGATTCTTTATTACGACGTAATGAAACCGAACCATTTTTGAAGAAGCTTATAACTGGTGATAAAAAGTGGATTACGTACGATAAGAACGTGCGAAAAAGGTCGTGGTCAAAGGCCGGTCAGGCTTCACAGACTGTGGCGAAACCCGGGTTAACTCGCAACAAGGTGATGCTGTGTGTGTGGTGGGATTGGAAGGGCATTATTCATTATGAGCTGTTACCACTAGGCAGGACCATCGATTCTGAACTCTACTACGAACAACTGATGAGATTAAAGCAAGAAGTTGAAAGAAAGCGGCCAGAATTAATCAACAGAAAGGGTGTGGTTTTTCATCATGATAACGCTAGACCTCGCACATCTTTAGCCACTCAGCAAAAATTTTGAGAGTTTGGCTGGGAGGTGTTAATGCATCCGCCGTATAGTCCTGACCTTGCACCTTCAGATTTCCACCTGTTTCGGTCTCTTCAGAATTCTTTAGGCAGTGTCAGGTTAACATCACGAGAGGACTGCCAAAACCACTTGTCGCGGTATTTCGATCAGAAGCCTCAAAATTTCTATAGCAATGGGATCATGTCCCTACCTAGATGGCAAAAAGTAATAGAACAAAATAGCACCTACATACTTTAGTTAAATGTAAATAAACCATATTAAAAAATGTTTTGAATTTTCTTAAAAGATGCAAAGAAACTTTTTCTCCAACCTATCATATAAGACTGCAAGACCCTTGAAAAATTATAGACTGTAGTTTTGTATTCTTATGACATCACAGACAACTGTTAAGTTTACCTGTAACCATGAACGATGCAAAATGTTTGAAACTTTCGGTGTAAAATAAATTACTTGAAAACGCGATAAAAACCATATTAAAATTGTAAGTATCCATACTTTCATACTAATATTATAAGTACGAAATTCTGTCTGTCTTTCTCTCTGAACCTCTGAACGGATTTTAATGAAATATGGTATGGATATATTTGAAGACCCGGGGTCAAATATAGGCTACTTTTTGATGCAGGCGGAGCTGCGGGAAACAGCTAGTAATTTAATATTTAAGAATAATGAGTAATCGGCACTTAGTTGCGACTCGTTGTCAGGAATCAGGGAACAACAAAATTTCTTTTTTTAATTTTGACAGCCCTCGGAGTTTGGGACTCCGAAATAATACAGGTGACCTGGAATATTATAGTAAGCTAGGACATTGAAGATGCATTGAATTCGGTAAAACTCCTTTGAAACCGTGATAAATGCTTTATATTAAAATATTTTAGCAATTTTAACACATAATACAGGAAACAATAAAATCCATAACGTAAGCGGCAGCCGGGTTTCACTTTGGTGGTAAGACCTCTATAGTCCGTGGCTTAAAGAGGCCTGTGCTTGTATCCAGCACTTGTCTGCGATATTTTTCAGGTAATCTGACCATTTGGAGCCCTATTTTCAAATGTGTGACTCATACGTCGAATGAAAATAGTTCGATATCGAACAAAAATCATTCGGCTCGCCATTTAACATGTGTCACACTTTCCAAAAATAGTATTCCTGGTCGGTGGGTATCTGGCTGTACAATGTTTCGCTTGCTAACTACAGACTAAAGTGATACATAAGAATATATCCTTATCACCCACATAAAGACACATAATATTGTATTATTTTATTCACATAATCGTACATAATGTAGGTAGGTTTTGTTTTTTGTTTTTTTTGAACCGGATTAACATTTCTAGCTACAGAGAGCTTTGGAAATTACAGCGGGACAGTTTTAGGCGAGGGTTTTTGGCCACTCAGCCTCTTCGGCAAAAGCGCAAGGGGCTCCCAGTTGGGACGAACCTCGGCCATGGGCTTTGTCTTTGAGCAATGCGAGCAATGCAAACTCGCGAGCGGTAGCAAACGCTCTATGCCTTAAGGGCCGACACTATTGTGCCTAATGTAGGTAGGTAGGTACTTAATTTTATAAACATGCTAAATATACATAAGATTAATGTTATAATTACAAACGCCCTGCGAGTCATTAGCCGTCTAATGAGGGGCTTAAGGTTGGGCGCGGGAAAATTAATTTTTTTTAAAAAGGAGTATATCCTTTGTAGTTTGTTAAGCCTCTTGTCTGCCAGCCAGTACTTTACAAAATATAATTAAAAACTAAGCTTTGATGAATTATTCGTCATTAGAATAATTAACGATCAAAGTGATATTATAATACGTCATAAAAAGGGAAAACCACTTGACTTTGAAAAATCTACTAACTTGTAACGATTTGTTTCGTAGATTTTTATATTTTTTTTTGGCAGAAAAGATTGATTGCAACAATGTAAACACCGGGTAGCGCAAATGACGACGCTGCATTGATTTTCTCTTAATTTTTGTTGAGTTTGGTTGACCAAAGAGTGTTATGTTTTTAGCGTAAATGTATGTTTGTATGTATGTGAGATTCTTTATTCCACCATAAATATATAAATATGCATATATTGATTCCGATGTATTTATATAAATTTAACTGGACAAATTATGTAGAAATGAAATCTTGACATTTTACTACCTGGTCATTTAACAATCCCAATTTAAAATACCTGGGCATTTATTGATTTTGATATTGTACTACCTGGTAATTTAACGATCTGGAAATTTAAAGATCTTGACATTCCGCGATCTGAAAATCTTGACATTTTACGAGATTGACGTAAAATACCAGAGCGAAATTCTCTACCAAAAATATCATAGTTTTTTTTAAAGGATTATGGCAGAAATGTTCCAAAAGCTAACACCGCAGTGAATGTGCTTTTAAAAACAAATTGTACAGGTAAGTATATTAAAAAGAAGAAGGTATGAACAAAGTTGTGAGTGAAGTTTGTTAATAAAGCCGACCACAGCCAGCGGGGTGCTTCAACTTGTTCGAAACTTGGCTCCGTTTTACGGGAGAAGCGACTTTATGACATATAGTGTACGACTGTTTACGAAATTGTTATTCGTTGACAAGTATAAATAAAAAATTTGCCTTTTGATTTATATCAGCGTCTTCCCGGGGTCCATCGGGTGTTTTATTAATGTCCAATGATTGATTACGATCTCATCTCATGTTAAGTGCAGATAAGTCTAATATGGATATCGCTACCTAATAACTTTAGTCTTAAAATCTATCTAAGTATTTATATCTCAGCTGCTTAACTATAACCTGAATGCTGGCTGGAAGAGATTGTATTAGTCCGCCTTTGTACTCATTTTGTTTTAACCAGATTAAACTTTATTGTACAAAATATACAATTGTATATCACAATAAGCGGACTTAATGCTAAAAGCATTATCTAACAACCAACTTTTGGGTCAAGCAGAGAGCTTAACTGTGGGTGTACAATAACAGGTAAATATATAATATCAACATTGTGATCAACTAACATGAATTATACATACATACCATCACGCCTTTTTCCCGTAGGGGTAGGCAGAGACTACGTATTTCCATTTGCTACGATCCTTACCAGACATCCCTTTTGTTTAATATGTACTTCTCACTAGTATTGCTTGACATTTTTTAGGATTAACTCTGATTCCAAAATTATTAGACCACTTTATAACATTGCCGAAAATCTACGCCTAAGAACTCCACTACCTTCTACTCTAATTCTTTTAAAATCAAAGCAACATGACTTTAGAATTCCCTTCCACTGCCTATTCGAACGGCTCAAACTCTGGCCAGTTTTAACTCGCAAGTAAAGTCCCACTTTCTTTCCTCACTGTAGCTTCGTTACCTTTCCGTACATCTTGCTTCAGTTTTCACTTCTCGTGTATTTTTTTAAGTTTATTTATTGTGTATGTATTATACCTATTTATTTTCTATTTATGTATCTAAGTATTTATTTTAAGTAGTTTATGTATTGTGCATTTCTATTTTTCTGCCTAGCGTGATTCTATTATTTATACACCATATCCGTATCTGTCCTTTCTTTTATATTTCAAACTACCTTAAGTTTGCCTGGAAGAGGTTGCTTAAGCGATAGGGCCGCCTTTTGTTATGTTTTATTGTTCTGTGTGCAAGGAAGTGTTAAATAAATAAATAAATAATATTGTTTAAGTTTACGTTTTCGTTAACGTCCAAAACGTAATGAGTACTGAATAAACGTAGCATTTTTAATTTCCCATTCTACCTTTCGTAAACCATTCTCCGCGCGAACTCAAATATTTAAGCTTAATTACGAAAGGTATCATAATTTTCATATGTTACATACAAACACACAGTTCCATAAGTCGCCGTGGTCTCAATGCCGTCATTAGGAGACTTACATGCGGTACTATAAGGACTATAGAGCGCCCCAACCTATTTGTATAGCTAAATTAATCACATAAATTACCGCACTGGTATTATTTTAGACTTTTGTTAAAGTCTAAAATAAAGGTGAAGGTATTGGACGAAGAAATGTCATAGCAGATTGAAATGGCCGGATGGAGGAAAGCACAACACCGAAGAGAATGGCGTGTAATGCTAGATGTCACTCAGCATTCGGTGGCGATGTATTTATGGATCAATTACAATGCTACATGGTTTATACCCATTAATATATTTTTTATTGCCTCAAGTGCCCTACAACTTGGAAAACAAAAAAAGGGATTTGATGTTCTTATTTCTTTGCGCTATTCAGTTTTAAAATTAATAAAATTTGAAAGGAAACAAAATGAGAAATCAGATCAGGAGCGCTATTTTTGAAAAGTGTGACTCACGCAAAATCGGCGATTGGAGTAATTTTCTTTCGATATCGAATGATTTTTATTCGACATTATGTCATACATTTCAAAAATAGTGCTCCTGGAGCCTTTTATTCTTTAACAGTAAGATTCACGCGAAACCGCTGAATCGATTGATTTTTGATCGATAGTGAATGATTCTCACTGTCATAGTCGGTGAATCGTACGATTTTCATTCCACGAAATAAGTCACGTACATTAAAAAAATAGGATCCTAAACGTACAAGTTGAGACTATATATAGCTCGTTCTCCCGGCTTCACTACATACGTGTGCTTTTTTACATCGATTTGTAGTACTCTACTTTTCATTCCGCTCTCTATAACACCAAAGCATTACTTACTCTAATGCAGCTAATGACTCATGATCTCGCACCGTAGGTAATTAATAAATTAATATCAAATGAAGTCGCGTCATACTGTACGATTACGTAGCTAATCTCAGTGTTGACGGATCATATCAAAATACCTAACCCCGTTGACAAATTATAGTAATATATTTCTTGTACGTGAATTCAGGACTAAACGTAGCATTGTGGAAATTTAAAAATAACATAAGTACAACCATTTATCTTTACTAACAGCCTGTGGATCTAAAATGGCCACTTTGCACGAATTAAAATATGATCACATTATTCATTCAAATTGACAGAATCATTGCAAATCTTAAAATAGCCACATTTTTGCAGTTCATGAAATGAATAATTTCATGGCAATTCTGCTGTTTGACGGAAAGTCGCAAAATGACTTTCCTTTTGTAAATTGCTTTACCTTATTGCCAGGCGTAAAAATAATCTTTATTTTTGCATAGCGTGCGTACTTTTACGATTTTTTTAGTTAAATAAGTTTTTCTGACCAATAATGTTGGTTTACTATGAATTAACTGTCGAATTATAAATATCAATAAAAATATTAAAATTATAAAGAGAGTGATTCAAGAAATGAATCACGAAATGAATTGAATTAGAGTTGAAACTTCAATGTCAAAATTTGCAGAATTGCTAAGCTTTGCAATTCATGAAATGATTCGTTTTGATGCATTGCTCAAAGTGGCCATTTTAGACTTGCAGGTCAAGGGAGAATTCGCCAACTACCGACGATTGAAACAAATACATTACAAATGCACTAATCAAGTCGCGCAAGTAGAATAATTTTCGTTCAGTTAACCGATTATGTGAAATGAAAATTATTCGATTCACCGATATTGCGTGAAGCATACTTTTAAAAAATTTGCCACCTGGCCACAACAGTCACCTATTATGTCGAATGAAAATCATTGGAAATCGAACAAAATCTTTCGATGCATCAGACTTGCATTCTTCAAATATTCCTTGCGGTCTTAGTTTAGATTTTGCGCGACCGGCCGCATGTAGTATCTACTCGTTCTTGGCCGAAATGCGTGGAAGGCTAAAGGGGAGACCATTGCCCTGTGATAATTAGGGTTATTTAAAAATATCTGATAATACCTCACACATAGCTTTTTATTGCACTTCAAAATTTATCCGCATTTTTGAAAATGAGGTGATGACAAACAAGGTGAGCATTGAATCATAGTAAGTTTTGACAAGATTATTTAATGGATACACGTTCAGAAACCATCTACGCGTTCAACACCTAATTAGAGTATGGTTTCAGTTGTATAAAGTCGCAAATGTGTATTGTAAAGCATGCTGCTATTCAACACAGGGTCGCGTTGAGTTGATGTATGGTCTAATGATACGCCTCATAGTTACGGAAAATGCCGACCTTTCCGCAGACATACGCAGTAGGTTTGTTTAAACGGCTTTTAAATATTTTTCTTCTTCATCCCTCAATACTGAGGATTGTGAATACACATGTCTTTCTATAATGCGCGATCGGTAGAACTATGGACCACATTATATAAGCTGCCTCCAGATGCTCTCTTAACGCTGCCCACCCCTTGGAGTGCTATTTTCAAAATGTATATGTCATATATCGAATGATAATACGATAACACTATACGTCTTGGGAAACTGTAAGTGTAGTGAGTAGCTGTGAATAAATAAACAATCATTCGACTCACCATATTGAGTGAGCCATCCAAAAATGCATTCCTGGATTAGTTTTTCCCGGCATTCTATGTTATGACCGATAAATACCCTCCTTCCGATTAGATTACGTCTTTTAAGCAACTATCCAATTTTTCTTATATCAAGCTTTCAACTGAAACCAAAAGCCAAGCGGTCCAAACGTCTCAAAACAAGAAGCGTCACCGCAAACTTTAATTAAAATGTTCGATCCTAGTTATCTCGGGAACATCGGGACAATAGGGCTGTGGTTGGTCCATTAAATAACTTGTTGTCTTCAATCATAGTTGGCTTATCTTTTTAAACTTTGGATGTGGATAAATTAATTTTAAAGAGTGGTTTACTTGATTGATCTTCATTATTATTTATTTGCATTTCAGGAAAAAGATAGCTAAGCGCGCGTAACAGGCTAGTTTCCAGGGTCAAAAGACAAACATTAAAATTAGTTCATCATTTAGGCAATCAAAATATATTAGTGACGTATTTTTTCTTTTGTCAATTAAGCGGTAAGTTATAAAGATATAACGCATCAAAGTTTAGGAGTGGGGGCTCGTGACGTCACATATTGCGAAAAAGTGTAGCACACTGTAACGTCACACTGAACTTTAACGCGCCATATCTTTACCATTTTTTGTTTAATTTTCAAAAGGAAAAATACGTCTCCAATATTTTTTGATTACCTATCTGCCGGACTAATTATATTTTTTAAGAAACTAGCCTATTCGTAATTAATTGGTATTGTCTTGTTGTTGCTGGAGGATAGACAACTTGAATAAGGACGCAGGGAAGCGCTGAATCCTGGCCGCATCCCGTTCTTTTTGAAAACTATGCGAACTGACATGATGATGATGATGATGATGAGATCGTCTTGAGCTTCTGCTTTAGAAGGCATGTTAAGTCTTTGGTCCCGATTACTTACCGATTATCCGATACACAGGTTTGATAGGATCCCTTTAGAAATCTTTCAGTAATGACCACTATTACACCTCGGGTCAAGTTCTTGTTGTTCTAGTATCACTGTTAAAACGGTAACAGATGTCAGATGGCAGTCGCTCCATTATAGTAGCTAGTGTTTACTATCTCTCTCATTCTTCCAGTAGCATTGCAGCAAGAACTTCAAACAATTCTTTATCTCATACATTTTCTCTATTCCTTTCCTCGCCAACAATAAATTAGTATTTTGACAAAGAATGTGTCCAAATTGGCCCCATATATCAACATTTTGTCGAAACCAGAACCCACAGATTAGTAGAAAAAAAGCAATCAGGCAAAAGAATATAAAAATAAGTAATGCAATAATTCTCCCTACGCGCTAACAACTTGCAAAGTTTTCACGGGAGAATTTTTCACACGTGACAGCGGCTTTTGTTATGTAAATCCGTGTCTTTGGGCGGCTTTTTCACCAGTCTTTGCGTTTTTGTAAAAAATTGTGTAACGATGGTAAAGTTGAAGACAATGGCCCGTGAATTAAAATTATTAAGAAATTAAAATGTATTTAAAATGGTCAGGAAGAGATATTTGCCATAAGATAGTAGGTCTAGAAAAACTGCACTGGTAAGAGCGTAGATAAATGTCACACAGTTAAGACAATTATATTTAGCATTATTATTATGACCCGTCTTTGGAAATGCTGTTTTTGTTCGTCGCCAATTGAGCAGAGTTAAGTAAATTGAAACATCTGTTATTCCCGTATCCTGTAGTCTTGCGAAATCCATAGATGGTTTTTTTTCCCAACCGGAAACCAAAGAAACCCCTTATTCATAAAAATAAACAAACGTTCAATAAAAACTAATTAACGAATGAATGTTTCGTCTAGTTCTTTCACGTCAAAAATAGATGAGGCGAAAAGGGACTAAACATGAATTAGTTACATGTTCACAAAAGAATAAATGATTATTGGTTAATTTGGTCGTATTGAACGTTTCTTAAGTTTTATAAATAAGAGAGAAAGAGTTTAAAATTAGCATAAACATAATAAATAATTCGTTGTAGATACGAGTTTTGGGATATTCATTTATTTATGTCGAGTGGGTTACATGACCAATCGACCCTGTACTGACATCATGACTTGATTCCTTTAACGAACACCAATTATATTTTCCAACTTTGGGATATGTTTCACGGGTAACCTGTTATTTATTGCTAAAAATAAACCAACTGCCAAACTCAAATGCTACGATTCTAAAATAAATTCATCACCGTATGTTTCCACTCTATGACATACATCATTATTCTGCACGCGTATCAAACTTGCTACCACCGGGTAAACAAGACCCCTCCTCCCCCTTAATTACCTTCAAAACAGGTCAATATGAGGGTAGGTACAAAGTGAAAGAGGGGTCAAGTTAGCCTGGTCCGGTTGTTACTACAGAATTGAAGCTTGCAATAAATCTGAGGTAATACTATGTATTTGTTGGAATAGTTCAGTAATAATCCAATAATATACTGCAGGATCCCTATTTTTGAAATGTATGAATATATGTCGAACAAAAATCCTTCGTCAATGAACGAAGATCATTCGATATCGAACAAAAATTATTCGACTCGCCGATTTTGCGTGATTCACAATTTTCAAAAATAGTGCTCAAGGCGAAGTATTTTCTTATTTGCAATAGGGTTAATTCCCTCATATATTATTAGGCACTTATTTAGAGAAATTTGAAAGATATTTTGGTTGTTATAACTGAAGCTAGTCTCATAAATTTGGAAATAAATTGGAATTGAAGTTTGGTTCAGTTCTCTTCATTCGCTCATTTTGCCATATTTTCCGAGCTTTGTTACACTTTAGAGCCCAGGGTACGTCCTAGTCATGGTGGAATTGGTTTTACAGTGGAACGACATCCGTCTGAACTCCGAGACTCTTTTAAGAAGAGAGGTAGGACATTTTGTAAGGAGTAGTCCGTCTGGGGAAGTACAGAAGACCGCAGCCAAATAACACTGTGATGCAGTGTTGTGTTCCTGCTGGTGAGTAGGGTCGCAGGCTCCAGAGGGGTCGCTGTGCTGACAGCGGACAGGTCGGCAACGCGCTCGTGACATCTCCGGTGTTGCAGGCGTTCGTACGCTACGGTAACCACTTACCATCAAGTGGGCCGTACGCCTGTTTGCCTACTTAGTTGTATATATAAAATTGCGCCTAATAATAAATCCTTGTTGTTAAGTAACGTTTTAATAGAAGCACGGTTAACTCACTAAGTTATTCAGCCTATCCGTTTAAGGTGTTACTAAATTTTTAAACGGTTACATTAGAGCTATTTTAACACTAACATCTAGCTTTGCCCGTTAAATATTTCAGTGTAACCGATTGATTTTATCGGATACGGTTTAATTATTAATCGGTTCGGCGTAATCGCTTAGAAAGAGTGGTAGAAACTTTAGGAGCCTAGTTTTTTTTATAATATGGCTTTTACGTGACGTATTTAGCAATTGGCAAGCAAAATTGTATGTGGTTATGTCGGTAGGTAAATCTAGTCAAGTCCAGTCAGAACTATTAACCTATGTGTAATGGTAGAAACACTGCACTTAGGAGCTAACAATCAAAAAATCACATAAATCAAGCACTTATCATTTACCAACACTCACACTTGTTCACGAACACTTTACCACCATTACTACAAAAAAAAAAAACACAAATTTTGGAAAATAAATACATTTTTACCGCAGAATTCTCAGCTTCCCACCAAAAGTTCGGGAGCCTAGTTAATGATTTCATATGTTTTCTATTGTTACAAATTAAATTAAACTATTTTAGACAGGCAGACAGACAGAAAGACAGACAGACAGACAGACTTTTGCATTTATAATATTAGTATGGACATGGATTTATGTACAACTAACGTTTGAAACACTTTACAGAGTTCATAGTCGCAGGTAGACTAAGTTAATATTTGTCTGTGATGTGATAAGAATACAAAACTACAGCTTATGATTTTATTGACAACTATTTTGATTCACGCAGTATTAAAATAAAAACCGTATCAAAATAACCTAGTTATTTATTTTCAAAAATAAATGGGTCAATTTCGATATACTCGTAGTATTTTTGTTTAAAAGCTGAAGTGTATAATTTAGGGAGATGTTCCGCCGTTTAAAGATTCATCATCGTCCTAGCGTGTATTCCTAGTTGCGTCGTCAGCTTACGCTATGTCATGGTCCGAGATTTGGCGGAACTGGTTATTATAATGGAGCGACTGCCGTCTCATCTCCGTAACCCTTTTAATAGGGATACCAGACCGTCCGACCGACGTTTAAAGATTTAGTTGATCTGATTTGATTTCAGAAATTTACCAATTTTTACGGAACAAATTGATATGGAATTGGGCGATATTTCTAGATTAATTTAAATGTTGCTTGCAGCTTAGGGACGTCTATAGAATTATCACCTCGGCAACTTACAGCACGGAAGGAATAATATATTCGTCTGAAAGTATGAAACGCAATACTTTTTAAAATGACAAGACATTTAATTCATTCATATCGAGTGGGTTACATGATCAATCGACTCTGTGCGCCCTGGTGTCAGAGTTTTTCGGAACCTACTTTCGGCCGCTGACGTGGTTCCTTTAAGGACCACCTAATGACAGCCGGGACCAACGGCTTAACGTGCACTTCCGAAGTACGGAATCATCATTATTATCAGACAATCAGGTAATTCAAGCCTGCAAAGTCCTAACCAAACTGGAAACAACTAAACAAAGTATGCTTCCGGTGGGAATCGAACCCACCACCCCCGGGCAGAAGGCGAACGCCTTAACCACTGGACCACGGAGGCAATTAATTGACTGACAAGCCAATGGAAGCAATACTTGCTATTTTTATTATTATAATTACTTAATGAGTTCAAATTTTCTAATTATTGTCTTACCTTGTTTCTGTTGTGTACATGAATTTATAAAAACACTAGCTTTTTCCCGCAGCTCCGCCTGCGTCAAAAAGTAGCCTATGTTTGACCCCGGGCCTTAAACTATATTCATACCAAATGCCATCAAAATTCGTTCAGCGGTTTGGCCGTGAAAGCGTAACAGACAGAAAGACAGTCAGATAGACTTTCGCATTTATAATATTTGTATGGATATTGTTTTTATTTGTGAAAACCTATAATTGGCTTCATGTTTCTTAATATTTAGTGCTAATATGTTTCTTGTATTTAAGTTTTTCCTTCCAAAAACAAATAAATACCTAAAGTCTGGTCTGTCAACTATTAGTCTGTGGAGAATAATGAAGCTAAGTTAAAATGTCACCAAGTTGCTTACTTACTTGCTTTGTTGCTTGTTTACTTCAGAATTAAAGTATCTCTTAAGTATACAAATTGTGTGCACTTATCATGGAGCAATTACAAAAAGGAGATGCCGTAATAAGCGTATAATAATTTGTAAGAAAGTATTTGTGAGTCTACACGGGGCGGAAAACAGACGTGCTTGGTTTCTGCCGTGGCTCCAACCATGGAACACGAACATTGACAAGCTCCGCCCACTGCAGTGTCGGCGAGGCGCCAATGATCACATCACTGCGCCATTTCAAACGGCATCTCCTTTTTGTAATTGCTCCATGGCACTTACTGCCAATGTCGCTTCACCACCTCCTGTATTATCTAGTTGGATAAGCCCTTAGTATTCTGTAGGTAAGGTGGGGTCTATAGTAAGCAATCTGGATAAATTATATAGGGCTATTATGAAACACCATCTTAACTTTTACAATGTTTTTAGGACGTGAAACTAAACAACTTTCAATTAAAAAATAAGTGAAAACGCCTGTGGGCTGATCCATGGAGAAATTACAAACAGGAGATGCCGTAATAAGCGTTTTGTAAGAAAGTATTTGTGAGGCTACACGGGGCGGAAGGCAGACGTGCGGGGTGCTTGGTTTAGGCCGTGGTTTCAACCATGGAGCACGAGCAATGACAAACTCCGCCCACTTTTGTGTCGAAATATTTTCTTATTTTTAATTTTATTTTTCTACACAGAACGTCCCCTATCATGTCCGATCCCTTTCCATCATTTCTTTTCCTTGTCTTTATCGCACTTACTAGGTCCGTTAATAGTATTAGTTTGTTCTTACATTTGTAATTTGAAATCGCGTCTTGTGGGACTCGACCCTTATTAGTCTTATCGTCTTCAACACTGCAATGTGGCACTACCTTTACCGTAATGAAGGTAACACAACATTTCCATTAGGGCTTCATTCATTACGAGGTTAAGTCCTGATCCGCAGGTACTACCGAATGATGGGGTGGCCCACGCAATCGGTTATATTTAATTTGTATTAATAAACTTACTGCGATGGCTCAGCCAAGGACCTTGGCCTCCGACACAAGAGTTCTCCACTGTTCTCTGTTCTGTTCACTGTACCCGTTTGTAATTATGAAAGTTTAGGTATTTATTTTAACAAATTATAGTGTATACTAGCTGTATTCCGCAGCTCCGCCTGCGTCAAAAAGTAGCCTATGTTTGACCCCAGGTCTTCAACTATGTTCGTACCAAATTTCAACACAATCCGTTCAGCGGTTTAGCCGTGAAAGCGTAACAGACAGACAGAAAGACAGACAGACTTTCGCATTTATAATATTACTAGCTGTTTCCCGCAGCTCCGCCTGAGTGAAAAAGTAGCCTATGTTTGACCTCGGGTCTTCAACTATATTCATACCAAATTTCATCAAAATCCGTTCAGCGGTTTGGCCGTGAAAGCGTTACAGACAGACATACAGACTTTCGCATTTATAATATTAGTATGGATTAGTATGGATTAGTATGGAAGTATGGATATGGATTAAATTGCGCGCAGGTAAGAATTTCAATATTATTTCCCGAACGGTAGATATTGATTTGTTCACTACAAGCATTGCGAGGGCTAAGTTACTTCTATATGGCCATTTGTTCCAGCAGGGTAATATTTAGGGTAGTTTGTTAATTTAAGCTTTGAATTGTTTTCCTTTACAAAACTAAACTATGTTGCTCTCCATTCACAGCAATATTTAATTTCAATTATTATTGTTTTTTTTTTTTATCAAAATGCAGTGCGTATACTATGTTTGGTTCTTTAGTTGGACTATTCTTGTTCTATCTGTGAGGACCTATAATTGGCTTCTAAATTACTTAATGTAGTTACCTATTGTATAGATATAAGCTGTTGGTCTTCCTTATAATAAAATAAATAAACTGAATTGACCTGAAATCAATACAAAAATATATAATAATGTTGTGATATAAGGCTTCAGAGGGTAAGCGTATTAACTGGCACTTTTTACAAAACCTTAAACTACTTATTAAGTATTTTTAATAGAATATTTTAACATAAATTAAATAAAAATATACTGAAGAAAAAAAATATGCACCTATACAAATTGATACTTCTATCCTAGAGAAAAACTGCCTTCATGGCCTAGTGGTTAAGGCGTTCGATTCCCACGGGAAGCATACTTTGTTTAGTTGTTTCTAGTTTGGTTAGGACATTGCAGGCTTGAATAACCTGCTTGTCTGATAATGAAGATGATTCCATGCTTCGGAAGGCACGTAAAGCCGTTGGTCCCAGCTGCCATCTGGTCGTCTTACCCCCTTATTCATAAAAAATAACGAATGTTCATCAAGCCTACATGCCCCTTTTCGTCTTATCTATATTTTACGTGAAAGAATAAGACGAACCATATTTTAGTTAATAAAAGCTTATGAAGGTTCTTTAATTTTTATCAATAAAGGGGTTATAGATTATGAGCAATATTCAAAAGAAAATACAGTCTAAAGCCAAAGTTGTTATAGTAAACGTTTATCGGAATTCCCGAATAGTCATCTCCGTCCGGCCATGCTGCGGAATGTGTTCGATGCACCTGCGGGCATCTTAATATTACGAGTGGCGAGCGCTGGAATTCCAGTCGCCGGTCGTATCGGATAGTGGCGGTCGATATCCTTTGAATGGTCACATGGTGATGTGGAGTGATATTTAGATTTTAAAAGGGTTTTTAAGGCTTTTTAAATTTCGAATGAAAAGCTAGTTAATGAATTAAATATCGTTTCGGAAATTACCTAATAACATCCTTTTCCAAAGCCAATTTTAAAAGCATGTATGTTGGGAATTTCATTTTATAAAAGAAAATAGGTATAATAAATTATGCAGTTAAAGAAACGTACCTTTGAGATTTTCCATTTCTTTTTAAATGTCATAAAAATAGTTAAGTGTACTATAACATGCAGAATACAAGCAGTATACTTAAAAGCACCTATCTAAAATACTTACATCAACGTAGCAAAGCTACGAAATTTCGTAGCATAAAGCTAAGTACCGTAGCAGGCTACGAAATTGCGTAGCACTATTAAGTTTTCTACGAGTAGCACAACTTATCGACAGCTTTCGCTACCTTCAAAGGTCTATAGACTAGCGGGGCATACGTGTTCATCAATCTTACATGTCAACCGACTTCGAGTGTAGTCGGGCTTAGATCGGGCTCATCTAGTGTCATTTATATAGTGAGCTCTTCCGTGCTTCGGAAGGCAAATCAAACCGTTGGCCTCGCTAGTTTTGCTAAGTATCAGTTAAGTTGTATCAAACGCCTGAAAAATCTTACAGTTTTGGTATGTAAGTAAAAACATTTTATTGCACCACAGAAAATCACAAAGATATCAGATAAAAGGCGTCAGATGGCAGTTCCTCTACTTTAACCAGTACCATCTATGATCATGTATCAAGCTTACCATGGGTTCTTATTTTTCTGTTTCGTGTAATTATTTCAAATCTCATTCCTTTATACCAAACAACACTACTGCCATTTAATTCCTAATGCGATCGTAAATTACAATAAAATGGAGAAAACGCGAAACATAGTCAACTTCACATAGATAATGGCACAAACATACGAGGGACAGGCAATTTATATAAATAGCAGTTGCAGAAAAAAAGCGATGTTAATACTCATGGATTATTTATGTAACTGACTAAAAACAAATTAATTTCGGACCGAGGGAAAACAAATAATTGTGTGGTTCAAGTTACAGAGCGGTTTGATTTTTATGTTAACCTTTATTGAAACATAATCTACATTGGGTAGATTTTCGGGATTCGATAGCAGGGCACGCGTGGTCATAATGAGGGTGCAGCGCATACAGCGTGCTTGAACTGACTTTGAATCAATAGTGGCAAATCTTGAGTCAGTTTATCTGTTTGAAACTCTCTGCCAGCCTTAGTACGAAGTGCTCAGACTCTTGCCAGCTTTAAGGATCAAGTCAAGTCCTATTACCTGACATTATGAACGGACAGTTTGTGTGTATGTTGCGTCATTAGTTTATGTTTATATATTAAGTATGTATGTATGTATATAAGTATGTTTATTTTTATTGATATAGTGTGTACGTTTATTATAGATACTTTTTGTAAGTTCTGCATTTCTTATCTGTGAGTTATTGGTATGTATCTCTGCACCTTACCTGTGATATTTTTGTATACATTTCTTTTGATTATTAGGTTGCCTGGAAGAAAAAAAAATACTTTTGTGATAAGGCCTTTGTACAGGCATTTAATTTTTTGTGTAATCTGTATTTCAGTTCTTGGTGCAATAAAGAGTTTTTATTATTATTATTATTCCTTTATTTATAGTCAGTCTATTTTGTAAATATTTAAATATTACATGTTTTTTTTTTAATACAATATTTAAAAATATACAAAAACGGGGCACCCATCGGCAGCGGAGTTAGACCCAAGCTGCCGGTGGTCAGGGCTCCAGAGAGAGGAATCTCCGCATAATGCGGGCCGTGTCCAGAAGTACGCATCTGTGCCTTGACCCAACTGCCAAGCGAGAGTCTCTCTAGATGACGGTCGAGACTCTTCGCTATTAATCCGTCCGTACTAACAACAATCGGAACAATTATGGTCGAGTCAACATGCCACATGGCGGTAACCTCGTGGGCCAAGTCCAAGTACTTACAAAGTTTTTTTTTGTCTCGGCTTTCACGAGGTTCTCGTCATGGGGGATGGTAACGTTTTTTGCACGAATTGCACGGCGTGTCTCCCGATCTACTACCACAATGTCAGGTCTATTGGCAACAATAGTCCTATCCGTGATAATAGATTATTATTATTATTATTTATCACCATATGCATGCCATAGCTAAATGATAGATGCTTTTAGGCTGCGAAATACGATAATGTTTGTCCAGTTTGCACTTTTTTGCATAAGGACGGAGCTGGCAAATACACTTTGGCGATGTCACGCGTATATTAGATGCTGAAAACATTTTTGATCAGTAAAAATTACAAACAAATCGTACATTTATTGTAGGTCTGCATCTTAATATGCGCCAAAATAGCATTAAGTCCGCCTATTGTTATAAGTATACACCGTGAAATTTTAGTCGTTTTGGACCCATCGTCCAGTGACTCCATTCATGCAACTGAACAACTTTCCCCAAGATACATGGGTCGAAATTTGAAGTAAATTTTTGGACCTCCCATACAAAATGTCTCATCACGTGACCTAACATACTATGGGAAGTCCAAATGTGTTTTTCTTGTTTCGATCTATGTTCCTTGGGGAAATTTTTTCGGTTGCATGAATGGAGTCACTGGACGATGGGTCCAAAACGACTAAATTTTCACGGTGTATGTGTACTTTGTGCAACAAAAAAGTTTTAATAAATAAATCAAATTAAAAATAACCCAAAGTTTTGGTTTCTGTTTTTCTGTTCCAATTCTGTTACATAAAGTTATAAAATGTCCAGGTGACCAAGTCGTCTTGACCATACTTTGAAAATAATTCAACATTAAAGAAAATAAAACAAATAATTCAAGTTACCAATATTGAGCGAGCCAAATATATCAAGTCTAGTGGATCTTGTGTTATCCATACTGTCTGTCAGTTACGCTTTTACGGCTAAACCGCTTAACGGATTTCGATGAAATTTGGTATGAATATAGTTGAAGACCCGGGGTCAAACATAGGCTACTTTTTGACGCAGGCGGAGCTGCGGGAAAAAGCTAGTCTGATATAAAAACTTTTTAGAATTTCGAAAATATAGCTTTTGATTCGCTACAGTTTTTAACTTAGGCCGGTTACGTTTTTAATCAGAGTTGGCACGACTGTATCCGTTCGTTTAGTTCCGATAACCCTCGGAACTTTGCTCACTAGAGTATTAATTGAAATCAAATGAATATCGATTCTGATAGTTTTATTTTATTTCATTTGCACAGATTATGCTCAGGTTTCATTAATGTATGCAGCGGGAAGACAAAGCTGTTTTTTTACAAAATCAGTGGTACTGGAATATTTTTAAAATTTCATGTATATACTGTAATGTAACCAACGGTTAGGCACCTACGTAATTATCTTTTTTATTTCATCATTATGTTGCCGAAATCAAAATGTTTATTATTTTACTGGTATATTTAATATAAAATAGTTAATTTAATGATAAATTACTTATTATTTGTTTGACGAATTTAATCGCATATTATCGGACAATCGGTGATGTCATTTTAAATATAAAAAAAAACTTATCAATATTATTTCCATGGGATTTGAATCCACGACCTTAAATATAGTGTAGATATCTTAAGGTAAACGTCGATCAGAGAACCTATGTTAAAAAGCTGAGTCTCTACTCTACTCATACTTCGATTAATATTTAATAAATTGATTTATCTTATGTCAAAAATAAAAATCATTTGTATCCCTAAAAAGGCGAATCGAGGTCATATTTTACATAACATCGGCAGCAAGCGTACAGCACCTTTACACGTACGATAAGCTACTAGTACCCCGTTTACCTGTTACCCGTACCTGTGTGACTTCCGTACGCTTATCTACGGTACTAGTGATGGCGATATTTTATCGCTGTTACTACCAAAAGCCTCTGTTGAAAGAATATTGTGTAAGGTCACAGCTAAATATACCAAAAGCTATAAGTTATAGCTAGTACTTTGTTCAGTTTACTGCGAATATGCGGAACTGTGACCATATTGGTGATTGTTCGATTATAGTAGGTTACTATTTTGAGTTGTTGCAGTCGTCTATGTTAATTGCCTTTTAGGCAGCGTCAGTAATCTATCCTTCATCATCATCATCATTTCAGCCAAAGTCAGTCCACTGCTGGACATAGGCCTCTCCCAATAATTTCCAAAATGATCGGTTGGCAGCTGTCTGCATCCAGCGTTTGCCTGCGACCTTTTTCAGGTCATCTGACCATCTGGTCGGTGGTTGTCCAACGCTGCGTTTACCGGGACGCGGTCGCCATTCGAGAACCTTTCTGCCCCATCGGCTATCGATTCTCCGAGCTATGTGCTCCGCCCACTGCCACTTCAAAGAACTAATCCGCTGGGCTATGTCGGTAACTTTTGTTCTTCTACGGATCTCTTCATTTATATTTATAAGAGAGGTAGGACATTTTGTAAGGAGTAGTCCGTCTGGGAAAGTATCTCCACCCTACAGAAGACCGCAGCCAAATAACGCTGTGATGCAGTGTTGTGTTCCTGCTGGTGAGTAGGGTCGCCAGGCTCCAGAAGGGTCGCTGTGCTGACAGCGGACAGGCCGGCAACGCGGTCGTGACATCTCCGGTGTTGCAGGCGTTCATAGGCTATGGTAACCACTTACCATCAGGTGGGCCGTACGCCTGTTTGCCAACTTAGTTGTATAAAAAAAATGAAGGGAGAATAATGAATGAACACTTAATTGCATTATTTATAAACATGATAAATACATATTTGAATCAGATAGATATTGCAGAAAGATATGGAGAATTAAAATCGGAAACGGCTAGGATTGATGATGAAAATGACGAATGACCATAAATACGCCTGGGCTGAAAAAATGTAATTTAGTACAAGTCAAAAAAAGTATTGTGGGAATGGCTCCCAAACTTTATAATAACCTACCCAATGACATTAAAGAATTAAATTCACATATTACAAATAATTGAATACCTCATTAAAAAATGTTATTATCTGTTAAAGACTTTTTAATTGATGAGTAAGATACACGTTTCACTTCTTGTAGGATCATGATGGAACCATACTATCTTCTCCTTTAGCCCGGTATCTCCTATAGTAAGGTATAGGCATCTTCGTGGATTTTCCATTTCACTCGGTCTCTTGCTGCTCGCGTCCAGGTTTTACCCATAGTTTTATAAATTTCGTCGGCCCATCTCATTGGTGGCTTCCCAACTTTCCTTCGTCCAGGTCTTGTTCTCCATTCAGCAAATTTACGAGCCCATCTGCCATCTCCACTTTAATCAGGACACTACTAGTGTCTGTAACCCCAGTACGCTTTCAACACCCATATTATAGCACAGAAGTACTAAGGCTAAGTGAGAATTAAGCAGGGAAACACGCTCAGATAAGCAGTATTTAAACAAATAATATCAGTCACAGTGATGCTCCACCTCGTACAAAGTAATGCAAGTTGAAAATGAGTTCATTCGCTATCGAGCCAACTTGGAGCCTGTTCCGAGCTCAGGTGACTTCCGGACGCCTTATCTGGCGCGGACGGGTTTATGTAAAGAGCGAGCTCTCGTATGTTTATTCCAGTGGTTCTGTGAAAAGTAGACCAATACTTTGACTACCGACTCCGACTTTTTCCCGTTTTTAGGATTCCGTCTTAGTTTTTCTTCATAATAACCTATGCGATTATGTAAGTTCAATGTTTCTCCAAATATAACTATCTAATAACAAGGATGTAAGTAATGTAAGTAATGTGATCGTGGATGAGAGGGAGGCGAAGCCGACACACTATTTTCGCCTTTTTTTTTTGGTATTTTGCAGTGCGCCATCCGTCTATTTCTTAAATCCTAATAAAAATAGGTTCAACGAAATTTCTTCTTTCTGTGCGCTAATTTTTTGCTTGAATGAAATAAAAATGCTGACATTTTATTTAACATAAATCCCTGTATTCCCAGTAAAAGACCTCTGTTCCTAGAAACGTACAGTTGAAGTAAATTTCTAGGAATTTCCTTCAAAAACACGTGTCAAGTGCAGACAGATGTATTTTTTCAGAAAGGCTCATTTTATAAATGTACTAATTTATTACAAACTAGCTGACCCGGCAAACTTCGTACCGCCTCCGAATATATTCAACTTTTAAACCTTCCCTGGACTTCCACAAATAATTCAAAACCAAAAATAGCCAAACCGGTCCAGCCGTTCTCGAGTTTTAGCGAGACTAACGAACAGCAATTGATTTATATATATATATATATATATATATGAAAGACGGCGTGCTATGAGAATCGTCGACGATCCCAAGATAACAGGCGGTGTGGAGCCACTGAGCCTAAGACGTGACTTCGTGTCTCTATGTTTTCTACCGCCTGTATAATGGGTTGTGCTCCGAGGAACTATTTGAGATGATGCCAACACCCACCTTCTACCATTGCACCTCTCGCCATCGACAGGGGATTCATCCGCATTCATTAGAATTCAAAGGATCGCGTACGGTGCGCTGCAATAGAAATCTTCTCCCACGTACGCTGAGACTGTGGAATGAACTCCCCAACATGGTTTTCCCAAGAGATTACAACATGGGGTCTTTCAAAAAGGGCGTTAAAGGATTTCTCAAGGGTCGGCAATACGCACGTAATGCCCCTGGTGTTGCGGGCGTTCATGGGCTACGGTGACCACTTACCATCAGGTGGGCCGTATGCCATTTTGCCTACTTAATTGTATATAAAAAATAATAATAATATATATAGTTGTTTTGTATAAAGCAGTTGTTTTCCGCCTGAAAGTATATTTCATGTGTCTTTAATATATACCTTGCCCCAGTTCGAAATCCCATGAGGATTAAGTATTTTTTATGTATGTGATATATGAAAAAACTCTAACACCGGGATGTGCAGGGTTGATTGACTGAAGTTCACTCAAAATGCTTGAATGAAGCCAGATTTATTTTTATAAGGTTTTTCTATCCCTGAGCTTTTGTTTTGTAAGAAAATCTTTTATGTTGTTTTAGTCCGTGGTTTTAGTAATGACAGTATTAAATTTATACAAGCAAATAATAATGGCAACCCTATCATGATGTAGATACTCAACGAAAGGCTTTACCGATAACATTTTTATAGCGGTTATTCAGTTCGTTTACGACCGACATATATTTAGTCTATATCATAAAAAAAGATAGTGAGAGGTCATTAGTTACTGTCTTGTAGAGATTCTGTTTATTTATTGCTGACTAGCTGTGCCCGCGGCTTCGCTCGCGTGTAACCTCCTTTGGGAACATGATGTTTTTCCAGGACCAAAAGTAGCCTATGTTACTCTCCATCCTTTCAACTAACTCTATGCCGAAAATCAAGTCGATTGGTTGCTTAGTTAGGGCGTGAAGGAAGGACAAACGTTTGTTTGTTTACACTTTCACATTTATAATATTAGTATGATAAAATGGTTTTTTCAGCTTGTAAATATATAACGCGATATCAGATTTTCTGTATTATGCCCACGGAAGAACTTCCCGATGGTCATCACTTGCCTTCACCTGTTTGGAAGTCTCATAATAGGTTGCGAACTCAAGTTGGTCGATGTAGAGACAACCTTAGCAAGTGGGGAATTACTAGTACGGCACACAAAACCAGCGCGAGTGTGGTTTCTCCACTCAAACTCATCTGCTGTCGTGTGCTGCCAAAACGCAACGTTTAATTTGTATTTGTTTTTATTTTAGTTTTTGTGTATTTTTTTATTTTTTATTTATACAACTAAGTGGCAAACAGGCGTACGGCCCGTCTGATGATATATTAATTTAATTTTATGATGGTGTCCACGGAAGACCATGGTTGTGTTTCTTAACACAAAGGCCTTTTAGATATTTCCACAAAAGGATTTATAAAAAAAAAAACCTATATTTACCAATAAACCAAGATCTAAACAAGCATTACAGTAGGTTTTAGCAGTAAGCCATTGCTAAGCTAATTATTACATTGTTTGTCTGGTTAAATCAAATATTTCATTTTTCTTTCTTTCTTTTACCATGAATGACTTGTGCTTGGCCTCTGATAGAGCTGTTCAGGTGGCTCCTTTCCGGGTTTAAGAAGATACATTTTCTCAGTAGATCTGTCCGAAATCTAATATTGCTTATAAGATTATATGAAGACTATTAGCTTTAATTTTCTCTTACACATATACCATAATTTATTATTATTTTATTAAGCATCTCTTAAAATGGTTCCCAAGTGTCTAACAAGTCCGCCAAACTTTAACCACCAGACATATAATGCAAGCGCTAACCGTCACGTAAACTTCACACTGTAGTTAATATAACTACCAGGTTAAACTTACCTTAACTCGAATAATTACTATAAATATTACGCCACACAGATGAGCGAGATTCCTACTGGGAGTGATAGAAGTGATGTTAGAAGTTTGATGAGATGTTTCTGCTAAATAAATTGAGGTCCAACATTGTTGAAAATAATGATGTTTTTCTCAACTTTTTTGAATGTAAATTGACTACCAATCGAACTGTATTATATTCTACTAGCTTTTACCTGCTGCTTCGCACGCATATTTAAATAACAAGGGAACAGTACCATTTCTCGGGTTTTAAGGTATGTCTTTCTCAATACTATGTGTACCTATGCAACAACTGGCTCCGTGGTCCAGTAGTTAAGGCGTTTGCCACGGGAAGCATGTGTTTGAATGAATGAAACTTTATTTGCAACTAGCTGTTTCCCGCAGCTCCGCCTGCGTCAAAAAGTAGCCTATGTTTGACCCCGGGTTGTCAACTATATTAATACCAAATTTCATCAAAATCCGTTCAGCGGTTTGGCCGTGAAAGCGTAACAGACAGACAGACAGACAGACAGACGGACAGACAGACTTTCGCATTTATAATATTAGTATGGATAAACATGGTAAACATACACAAATAAAATCTTAGCTATAAAAGGTACAATATCACATGTTTAGTCATCACTGACATGCAAGAACGACACTAAGTTGCCGGGAATATAAATGTTACAATTTATTTATTTTGGTTTTTTTGGTTTAGTTGTTTCCAGTTTAGGACATGGCTGGCTTCTATTATCTGATTGTCTGGAGTGCTATTTTTGAAAAGTGTGACTCGTGCCTGCTTGACGAATAATTTTTGTTCGATATCGAATGATTTTTCATTCGACATATATGTCATACATTTTAAAAATAGGGCTCCTTGCAACTTTACATCGATATCGGCCGCAAAAATGCCTATTAATTTACAAAGGTTCATATTAACATTATACTTACAAAGTTGCGATATTTGAATAAATAAAATATCTGCCATATTTGTTTATTCAAACAACAATTGTTATTGTTATTGGGGCGCTGTTTAGCGGTAATAGGAAAAAGAAACAATTGGAATAACTGTTATGGACTAAATTAAGATATTTCGTGACCCGTGTCTTTTTATATTGGATCTTTAGCACAGAAATAGGATTAGGTATAAGTGCCGTTGGCGTTACCTGCGTGCCATAGTTGACTCGCCATATAAAGTGAAGACTTCAGAGACTTAAGTGGCCTCCACATGGCACTTCTACCTTATTTTTCTGCTCTTCAGCTTATAAGCTGTGACTCTTATCCCTTTTTAAAGGGAAACCAGAACAACAGATAGGTGTGCTTTAACGACCAACAGGTTGAAGTCGGGACCAACGGCTTAACGTGCCTTTCAAAGCAAGAAATCATCGTCATCAGAAATCGTCGTCGTCAGAAATCATCAGGTGATTCAAGCCTTGCAATGTCAAAGCATGCTTCCCGTGAGAATCAAACCCACGATTTTGTCATAGACAAGAACGCCTCAATCATAAGGGTAGTATTTAACTTTTCCTATACGAGTCATCAGAATTATTTCAGCCGCAGTCAGTCCACTGCTGGACATAGGCCTCTCCTAATGATTTACATAATGGCCGGTTGGAAGCGGGTTTTGTTCAGCGTTTGCCTGCGAACTTTATCAGGTCATCTGACCACCTCGGTGGATGTCCATCTTATGCTGCGCTTGCCGGTCCGTGGTCGCCATTCGAGAACCATTTATACCATCGGCCATCGATTCTCCGAGCTATGTGCCACGCCAACAGCCAAAAATGTTTAAATCACAGCGGCAGTTATTTACTTTTCCTGTATAAGTAAATAAATATACATAAAATATATACAGTTGTATTTTCTGTTGACTCAATTCCACCATTCGCAACGTGTTTCTAACATAACATTTCCGCGAATTATGACATTGTTCCTTTTATATATACGGGATACGAACAAGGATATCCCAAATCGCTATATTATTCAAATCCGTTTAGGCATGTTTGTTGTAGTGATGTGAATTAAATGAAATAGTTTATTTTTAATATCCATCCATATCCATACTTCCATCCTTATAATATTATAAGTGCGATAATCTATCTGTCTGTCTGCCTGTCACGGCTAAACCTCGTGACCGATTTTGATAAAATTTAATATGGATATAGCTAATGACCCGGAGTTAAACAAAGGCTACTTTTTACTTGTAGAGCCGCGATAAACAGGTAGTAGGATATAAATATCGAGTGAGAGAATTATTTTTGAGATTTACGAAATTGCATAACAGATTGTATGCCTATGAGCCGACATAACTAAAGAAAATCCATTGTTTTGCCTGATCATAGACGTTGAAAGACTAAAGTAATTATAAAGCGGTATTGAGCCTTTGAGTCTCAGGAGTGACTTCGCTTCCTTATGCGTGTTCTACCGCTTGTATAATGGGCTATGCTCGGAGAATTGTTTGACATGATGCCAACAGCCACTTTTTACCATCGCACCTCTCGCCATCGTCAGGGATTTATCCCCATACCTTGGATCCCATGTTATCGCGTACAGTACGCTTCAAACGGAATTTCCTCTTTCGTACACCGCGATTATGGAATGAACTCCCTACCATGGTTTTCCCTAGTGACTATAACATGGGAGCGTTCAAAACGGGAGTGACAAAATTCCTTCAGGGTCAGCGCTTCACCGCGCTCGTGACATCATAGCATGTTGTCACGAGCGCGGCGTTCATAGGCTACGGTAACCACTTACCATCAGGTGGGCCGTACGCCTATTTGCCTACTTAGTTGTATATAAAAAAATCCTCTCTGGGTGCAGCTGTCAAATTTATTTATCGATTTAAAAACGTTACGATAACAACACTAGTGCCAGAAAGGGTATGAATTGGATATCGGCGTTATGTTTATTGTTATTCCTTCTAGTGGGGAATTTATTGAATGAATAAAGAGTCTAACAACTTAGCAAGTTTTTACGAGTTCCGTACAAAGTTGTCGACGGTGTTAGTACATGACTCCTCTGTTGAAATGTTTATTACTTTGACTTGTTTTTGGAGTTGCGTAAAGGTTAGCTGGAGCCCAATTTTCGAAAAGTATGACCCACGCAATACTTGTGAGTTGAATGATTTTTGTTCGATGTCAAATGATCTTCATATAGGTAATGCAATGGTAATGGTAGGCGTAAATTTCAGTATAAAGTTAAAAAGCTTTTCAAATTCTAACGATTCGCAAATAATATAAATAAACCTTGGCAAATGTTGATTATAGACAGCTAGAATGTCATATTTATCGAGTAGTCCATACTAATATTATAAATGCGAAAGTCTGTCTATCTGTTACGCTTACACGGCCAAACCGCTGAACAGATTTTGATGAAATTTGGTATGAATAGTTAAAGATCGGGTCAAACTTATGCTACATTTTGACGCAGGCGGGAAACAGCTAGTGTTTCGATAAAAATAATAATATAATACCTACTACAAGTATTTATTTTCTACACTAATATTATAATGGCCTTGTCTTTAATATGAGCTGCAAATGATTTATTGAATAAGGTAATAAAACATACAAATAAAATACATTTTCTAGATTGTATATTTATTTTCTACTCTTGATTTCAGTGCACATTTCTAAACAATCATTCAAGTCAAAGAAACTGTTTTCTAATGTCCAATGGTCAGAAAAAAAGACATGGAATATAACATTTCAAACATTTAAACAATTTTCTAAATAAATTATACAACTATAAAAAAATAACAAATTCACAGATTCTAATAAAAAGCAAGCATGACAATTCCACGTTGGAAGACGTAATTAAACTATGATATCTATTATTATAACTAATTATTTGTATTATTATAATATACAAAAAATAAGGTGGTAATATAAACTATATTATTGAATTAAAATTGTTTAAAAGTCATAACATTTCGTAAAATATCATATACAGTATTTACAGTTTTGTTTGAAATAATTACATTTGGTGTTGTCGTTTTTTTGTATATATTTTTAACTATGTATGAAAAATTATGTTACTAAAACAGATAATACCCAACTGAAGTCGGAAATTAATGAAAAATACACAAATCTCAAAAAGAAGTATATTATTGTGTATCTTAAGAGATTCCGCAAAATTCATCTAACTAGATTGTCACAAACGACAGACGAGGTTTTCAAGCGATTATCTTAAATTTTAACTTTTATTTACAATTTTATTTAAATTTCATCAAACATTTATCAAAGCTTAATAGTTAATATTTTGACATTCACTTATTTAAATCGTAATGTATCGTTTTATACCAAGTAAAACAATATTTGAAAATGAATTATACAACATTTCAAAATGTTATATTAAATTGATTTTTATTGTCATCAATAGTCATCATTTTCAAATATTTTTATTTTAGTTTAGTTTTGAACTTGGACGTGCCTTTAAAATATCATTTAATTATTAAAAATTATTCGTTAGTTTTATTAATTTACTTAAAATGACTACAATGATTAGGCCTATGATTAAAATCTTATTTATGATGCTAATTTTAACAAAAATTTAGAAATTTGTTTTCAGTTACACGTACTTTTGACAAATAAAAATAAAATGTGAAGTATAAAAATCTGTGGCTTTATTTGCCATTTCACAAAATATAATAAATTTAAATACATGGATTTATTCTATTTGTAAAACGGCCGATTTATTTATAATTTCTATTATAAGATATACATTTAGAAGCACTGTTGCAAAAGTACATGTAAAATCAAATATAGATTTTCTTACCACTTAGAAGCAATGTATTGAAAACTGTGCCGTGTGTATAATTTTTATATAAGGGATTTCGAGAAAGGAAAATGTGAGTTTTAAATATTTTAATAAATAAACATAGTTAGATATTTTCAAAGCGCTTTTCTGTTTTGAATGTAATAATTAATTTCAATAACGTTTAAATGTTGAAATATAAAGTTTTCAAAATATCTCACTATATTTAATTTGCACGATATTAGTAAATTATAACATACTGTTTTAACCTCAAGATATATTTAAATATATTTTATATTAGATGAAATAACTTTAAATAGTTCGTCTGTATATTCTTATTGACTAATATTGATATAATTTATATATACATTTTACTAAAAGGCATATAATAATTTTAAATACACCATGGTCCTTTAATTTTGCTTATATGAACATAATCAATAATTATAACTATTTGGGGTTTCGAAATTTTTCTACTAGCATTTTTAACAAAAAGTTTTACAAATGGAAATTTTCACTTATAATATGGAAATTTGTGTTAGCGAATTTTGGCTGAAATATTTTATCTTCATTAAAATGGTAGAACATGGACGCAGTGGTGGTCCCATGCGGTCCAAAGTTTGAGGTTACCAATCTGTTCCGTAATTCTGAATTAGGGACTTTTTTAAAATAATTACATAAGTACTTAGGTAAGTATAAGTTACTAGCTGTGCCCGCGGCTTCGCCTGCGTGGAATTCCGTTTGTGTCACGGAAAAAAGTAACATATGTCACTCTCCAGGTCTCCAACTATCTCCACACAAAAAATCACATTAATGCTTCGTTTTAACGTGAAAGAAGTACAAACAAAGAAACAAAAACACTTTCACATTTATAATATTATAGTACGGATTACGTAATAATTGTGTGTTTCCTCTATAAATCAATAAAAAAAACTGAATTGAAACATAAACATAATAAAAATCAAAGGAAAGTCTGCCTAACCCTGCGCGGAAATAAAAAATAAAATTGCATGTTTAAATATAATATTCCTCCTATAATAAAAAAAAATCCTTCTCATCGATTTCAAATGACTGAGATTTGTCGTTCCTGTGATGGGCCAAAGATAAAATAATTTTTTTTAGAAGAATTAATGCCAATGATTTTGATGAAATTTGGTATAAATATAGTTGAAGACCCGGGGTCAAACATAGGCTAATTTTTGACGCAGACGGAGCTGCGAGAAAAGCTAGTACTTAATATTATAAATGCAAAAGTCTGTCTGATAGCTTTAAAATTGGACCTTGCGTCATACGAGCTCGTATGCAATTATCCCACTAATCAACGTATCCTCACGGCTCGATGCAAATAGTAACTGTACACACGAATCTAGTCAACAACATATTCATGCTTGTTTGATTGTTTGCACTGTTTTCGTTACCATATCCTCATAATTAATATTAATGGGGATAATTTGGGACTAACTAAATTTGCGATGTGTACCGTGTGGCTGCGCATTTATTTCGTCAAATATGTCAGAGGGAGAGTAGTGTGATTAGTTATTTGATGGTGGGCAATGGGCAATGGTTAGATGTCAGGATTATGGCTCAGAGCAAAATTTCAACAGTGTAACTTTACATAGTACTTATAACAAGAGTCAAGCTAGGACATGTTGTACAGATAGGGGGACTTATCCCTTGTTTTGTTGTACGCGGGCGTCATAGGATATTGTTTTGACATAGTAATTTAAATGTGATTTAATGTTTAATTCAATTTCAATTATTATTTGATTTTAATGTGATTCTAATTTAAGTATAGTTTAACTTGATTTTAATTTAATTTGAATTTGATTTGGTTCGATTTTAATATGGTTTGATTTTAATTTAATTTGATTGTAATTAATTTTATTTGATTTATTCAAGTACACAATAAAAATGCAAAGGATTATACATAAGAGGAAAAGACAGTACAAGGGAGCTGCTTATTTCTAAAGAATTTTCTAACTTAATTATTTAATTTAATTTGGTTTTGAATTTAATTTAGTTTTTGTATATTTTTATTTTATTATGGTGTCCTCGGAAGACCAGCGTTGTGGCTTTCACCACAACATTATGCTGAGAGGCCTTTTTGTTATTTACATAAATAGGTCCGTCCAGCTCAAACTCGAATTGTTACATTGTTTTTGTTGTAAATATCGAATAAACATTTTTTCTTTCTTTCCTTACTTGGATCCTTGCCATGCTACCAAGATAACCGACCAATAGGTAGAGTCAAGGATCACTACAATCACTGGCGCATCTCACCGCCTTACTGAACTCAAGGCACAAAGCCCATTGGACAACAAGGGTTAGCTAGATATTTCCTAGTTGCGTTCTCAGCTAACGCTTCGCACACTAATTCCCTCTTTAATAATAAGAGATCCGAAATAATTTACGTTTTACTGAGATCCTAAGCCTAAATTATTATAGTTCCTAAAATAAACTGTATTCGTTCTCATAATAGCGGTTTTTCAGTTGTATACAAAATGATCGACATTATTTTTATGCTGCCTAATTACTTCGTCAGTTAAATTATCCGAAAATAATAAACTAATTTTTTATGCCAATAAAAACCAAGATAAATATTTTATCGACGTTGGAGTGGTGTGCGTGACGTCACAACACAACCGAGTGCAAATTTTTAGCCATGAAATATATTTATAAGTGAAAATTTCTAAAAACATCAGTACTAAAAAGTACAAATAAATAATATTATTATACTACTTACGATCTACATTTGGATTTATTGATTCAAATGACTAGATTATCATTTATTTTTATTATACAGGATGTTCTACTTTAACAATGTTTACTTGGTATTGTTACAAACAATTTAAATATTTTTTAAAGTTTCATAAATATTTTTGTAAAATGTTATATTCTTCACATTTCTCATTATTTTTTTATTTTTCGTTGCCTTGTTTAGAATATATATATAAAAAAAATGATGCTACATAACGAGCAGTTTGTGAAACTCGATAATGATAAAGAAAAAAGAAGTATATTTCTTTTTAATTTAGGGCAGTTGCTTGAAAACTAACAGCGTTTTTTTATATATTTTTTAAAGTAATAAATGTCGCACAAGACCTTCATTGTTAGACCGGTATTCCTATGTTACCTACCTATTTAAGTCCTGTACATATGTAACAGACGACAATATGATAATATAAAGCTGAGCTGACAAAGTATAACCTTAAGATAGAGCTCATTTGTCATTTTTCAATTACGATTTTACCTGTTATTACAAGATCACAGTCATAGGCAGTATAAATACAGGTAATTGAAAAAAAATGCACTAGTGCTGACAATTAGCACACAAAAAACAAAAAAAAAGGAAAGAATTAAAACATTTCATAAATAATGTATGGCTAGAAATTTTAATAAATGCTTTAGTCGAGTAGAAACAGCCTGTATAATTCGAGTTCAGGTTGAGATTACGCTAAGTTGATGTTGACCCCCACCCCGGTGACGAACTCGTCGCGAATCAGGGGCAGTAGGGCTGTGTGTCTGTGGAGAAAAATAATTATTTTAACTCTCGTATATAGGCTTACTGCTACTCACTTAGCTCTTACAAAATTGGTGGGGCGCAGTCCAAGCCGGTGCGTGTTTGTGTGTGGCAGCCCTAGCTCTGGCCAGCAGGGTCATCACCGCTCTCTTAGTCGGCTTCTAGCCCTCGAAAACAGCCTTACTTTTGGTCCTAGAAAACAGGGTTGTCGCTCATCTACTTACTCATGGGGCGCAGTCCAAGCCGGCGCTTGTTTGTGGCAGCCCTAGCTCTGGGCAGCAGGGTCATCACCGCTCTCTTAGTCACTTTCTAGCGCATTATCGCTGTCTACTCACTCATGGGGCGCAGTCCAAGCCGGCGCGTGTTTGTGAGTGGCAGCCCTAGCTCTGGCCAGCAGGGTCATCACCGCTCTCTTAGTCGGCTTCTAGCCCTCGAAAACAGCCTTACTTTTGGTCCTAGAAAACAGGGTTGTCGCTCATCTACTTACTCATGGGGCGCAGTCCAAGCCGGCGCTTGTGTGTGGCAACCCTAGCTCTGGGCATCAGGGTCATCACCGCTCTCTTAGTCACTTTCTAGTGCGTTATCGCTGTCTACTTACTCATGGGGCGCAGTCCAAGCCGGCGCGTGTTTGTGAGTGGCAGCCCTAGCTCTGGCCAGCAGGGTCATCACAGCTCTCTTAGTCGGCGACATGGCGGCCCGCGCGCCTCCTAGCAGCGGCCGTTTGCGGGCCGTGCTCACAGCCGCCGCCCCACCCGCACCTGCCATACATTGTATCCATCATCATCTTTCCATAACCCACTGCTGGGGATAGAGCCTCCCTATTTTATCTAGTAAGACTTTATAAAGGCCAATTTTTTTTTAGGTTTAGCACGTACAAAATACCTGCCAAGTGCGAGTCGGGCTAGCGTACGAAGGGTTTTGTACCAACCACAAAAATCACATGTTGTAGGAACCTATGGGAGGTAATTTTTTTATTGAAAGTGGTGTTAAAAAATTACACTGTCTATAGTCTATATTTTTCTTCATCATCATAATCAACATAGTCATTTCAGTATTTGCATGAAAACTTGTATTCTTTGAACATAAAAAAAAATCCACCGTGTCGAATCCATCTCATGAATTAAGAAATTTACCAAAGAATTGAACGAATCACTTAGAATTACCTGCTAAACGGTGATTATTCTTGTTTAAAAAACCACAGCGAATTTATTGTCCTGTCGAATCTCTCGACAAAGGTTAATATTAGGTGGTCCAAGTAGAAACCTAGGAGCGATGGAGTGTTTAGTAAAAATGTACAAAGAAATGAAATGAGGAGAAATTTAATCGAGCGCGTATGCCCGTTGTACCTCACTCAGCTTAAGGCTATGGACTTAGCTATGGCGGCACTGCTGTAATATAACCTTCATAATCATTTTTCGCAACTAAATCAGACGGATCATGCAATGAAGTGATATGCTTGCTTCTTGTAGACATGTTTCTCTCTAAAAATAATAAATAAATAAAATAAAATGTCATTTATTGCAGGTACCAAGCCCCATAACTTTTAAATACTTTTCTATAATTATATCAGAACAACACAGTGTCAAAACTATTTTAAGTTTTGCATCATTTATTATCATTCTACTAGCTTTGTCCCGCAGCTCCGTCTGCGTCTAAAAGTAGCCTATGTTTTACCCCGGGTCTTAAACTATATTCATACCAAATTTAATCAAAATCCGTTCAGCGGTTTGGCCGTGAAAGCGTAACAGACAGACAGACAGACTTTCGCATTTATAATATTAGTACGGATGACATCAGAGTGACTTAATTTTCTAAATTTTCTATTGAAATATTCGGTATGCTGTATAACTAGTGAACTTTATGTACAAATTATAACATCTAAAGTTAACCACAATAGGCTACTTGACTGTATTCATACTTGGTTAATATTGTTATACTAAACAAAATATACACTAAAAAGTAACCGATTCTGAAAACAACAACAAAATTGGTTGTTAATTAAGGCCGTAATTCGATTTTCAAGTTTTCTCTAAAAGAAAAGTGGCAGCGTGGTGGGGACGTCTTGCTATCTCTTTTGTACGTACGAAACCGAGTGGCAGTGACGTCACAGCTCACACAGTGCATCCTTTTCTTGTTTTTTGACAGTTTCCCCTTCCACCGAATTTCAAAGTACTTATAACTTATTTATTTTTGAACGGATTACAAAAATTATTTCATAATTCTGTTTCTGGAAATAAAAATATTGATATGAAAGAAAAAATAAAAATTAGTAGAATACCCAATTATTTCAGAAATCTATTTGATTTGATCAAGCAGAAATTCGACTCATTAACCGACTTAAAAAGGAAGCGGTTCTACGTCTGACTGTGTGTATTTTTCTCCTCTTAATCACGTAAACCCGCACTAAGCTCAAAATTGTACCAAAACCAAGTCTGTTATACAAGAAAATTAGCGGCCAGTGTTTTTGTTATTTGAAAACCCGCAACAGTCCTGAAAGGTTTCCAATTAGAATCGTCTGCAGACATTCCAATTACATCACAAAAGATGTCTGCCCTGCAGACAACACAAAGAGCTTTCCATTGCCTCTCAATTTTTGTCCAAATGGTTTTGTGTAATACGCTTCGGGGTTTTCGCGACAAGCAAATTCTATTATTAGTTATTTCAATTAATTTTAACATTATCATCTTTAGATCAACCATTAGATGGGACCAAAATTTAATGAAATTTCGGAAAAAATACATTAATGAGGTCATAAGGTAAATAATGCTCCAAAATACTCAACACCGGGCTTAAAATGTCATCAAGCTTAAATGTCAAGAGCAATATTGTGCAACCAAGTGTTGTATTATTACGTGTAAGTAATTTAATTTTTCATGCAAAGTCAATTACTATATAATAATATGTTTTTAAGGAAATGTTGTGCATATTATGTTTAAAGTTCGTTTAGTATCAAATTTAGTGAGATCTGCGCATTGAAGATTTTACCTTTTTTTGGGAAATCTATATCAGATGTGCTAATTTAACTTCAATGATACTAAATTGGTACAGATTTGAAAAGCATTATATCAAATAAATCGTGGGGGGTAGAAGGCGATGGGCATCATGCTCTTGGGTGTGTTAGGTGTGCAGGTCGTTTGTCTCGTCATTATTCTATAAACGACATAATTCGGAGGGCCTTAATATCGGCCAATATACCCTGCCAGTTAGAGCCTCCTGGCCTATCGCGCACATCGGTGCGCGATAAGCCAGGAGCCTTTTCCATCGGGAAAGCGTCCCGACGGTATAACTCTAATACCATGGCAGAGAGGACGTTGTCTTTTATGGGACGCGACTTGCGTCAGCACGTTTGCGGCGTCCTATCTCTCTAACACAATGCGATCTCCTGGTGCTGCTGCTAAAGTAGCAGCTGGACTTAAAGTAGCGAAGTACTCAATTTTGACCAGCCAGTACGAGTTTGTACCATTTGCCGTAGAAACGGCTGGTCCGTGGTGTACAGAGGCTAGGAAATTTGTTAGTGAGATAGGGCGACGTTTAAAAAGTCGTGGATTCGACAATCGCTCCGGTTGGTACCTGGTTCAAAGGCTATCCATAGCAATTCAAAGAGGAAATGCAGCAAGCGTTATGGGTACCTTTGAGCCGGGTACTGTTCGGGGTGGGTTTTTAGATTAATTTTTATTATTTTTACATTATTATTTACAAAACTGTTGTAATCTAAGCATTTTTAAATAATAAACAATTATACTTAAAAAAAAATCGTTTGTACAACATGCTAAGTTTTACTTAAAATTCAATGTCTGAAAATATAATGTAAACGATATTGCTTGTCTCATTTGAATGATTTTTGTGATTAGTTCATAAATGTGCTTAGTGGATTGTAAATTACTCTTACAGTAGATAATTACTCTTAATCTAACACTAATTGATTACACATTTGTATAAAATAATTTAATTTAGTAATTAATTAAACTATAAATTAAATTTAAAAAAGATAAAGATAAGATCTAAATAATTTATATTTTTATAACATTTTATTTAAAACGTATTTTGGGCTTAGTTTGTAAAACAGTGATCAATAAAATTATAATTAAGACCGATTGCCTCCTAAATAACCAGCCAGCTACAACCAGGAAAGTGCTACTATGAAGAAGAGTAAAATTATAATTCAAGCATACTTTTCATGCTTAGTTCGTTAATAAAGTGCGACGTACCGACCTTGCGTCGCAAGCGCGTGGACCGCAGCAGGTTTGACTCCTCGCAATGCTGGGTGGGCGTGAAGGACTCCGCCCAGCACTGGACTACCCAGGCCGAGGAGATCTCCGCCACCTAAGGTTAGTTGTTAGTTCCGTTATGGTGATGTTGGCAATAATGTACATTAAATGAGTGGGCATGCCACTGTCATAAATCAATAACGAATGAATGACCTTTTATAATTAGGCATTTTTCTTCATGTATTTTAATAAAAGAAGAAAATGTTTGTAGTAATGTAAGAAACACCATGGATTTAGGTTAGAAATGGCGTAAACGAGTAATTGTTACTACTAAAGGCATGGATGCAAGAAATGGATGGATGACGCGCCGCACAGTTGCAAAGTGATGCATATAACAGTGTGTCAACTCCACTCCCCTCGTACCCAAGCAGAACGTCGGAGGGAGCGATCGGTACACTATTGTAGGCTTCATTATCATCATCGTTTCAGCTGCAGTCAGTCCACTGCTGGATACAGGCCTCTCCCAATGATTTTTAAAATGATCGCTTAGGTTGACTGCGACCTTTTTCAGATCATCGACCATCTGGTCGGTAAATACCCAATGCTGTCGGTTCACATTGCAACTTTGGGGCGTGCCATTCCTCTATACCTTACATCCATGACTAAAGGTATCGCAATGATAAAAATAATTTATTTATAATGCACACTTTGTATTGTGAATCGCAACATTAAATCCTTATAGGTATATAGAAATGCGAAGACTGTTCTTGTCATTTAGATGTGCAATTGCCTGTTTTATTGCTGTAAAAGCGATTTCTTCTAGACTTAAGCACGTCTTTGGAATAAAGACTCCATTTTCTACTGTAATTGCATCCGTATTTAGCAATGCATCTTTTGAAAGTGATACAGATTTTTGATCTTACAAAGTACAAAGCTTTTTAAATGTATCTACTTCAGCTTTCATATATCAATTTATAAAAATATATTGTACAACTGGTAAATAGGACTAACTAAAAAAAATTTTTTTTTTTTCATAATTAAGCAATATTATTGCCAACATCGCCGCGATTTTATTAATAATTGGGCTTAGTTTGGTTATTTATCAAACTAAGCTTTAAATGTACTCACCAAGTATGGAATTCTGTGTCAATATGTGATGTGTTGGTGGCTGTTGTAAGACTCCGCCTCCGACCAACACGCTGTGCCCAGTGTGACCAGCTGCCAACTGTTTAAGGAATACTAAAAATAATAATATTTAACTTTTAAACTAACGCGCTACATATTTAGAACATAACATTACAGGATTAAGCGCGTAAAATACCTTCATACTTTCGACGTATTCGTACGAAGTACGAGTAACGTCGGAAGTAATATATGATGGTATTTTTATGTTCAATAATAATATGTTTTATAGGGTTAATTTGAAAGTACTGGCCAAATTTTTACAGCGTGTTTAGCCGTGAAATAAAACTTTCAATAGAAAAAATAAATGAAAATTGCGAAAAAAAAAATTCAACTTCCCATACAAATCGAGTGATCAGCTGACTGGATTGTGTATGAAAGGTCGAAAAATATTAGACTTAGTTTCAGATTTTATCACACCGCGTACCACATTTAAATAATTTAATGGTGTTTACCATTATTATCAAAATCGATGGTTTCTAATACGTTATGCATGCAAAGGTAACATCAAGAACTTGTCACCAGTTCACCACACAGCTTTTTAAGCAATATATCAAATAAATTAAATGCTGTAAAAATTAGGAGAAGAAATGTTATAAAATTTTATTTAAGCTTATTTTGCCACCTTTCTCACTCTGAACAAAACCGACATTCGTCAATGCGTGCAAATCACATCACCTGATGATGAGCAGTGAGGTGTTCAGGCGCGGGGGTGGGCGCGGGAGGGGAGAAGTCCCGGACATTCCCGTGGTTGATCGTCATAGCGCCAGGAAGAGTGGGGGGAGCTGCCGTGGGCTGGACCCCTGGTAACTGTTGGGAGGAATAGTTATTTTTTATACGAACTAGTGAGGTATCGTATAAATAATGAGACTGCCTCCTTGGTCGAGTGGTTAAGGCGTTCCCCTTCGACCCGGGGGTTGTGGGTTCGATTCATAAAGCATACTTAGTTTAGTTGTTGACAGTTTGGTTGGGACATTGCAGGATTAAATCACCTGATTGTCTGATAATAAAGATGATTCCGTACGATTGATGATGATTCGGATGACACGTTAAGCCGTTGGCCTCAGCTGTTATTTGGTGGTCGTTAAAGGAACCACGTCAGAGGTCAGATGCATAGAGGTAGTTCTGAATAACTCTGACACCAGGGTCTACATGGCCGATTGACAATGTAACCTACACGACATGATAATGATGATGAATATTGAGACTTTGAAGTACTTAGAACTGAATCACAGCTTAGCGAGTGATGCAAATAAAATATTCAGCATGAGTGATTTAAATTAACATAAGACATACACCGTGAAATTTTAGTCCATATGCTTAAGCTTTTTAATTGTAATTAGCATTGCCATTCACGTAGCAATGCTGCCAGCCTTCTGGACACGCTACCTCGGGGTAACGATCTATCGGGCTTGCCTTTTTATAAATTTTTAGCGACTTAAGTATTTGCTTTTTTTCTTCCTTTCTCTTTCTCTTTTTTTCTATTATTAGGATTAATTTCATTATTTCACTTATGAAAAAATCATTAATCACAATGAATAAAGATATATATTTTTTTAATTTTTCTTCAGTTTCTCCTTTTCCTAACCCAGGTGGAACTGGGTTTGGACAAGGAAGATATTTTGTATTGTATTGTACAATTTCGACTTACCCGATGTTTCTGTGTATCTCTCAGAGGTAAAGCCTCCTCGCTTCCGCTTCTCGAGGAGTCAGGGGGCGTCAGTCTCCTCTGCTCGGTCTGCGACGAGAGGATCTGCATCTCCAGCATTTGTTCCTGCCGTATGTCGTCGTTGTAGTCCTGCGAGAGAATGTTAACTTCTCAGTCTCTAGATGGATGGATACACACAAATTCATAAAGAGAGGACACACACTGTGTCCTTAAAAAAGATAGCAAGACGTCCCCAGCACGCCCCCTTTTCTTCATAAGTAAATTTTAGCCTAATTTGAACACAGCTAGTAGCTTATTCATAAAAATCCATTCAAATGTAACGTTGAATTTTCAAACAGGACTTCTATTTTTCTATCAGCGTCTAGTCTTAGATTTGTACACTAAGCTGTAAAGCCTGGTATAAAATTTTATTTAAGATTAGTATTTTATCGACGTAATTTTTCTTTCGTATCGATGCAAATAGGATGCAAAACCTATAGCCGAATCAGAAGCCATAGCCAAATCGTTCCACGTGCGTACATCAATTGAACCGCGCCACAGAATATACATACTTTCGATAAGTAACTAATTTCCTTGTATTTTAAAAAAAGCAGCAGCAGAAGTTACTTTTTAACTTCCATTAAAAGTTAGAAAGTAGAAAATATGGTCATGGTACGCGAACAGCTGAATCTAATATCCAATATTGAAAACTGATTCCCATTACATTGTAACCTGTATTCAATTCAGGACTGATCTGCATTCCTAATAGATTCCTAATACCTTCCTGGTTCACACCAGCTTAAGGAATTTACGACTTATTCCAAACGCCTTAAGATCGAAAATTGCATTTTAGATATGAAAATGGATGCATCTAGGGTAATGTCCTAGTTAATGCGTGTCAGATGATAGTTTTATGTCAATTTGATCTTCGATAGATTTTTATTCGATTTTGATGGTATGAAATTTTGTATGAATATCAATTTTCGCAACAAAATGGCGTCTATAAAATCACCATTGCGGCTTTAAAATCTATCCTTTTAGCCATAATTCCACTAAATTGTCCTACAAGATGAGAGTTCAAGCATATTACAATAAACTGGATATTTTTTAGCTGTTTAGGCCCCACTGCTAAGAAAAAGCATCCACTCTTCGCTACCACTCGTCTCGTAAATACTGGATATTTTGCATTCATCATTTGAAGTATAAACCACATACAGTTTAAAATTTATGTTTTGACTATACGATTTAATATTTATTCGTAGACGTCCTCAATCTATGATGTCTTGCACTCCACATTTTTGCCAAAGTAATTTACAACATTCAACTAACCGTATCTGATACGGTCAATGTGCCAAGATAGAGTCGTGTAATTTATGTGCGATGTTGAGGAGAAATTTTAAAATGTTTTCTTGAAATATTTTTGTAGTGAAGCTTACGAAGTGTTATTTATTGATGTCTTTTTTACTGTCTAGATAGCGTGTTATGACAGTTAAAAAAAAATTCTCAACGCCTCGCGTGTGGCGGGGAGTGGGTAGTGGCGCCCCTTATTGTTGTCTCGCTCCCGCCTTATAAAAATCAATTTATTTATATAAGTAACAATTTGACCCATATAAAATACATTAAAATGTTTTAATTACCTATGCGTTGATCAAGGCTGTTATCTAGGGATCGTTAAAGTTGCCACGTGAGAGGCCAAGAGGCTAATTTGTTAAAAGGGGCAAAACAGTGGAGCCAAAGAAGAGAAGGGTAGGGATGAAAGGGAGATGCCGTCGAGAAGGCGCGCAAAGGTTGAAGAAGAAGGAATTATGTTGAGGAGGGAAAAGTGTATTTTTGATGAAGAAAAAAGGAGGTGCGAATTAAAAAAATCGTGCTGGTAAATAATAAGTAAAGTTATCGTAATTCTAACTTTTATTTTATTCTTGCAGCTAGAATCAGAAATGATGATTTTTGTTTCTTACACGATAGGAACAAGCGGATATTGGACTTTAAAGCAACCAGGTGAAGAAGAATGCATTAGGATGAGAAGGGAAGAGTCTATTTCTGACGAAGAAGGAGCGAAGGGAACATTTCGAAAGTCGTGCCGGTAAATAATTAATCAATTAATCAATCAATATTTTATTTTTTAATCAATGTTATCATAATTCTTAACTTCTTAAAACATAAAATTACCTGAATAAGCGCGTAAAATACCTTCATACTTCTTTATAAGGACACTGGTTAGTGGGTTTCGTTACGATATTTAGAGAAATCAAAATATGCCGGTGGAAGACGATTCCGCTGAAAGTATGGAGCTGTAGAAATGCTGAGCCGGTCGTTCCGTGACCACGGCTGTTGTAACACGATTGAAACGACGGAAGTATTCGACTTTGGAATGCTTTGCCTGCTGATATTAAGGAAAGTCCTAACAAATTTTTATTTAAAAAGCGGGCACGTGTGCACATTTTGAACTCGCTCAGTTAATGAAAACTTCTCAATGTGACTTGACTTCATCATTGATATTTGTGTAGGTATATGTATATATATGGTATATATTTAAAATTAAATAGTATTTGTGTATGTTTTATGTATGTTTACGTAGTGTATAAACTTAAGCTTTTGATAAAATTTGCTCTATAAGTAATACTATTTTCCCCCTTAACTTTTTTGCGCCAAACTATCTTTCCGTTTCTCCCAATGGTTGACTGGTAGAGAATGCTCTTAGCATTAAGTCCGCCAATTGTTATAAGTATATGTGTACTTTGTGGAACAATAAAGTTTTAATAAATAAATAAATAAGTATAAAGGTATTTAACGCGTTCAATCCTGTAACTTTATGTTTTAAATATTCAGCAATAGTTTTTTTTTCTTATACGATAGGAACCTATTCAATTATGGATACAACCATTAAAATACTAAGACGCGGGATAGTACTCTCTTGGGAAATCATGTATGCGTATATGTGTAATATCGTATCGCCGAAACGAAACAGACATGCTCGATCTATCAAGATAAAGTAGAGTAATTACTAGATGTAATGATATTGTGGCTGAGATGTCTTGCCAAAGGACGAGAAAAATCAAATTATACTTAATGGTATGCGAAATTGAGTCTAAATTAGATTGTAGTCCCTAAAATATTCAACCACTGATTACATTCATAGAGTAAAGCGATGTGAATAAATGATTGATAGATTTTGTTTATGATATGGATACAATGTACAGGAAATCTGTATAAACTACTTGGTTTTTAATAGAAAGAAAGAAACTGAAAACAACAACAAAATTGGTTTAAAAATTAATTTGTATTTAGCATATGAAGAAGCGTGGCGGGTTCTTGCTATGTCTTTTGCACGCACTAAACCAAGTGGCAGTGGCGTCACTTGATACTTGAATATACTACTACTACTCATCTTAGCGCATTCCCGGTTGCATCCTTGGTTCATTGCCTCGGAGCCAAGAGTCCGCCATCCTTCTTTTTCTTCTCCATTCGCACAGTCTTCGGCATCCCTGGTTGTTAGTCCATTAGCACGCATATCCTCCGTTGCGACGTCGAGCCAGCATTTTTTGGGTGCATGACACTAACATATTGCACATACTCACAGGAACTAAAAACCTTCTCAACTCGGCTAGTGCGTACGCGATCCTCGCATGAGCCTCGGCCGGGGTAGCGAATGCGCTGATTTCCACGTGCAGCTCATCTGACAGATGGGCGAACTTCGGATCACCTGATACGCGGAGCTCCTCCTCCTTGGACAAAATAAAAAAAAAAAAGTGTCAACAGGTTTTTTATTTGTTTACAGCTACTCATTCCATTTTTCAGGAGCGCGACGCTTGTATTCGCAGCTAACGCGCGTGTCAAGCGACGGCGAGACGTATTTGATTGGGCGACATTTAGTGATATTTTCTATTTCGAGCTCCGCGCTTTGGTTGTTATCGATAGATGCCAGTCGTTAGGCTGTATCAGATGCCTTCAGACAGCCTAAAAATAACTCTTGTTCCTGTTTGAAAAGTCTCAAAAAGTCTGTCCAAACTTTTTATTTTTGGGTGTTGTTATTGGTCCATAGAAATTATTTGCCTGGCTATAGCCAGGGGATGTATCTTCCGCAAGAGTTTTGGGAAGAGATTTCCCCTCTTCTTTACATAGAAACAAAGAAATTTGATAATTTCCTTCAACGGCTTAACATACCTTTCGAAGCTCGGAGGAGATCGAGATAGAAAATGCCACTAAATGGGGACCAATCCAATATGGATCGCGCATTCGCCACTGATCGCTGCGATCGGCTATCGAGCTCTTGCTCTCTATAACATTGATGGCTGTTAGTCTTGTTTAAAATTATAAAATGCCCTTTATTTTTACCTTTTGCCTGTCCTTCATTGACCCCCTGCCCAAGACCGCCATCTTGCACATAGTGTCTTCCTGTAGTCGCTTCAGTGAGTTCCCTTTGGGGCCCAGGAGTTTCCCTACGAAATTGAACTGAAACGAACAAGAAAAACTTATTTAATATGTCATATTATTTCAGCTCACCACCGCACTGATTTTAAAATTTACTATTTTTAAAATTATTTCACAATATTCCATTATACATTCACTCCTCATAATATTGAGGTTGATTTTTGATAAAAACTGTTAGTCAGACTTTCGTATTTTTAAGTTGACTCTGGACATTTTGCGAATTTGGAATAATACTCCTCCTCCCTTTTACTAGTCTACCTTCTCTCTGGCCTGGCAAATAAGCGTTCTTTTTATTTTAAATCAAGGATTTTTCTCGAATGACAAAACATTTCCCTCGTGCCGTATTGTGATATAGAATGCTCTAATGTAGAGCCCTCAATTCAATCACATGGCCGGTGACTAGCGATGTGGATCTCTGGGGACTGATGTCATAGACTTAGGAATTTGTAGACACGGAGCAGTACTTTTTTAAATTCATATTTTTTTTTGTTTCTAGGAAATTTTGGAAGGTGGCTAGCGACGTGGACATCTTGGTACTGCTATCATAGGCTCAGGAATTTGTAAACACGGAGCAGTATTTTTTAAGGATTTTTTCCACTTTATTAATAGTTGGGTACTCCTGTATAATTTGCTGTACTGCCATCAATAGGTTCAATTTACTAACACATGTCCGGCCTAATACTGCGACAGGGGCGCACTTGTGAAGCTTTGCGAGGCAGAGCGAGAGTGGCGAGGAACTTCGAATGACCTCAAAAGCAGACGAGAGCGCCCTGCCCCGCTCGGCCTGCCTCGCCGTGTCGCGGCGAGTATACTGCCGTCATAAAAAGACTCACATGGCCGCCTCTAATCATTCACATGTCTATAGTCTAGTGACAGATCCCGCCCAATCGTACTACCAGCAAATTGTCCACTGAATTAACTCAGAGATACGGCGTGAAATATTGGGGATGTTGTGGATCGATAGACTGATAGATTGTTTGTTGAAAGTTCGCTAATTATGGCTAAACTAAAAAAAATTTATAATCATACAGCGTTTTACTGAAAAAATTTGTACCGAGTCGGTGAAATGAAATAAACCTCTATGGTCCAGTGGTCCAAGACGTTTGCCTGAGTCTGAGGAAGCATACTTTATTTAGTTGTTTCCAGTTTGGTTAGTGCATTACAGGCTTGAATCACCTGATGGTCTGGTAATAAAGATGATTACGTGCTTTGGAAGGCACGTTAAGCCGTTGGTCCTGGCTTTCATTTGGTAGGCATGGGTACCACATCAGAGGCCGAAAGGCGGTTGTAAATTACTCTGACAACAAGAAGTACAGAGTCGATTGACTATATAATCCAATCGAATCACAGTTATAAAGAACTTACTGTAGGTACTGTATTTATGGCAAATAAATGATTTGATTTCGAAGCGAATGAATGACTTTTTTTTTAGTACCAAACTCTTCTTCTTCTCCTTTACCTTGTCCCACTTTTTTATGTGAGGTGGGGTGTTTTTTGTAGAACTATTGGGTACCAAATAAAAATACAAGGAAAGCATTTGCAGTGCCCCACAGAAGTCTCATCGTAAGTACAATCAGCATTGGATATGTAGTCAAATAGTCAATAGTGCTTATTTCTGATGGGGTTGAGGGAAAATAAATAATGTCAAGCTCTTGAGACACTCCAACCGATACATCTCATCTGCTGGAGCTAATGTTAGGTTTCTTGCGGTTTAAGATTAATTTGTTTCATTTTCTCTGAAAAGTAAATCTCCGTACCTCGTCACAGAATTTTTGAGATTGCATGCATGAATGTATGAAATAAACGGATGGACGATTTTTTTTATTTTTATTTTTTTCGTAGAATTGGCTTCACTTTGGAACTTAGCGGTGCGCCAGCCTCTCTTTTTATTATATTTATTTATTTATTAAAACTTTATTGTTTCACAAAGTATTCTTAAAACAATTGGCGCACCTTATGCTAAGAGCATTCTCTACCCGTCAACCACTGGGAGAAACGGAAAGATAGTTTGGCGTAAAAGTTATTAAGGTTGCATAGTAAGCCGTAGATCGAAGAGGAGAAAAAAAGTATCTTGGGATCCACTGGTGCGTAAGTGGTAAGGATGGATTCAAGTGGAATGGGGCAGCTAAACTTGGATTAACTGAAATTCCAACAGGAGCGAAGAAGACTAGTAAAAGCAAGTATATGTAATATTAAATCAAAGTACAAGGTTATATGAAAACGCAATACGTACTTTACACGGGTATATTATATTCAAGACTCTAGCTAAAAATCTTTCATTTGAATATCCAACGTGTAACACTGTATTTTTTCAAGCCATTATCAATCTCCGTTTTTCTCAATGTGTATCTATCTATCTTTGTCAATCTATCGATTAGCGATTAAGGCCACAGCACACAGGACTGAAAAGAAAATCCCTTATTGGTGTCTTCCAAATCCCCGCTGTCACTGTGGATTTGAATTTGAGGAGACAACATCAAACAAAGGTTGGAATTCGGCTTGAGTATTTTTATAAAAAGTAGGTATTTTTATCAGATATATTCATTTTCATCTTATTTAGATAGAGGTGCCAGTAGTTAGCCGACTACGCCTTTTTTGCTTGAGAGGTGTCGGAAGTAGGTAAGTAGCACTGAATAGAGATAGGTGAAAGAAAGGTCGGGAGGCTTTTGTCATGCATTTGAAACACAGTATAGCTGTACCAAAAAAAATCTTAGCAGTAAACTTCGGCTTAGTGACAGAATCCATACTTTCATCCATCCATATCCATACTTAATATTATAAATGCGAAAGTCTGTATGTCTGTCTGTCTGGCAGTCTGTTTGTCTGTCTGTTACGCTTTCACGGCCAATCCGATGAACGGATTTTAATGAATATAGTTGGAAACCCGGGGTCTAACATAGGCTACTTTTTGACGCAGGCGGAGCTGCGGGAAACAGCTAGTCCCGTTTATATGGAATCCAAAAAACTACCTGAGTATAGGGATACCAAGAAAAACGGCCATCAAACAACCTTTTATATCTACTAATCAAATCAGAAGGGTTCTCGTGTATCAAACAAATTGTAGAAACATATGCTTAAACGAAATGTTTTATTTTTTTTCTTTTTGACACACGTTACTTTTACACCCTTTTTTTTTGCAAGAAGCTTCTAGAAAACATTACATTTTAACTTTTTTGGTAATGGGTTTTATGGCCATGCAAACAAGTCCTTTAAGGCCCTTCTTATTTTTTTTTTCTTCAGTCCTACAATGTAGTTTCGTCAAGTCCTAGTAAAGACTTAAAGTGTAGTTGATAGTCAAGTTTAGTTAGAAGAATCTTTTATTTTTAATGCCAAAAATACACTTAAGTTACTAAAGGGTTTTACCCCAAAGAATGAAATTTTGTCTTTTTTTATTTAATTGTATGCCTGCGACCATCAATGCTGTATGTTTGAAACATTAGGTGTAAATTACCATCGAAGTTGTTTACCAAATTTCGTATCAATCTGATACGTAGAATTTGATATCCTGTGGAACAGTATCTAATGAGATCATATAAAAATGGCTAAACCGATTTCCTTATAATATAGCTAAGAACGCTCTCGATCAAATTAGCTTTTGACTAGAAACCTGCATCAAAATCAGCTCATCAGTGCCTCTACCATGAGATTTTATTAACGCAAACGCTAGTGACCGCGTTAAGATTTAACATGGAATTTCTTAGTTTCCTTACTATCCGCCAGGAGCGCTGTACAAGCTTACCATATAAAATTTGTTAACGCAGTCGTTAGCGTCTGCGTCAATAAAATCTAAAAGAGGCACAGCTCGTCAGACGGACACATCAAACTTTTAACACCCCTCTTTTTACGTCCGGGTTAAAGTCCAACTAATCTAATAGGTGTGAAAAATAACTCGCTATAAATAACACACATGCTCGTACGTACGTCTGTTTAATGTATGGGTGTATCTCGTGAACTGGCAATGGTGGCTACTATCACAATGGCCCTTAGCTCGTCACGCGAACTTGCTAAGCCTGTTATATACTGACTCACGCGGGTTTCTCACAGCGGGTTTTGTTTTATAATAAAAACTTGTATGCAGCAGAATTACAGACAAAAATGAATTATCAAAAGTGCATATATATTTTTTTTATACAACTAAGTAGGCGAAAAGGCATACGACCCACCTGTTGTTAAGTGGTTACCGTAGCCTATGAACGCCTGCAACACCGGAGATATCACGAGTGCGTTGCCGACCCTGAAGGAATTTTTACACGCCCTATTTGAGGGCTCCCATGTTAAATTAGTATATTATGTTGTATTAGTATTAGCATATCTGAAGTAAATGAGGCGTCAGGGGGCGGAGACGACGTAAAAAAGCTCGGTTTGGGAACAAAAAGCGCCACATTAAATATTTTTATTGTGGCGACTGATCATATCTTTGTAAAACTATTTATTTATTTATTTATAAATCTTTATTGTACCACAAGTTTACGATTGGCGGACTTAATGCTAAAAGCATTCGCTCCCAGTCAACCATTAGGAAAAACAGAAAAGTTATGTGCGGCGCGAATTATTTTAAAAATACAATGAGAGAGAAAAAAAAAACACTTAACTGCTAAATAAACATACATAGATTTACATACAATATTCATAACTATACATATACATACATAAACATACATAAAAGAAGAGATGAAAACGGAAAAAGATGACGATTTAGGGTGATATTATGCTAGTGAGGTGAATTTTGACTTTTCTTTTGAAAGCGAATTTAGTAATGGTAACTATTGTTTATAATTAATTCTATTAAAAATATTAACAAGTTAATTGCTGTTTTTGTGTTGATTTATCTAAATAGTGGGCATTATTTTTAATTCTAATGCTCCCTTACATCATGTTCTCGCATTACACAAAGGTTGGCTGGAAGAGATTACTTAGCAATAATACGCCTTTGCTGTAGACAATGTTGTGATTTAGATTTTGTGATTTACAATGCCAATGTGAGGCCAGTAGGAGTGCCGAAAAGTCTATTTCAGAAAAAATATATCAGGTTAGGACTTCTTTTACGGACGAATTTTTAATTTATGAGATTTTTCTGTTTTCTGAGTAACTAGTAGTTCGTCACGAACATGGACTTATTTCTAACTTAAGATCGATGGGAAAAAATCAATTTTTACCTATAACTTACAACCGTCATTATGAAATACAAAACAAATAAGGTTATTGGCAAAGCCTTTCTTTTGTCATCGTTTGAGATAAAGAAATGTTGGCACAAAATGTTTGTACATTTCAAAACCACAAACTTCCAATTGTTAACGGTACTTGAACTTCAAAAGATGTTTAATTGGAAGCGGAAGGAATCACACCTTTGAGAACCTCCATATTTAAACAATACAAAACAGGCTTGTCCTTGAAAAAGTACAAAATTGTTAACTAGATACTATTTAGAAAATGAGTGATTGTCATTTAAAAAGAAGTCAAAATTGGCACATCTCTTTAGAGGCAGGGAATTCATAGACATAGGCACGTCAAAATCATAACCAAAACACCTCTCTTTTTGTAGGAGGTTAAAAATAAAATTTAAAAGATTGAGATAGCTGTCACAAAGGACTAAGACCGTTATAGAAATAAAATAAATAAAATACGGTCCCCCCGTTAAAAAGATTGTGAGTATCTAGGCTAGCCAGATAGCTACTTTTTTACGGATTTTTTCATGACATTCAAATTCCACGTCCTCACTTCCCTATTTTTTGTATACCTTTGGTACAAAATGTACCCTTGGACAAAGGACGTCTGCCCAGAATTTCCCAAGTACAACAATCAAGGTTGTACGACCTCATTATACGGGGTCCTACTCCGGAACATCAACGATGTCGTATTATTAAATTTATAAAAAAAATGAATTCTAGAAAGAACTAGAAAGTCTGGCAAAAATGCTACCACGTCGCATTTTTACTGAAAATTAGGCTTAGGCTAAGTTTGTGAAAGTATTTGGGGTGCAGGGCAGAGAACCTCCTCGAGTGCCCGGTCCTTTGAAAGCTTTGCGTTCTCATTTGATCCCACGGATCTGGGTGAGAGGGCGGGCTGACAAGGGATTCGGGACGGTGCACCCTGGGTGACAGTTAATAACTCCCTGGTAGTCGGGGTCTTGTTGACCGTCGGCCAATTTCTGCCAACAGCCCACTCCACCGCCGTCTATGATAGACGGCGAATGGATGTAGGCCTGGGGGACGGGCGTGGTCTACTTATGGCCCACTGTCCGATTTGGGGGGGTGGCCGAAAGGCCAATGGATGGGGCCGAAAGGCCATGGCTGGAGGGCGTCGTGGTAGAATGCTAACGCGACCACATGGCGCCCTAACAGCCGGTGCGGAAACGCCGTAGGGGTTTTAGTGGGTAGTCCAGGCGCTACGCCTGGGAGTCCCACACTTTGTGCGTAAACGCATTTCCCCTACGTTACAAAAAAAAAAAAATAAGTTTGTGAAAGTTTGACGCCCTGAACGGCCGGTGCGGAATCGCCGGAGGGGCTTTAGTGGGTAGTCCGGGCACTCTGCCCGGGAGTCCCACACTCAGTGCGTAAAAGCATTTCCCCTCCGTTAACAAAAAAAATAAAATTTGTGAAAGTTAACTTAAGAAAATTCTGCATAATGCTGAATTGCACGCACTATGTTAGTGTTTATATGCATAATAATATTTTAGGACGACATGAGATACAAATTTTATAAGTTTTCAAATCTTTTGATACCCATGATAAGCAATAAAAAAAAAATGATTTGATATTTAAATCTTAATCTAACTTCATTTATTTTTAATTATTTTAATTGTTACCTACATCAGATTTATTTAAAAATACGTATCGCTTATTTCCATTGTTAAAAAAAAATCAAAAACAAATATTTCTGCACAAATTCCGTTGCCAATTAGTTTGTGTCTGCGCTAAAACTCAACATTGTTGCTTATCAAACCTAATGACAAATATGGCTTGATATGTCATTCTTTTGCTAAACGAAACTGCAACTTTTTTTTAAATATAACCCTATTATTATTTTTTCATTCTTTCTCAAACCGCGTAAGAAAGGTGGACGTTACATAATCGTCATTCCATAGTAGCACCCCAGGTTGTTTAATATATTTTTTCTCCCATTACGCGTCACGCACCTGTTACAAAATTACGCTGTCACTTATTCCACGCACTTCTATGTAATTTATGTACTTTTAGCAGAAGCGTATCTTAATTCTTGGGTAACATGCTTCGTAAATGCGGATATATGAGGCATATTATAAATAATGTTAGTCTTTATGATGCCTGCTTAACCAACTTTACTTTGTGTATGTTTCAAGCATCAAGTTGTAAGGTATACTTGCACTTATATTAATTAAATATGAATATTCTTCCACTCCGAGACCGTGTTTGTTTAAACTATGTATGTACTTTTTCAAAAACTTGTGACGCACTTAAAATAGGTGTGTCAAATGATTCTAGTTAAGTTTTTGCAAAATTTTGAACTGGTAATCGAAAAAGATAATCGGTTTTGGCCACTAACAAAATCGGACCCTGATGATGATGATGACCTATTGAGACGTTGGTCACGTACATTATAAACATGAAGCATAATTTTAAGACCTTTGCTGTTCTTACGTGATAGCTTTCTCAATAAAGATATATTCTATTCTATGATGTTGTAAGCAGTCGCTCCCTTGTATTAACCAGTGATTTTGCGTCATGGTCAACAAAATGATCTTCGTTCGGTGTACGACAGATTCAGGATCGGACAGATACGCTACTCGGCACATTCGTTGGTTAGACAGATTCATCAATTCGACATCTACACTAATCTACACTAATATTATAAAGAGGAAAGATGTGTGTGTATGTTTGTAATGAATAAACTCAAAAACGACAGTGCCGATTTCAAAAATTCTTTCACCATTGGAAAGCTACATTCACCCTGAGTAACATAGGCTATATACCGCAGGCGGAGCTGCGGGAAACAGGTAGTATTAGATAAAGTACGTAAGTTTACCATGCTTTTAAGTCCATGTCAAGCGATAATCTGAGCATGGAACCAAACAACGTTAAACTAAAGAGTCAATCCGTTGATTCAGATTTTGTTTTCAACTATTCAATTTATTATTTAATGGAATTATTCTCAAGTCGGCCAAATCAAGGAAAATGTGTTTAGGTGAAGCTACAGTTAATGTTTTCCTGTCAGTTTGCTCTCCCCAGACTAAAGCACATCTATATTGCCTAACGCGACCAGCACTCTTAACGACCTTTACGAAGTCAGTCAAAAAAATCTATCAATCAATCAATTAATTTATTTACATAAAAATTTATGTTTACAGGGTAGTACGTTACATTAATTTTACCTCTTGAGGAGGTATGCAAAACTTATAAATTATAATTTAATAATCATGTTCTGTTTTTGAGTTTTGTGTCCTTAATTTTTTTCTCTTTCCTAGATTTTGCCCCAACTTTTCCCCCAATCAAAAAGCTCTCGACTAAAAAGTTTAAATAAATCAAGGGACACATTATGAGCCAAGTTTCGTAAGGATTCTAAGGATCCTTTCAGAAATGTGACCTCTAGCCCGGAAGATCATTTTCCGGCACAAAAGAAAATCGAAATTCAGGCGCTTCGCTTGCTCGAATATTGGTCTTCACAAATATAATTAGCCAGAGTCAAAGAAGAATGGAATAATTTTATTATTTTCCTGATAATTAGTTCGCCTATCGCTCAACCCTGTCTGTATGCACAGCTCTCAGCCATGCGGGTCTGACCTGGTTCTTGATATAATAAGCTATCCTCCACCATGTTTGTTTGATAAGCGCTTCTGCTCATCACTTAATCGAAATGCTATTTTAAAAGTCTAAATCATGCAAAATCGTCGAGTCGAATAATCTTCGTTTTCGACATCGAACGATTTTCATTCGACTTATATGTCAAACATTTTATAATAGCACTCTTGCACGTGAGTAAAATAATCATTTGTTACTTAGACTACTTTTAGTTTTAATCGTCGGTGGGGTTTTTCATTATTATTTATTATAATTGTATGTGACTGTGATTCTCAATAATATATTTCATGTTTTTGCGATTGTTAACATTAAATTCATTTATTCTCTCCGTTTCAACTTGGCCAAAAATGCTTTGGTATGTCTGTGTGTTCTCCTCTAGAGGTCGCATTTCTCAACCGATTTTCATGAAATTTTAGGAGCAGGTTCAATAAACATATGAAAATCGATTGTCGAGCCATTTTTGAAATTTTTGAAAATGAGGCACAATGGGCCTAAGCGCATTTGGATTTTATGGCTCTTACGACCATTTTGTGTTTGTAATGACAACGAAATAACAAAGGAATTTTATTTTCTATTATGGTATACAATAGACGTATATCCATACTAATATTATAAATGCAAAAGTCTGTTTGTCTGTCTGTCTGTCACGCTTTCACGGCCAAACCGCTGAACGGATTTCAATGAAATTTGGTATGAATATAGTTGAAGACCCGAGGTCAAACATAGTTTTATAGGGAAACAGCTAGTTTTGTATATTTTCACTAGCATTGTCAAAAGATGAATAGTCTAGTTTATTTATAAAGAGATCTGATCGACCTAAGCGTCTAGAGTTCGAATCTCACTGGAAGGTGTTCTCTTTTTAGTTCAATGTATTTAATTTTATTTTGCGACCAGTATCTTGATGTTTATTTACAAAGTTTTTAAAAGTATTTGTTTTCTTGGGCATTATGTAACTACAGGAAACATTCGTTTAGTCTACTTTACCAAAATTACCAATTTATCAAAATTTTAAAAGAATTCATTTTCGTAACTAAACTAAGAAGTTTTTTTTTGACAATCTTTTATTGTGAGACCAAAGTAAATAATAATAATAAATAATAAATAACTCTTTATTGCACCAAATTGTAGAAAGTACATGAATATTATTATTATCTATGGTACAAAGGCGGCCTTATCGCTAGAGCAATTTCTTCCAGGCAACCAACAGGTAGGACTTCATGATATGAAACAGGAAGGTAGGCGCAAATTTACAATTGGGAAAAAGTGAAACATAAAAGCATAACGTACCTATGCAGCACATACAAAAAAAAATATACCTATGTAAATATATGTGGTGCACATATACGCATACATTACACAATGTAAATAAATATACATACCTATTTTAAGCGTATCAATAAATGTTAAAATTACAACTATGGCGGGTTATATACGAACAGCAGACGAAAAGATTTTCTCGGAAAGAGGTTTAGGTGATAGAAAGATAATGGTCTTTCACTTGTGTCTTGAAGCTGGAGAGTGTTTGGGCATGTCTAATAGATACCGGCAAGGAGTAAACGAGCCTAAACTCGATGGGATTACGTTGTTTCATTCAAAAGTTCCTATGACCGCTTCCCAGCTCCATCATCAGACCAACTCCAAGTCTTCATGATATTGCATTGCCACGCGATATATATATGTGTGCAAAATTTCAGCTTAATTATAAACCGGAAAGTAGATCAAATTTATCTTACGAGATTTGACCCGAACATACATAGATTGCAAGTTAAATAAGAAGCTGGTAAAAAAAAAACAAAAAATGACTGAATTGAATATAATTGAATAATTTACATCATCGTTGTTTGTATAAACGCCAAGTTATTGTAATTGTCACCACTCCTTCTGTTATGAAAAGAGGAGGAAAAAAGATTAGCGGAACGAACATTATCAAGATTTTAATATTTAATGAAAAACATATGGTGTAAAAAGTTCCTTCGATCTGCAATCTCTATAAGCTCGCGAGGTCTACAGCTCAGAGAGCCACTAGTTTTAATACGGTTTATATTGCTTTATTTTTTAATTTATTTATTTATCTTAAAGGGTGTAATAATCATGCCGTAGGGATGTGACGACCCCATCGCCCACTGGGCCTCCTTCCCAGTGCAGTGCAGTCTCCGCAGGGCAGCTTGTGGCGAACTGTTGGTGAGTGGCGACACCGTGGACCTGAGTGCTCCCAGGGGAGGCGTCCGTCCCTCACCTCCGACCTTCCTTCGCCAAGGCCAGAGTGGACGCCGATGAGGAATAGCACCTCTACTTCTGGCTTGCCTTAGCCGGCCGGCCAGAGTGGAGTTGCAAGAGCTATACTCGTATGGTCGAGGGTGGAAGTGTATTGCAAGTAATGGCGTAATAACGGGGAAACCCGCTCACGAGGCGTCTCGCGATGGCAAAACCGGAGCCGCACCACTTGGCACCCTTAGCCGCTAATGTTGCCCCTCTGTCGCCAAAAGCCGCGACTATTTGGGGGGCTTATTCACTGAGTGACGAGTCACCGCCTGTCACAAATAGTCAGCAATCATGATTATGGCAGGTGTCCGATTCCTATTGCAATAGCCCAGTTTAAACCCATCCAAACTTCATAACCATAACCCATTTTATTCTTTTCATTCATAAGCAATAATTCCTCCTCCTGCCTAGACCTGTTCATAGAAATGTCATCTATTGATATAGCCGAGACGGGCTTGGGCAGGAGCACCACATTACATCAACTTCTTCAAAGGGCCTCTACGCGTTAGATCCATATCCCCGCGCAAGCCTCTCAACGGACCGGGGCAACCCGTGAATCCCAAGCGATAATAATAATAAACTTAATTGCCAAAAAGATAATACATGCATGTTACAGATTTAAAAACAGTTCATAAGCAGAACATGCTAAACAGTAGTAACAAATATTCCCACACTAGGCTAAGCATGTGTTGTGAGAACCTTTAATCGTTGAATTAAACAAAAAACAAGAAATGAAAGCGGTTCCGATGAATAAAACAAAAATTCGATTAAACTTTATATTAGCAGTATCTAACTAAGATTAACATTAACATATATTCTTCAAAAATGTTTCAGTTTCATATGTCCAATTTAGCAATTCGTTTCTAGATTTCCTTTTAGCTTTTCTTAAAGACAAATTGTAAATCTTCCTAATCTTAATAAATCTTTTATTTAAGAAGGGTTTTAAGTAAGAGCAGAATTTCTTTGCAAAAGCCGTTCCTTTGCACAGTCCTCAACGGAATTCTGAAAACTCGTTTTCGACGCAAATTCGCATTTACAGGAGATCTTAGTGTTTCTTTATGTGTCAGAATAATGATTTTAAATATGTAAAATCTTCTTACACTGAGGACATCCACATGTGGTGGACCACATTGAGAAAGGAACGTGAAGGTGTAAAACAATGAAAGGACTTTTGGCGGGAAGCTGTGAAGAGCAGTCTCGACGCTGTATTTTATTTTCCAAAATTTGTGTTTTTTTGAATGTTTGTGCATAATAATGGTGGATTATTATTTGCAAAGTATTCGAGAATAAGCGTCAGTGTTTGATTATGTGATTTTCATGATTGTTGCCAAAAGTTCCTAGTAATTGCTAAGTGCAGTTTTTCTACTACTTCACTAAGCTGATTCTTGTGACAAGACTTGACTAGGTACCGAGTAGACTTTCAGACTTAACTAGGACTTGAGTTACTAATACTAGGACTTAGTTTTCTAATTCGGCTACTCAAATGCGGGGTATGAATGATAAAAAAATTAGTGTTATAGTTATGGTACAGTTTTCTATGATGGCAACTATTACTCGATGAAGAAAATTCTTTACTTTCGAAAAATTACTTGAACAAGATCTGTTTCAGTTGATGCGGCAGGCCAATTTGCTCATAAATTATTTTGTAAATGGCTGCTATTCGTTTCGTCGACTGTGGCAAAGATGAATTGTGGAAGTAATATATCTAGGGCCGCTTTTTACAATGAAATACAAGAAGATCGATTGAATAAACTATACTTATAAATTGGGTTGTATGTCATATACGAGAGATAAAAATAAATATTTCATTTCATTGTGTGAATTTGGAGTTTTTTTTCTTCTTTCGTTTCTTTTCTTAAAGTTATGTAATTTTATTTCATTAACATTAAATTACAAGTAAAAGTAATAATTAAAAAAAAAAAAAAATTAAAATCAAAAGCCAATGTCACGTTGTCCAATTTTAAAAATAATCCTTAATAAATTGCAATAGCGATAAGTCCGCCTTTTTACACATTTTATAAATTAGTATCAAGATGTATATTTTTTGTGAATGGTACATTTAAGAGTATATCTATTTACTATCCTACTGGTAAAATATATTGGGAAAATTAATCAATTCTCTAAAAACATTTTATATTATAGAATTTTTCAAAAGTGACGAGTTCTAAAATACCATTCACACCACGGTCAAACTCTTCTGTAACAATGTCTACAACCGTACCAAAGCGTAGCGCTAGCTACGAAAAACGTAGCATTTGCTACGAACACTCGTAGCTGCTAAGATAACTTGGCAGTTTTTAATATTTTAAGGTTCTGCACATCCCCATACAGTATAATTTTTCCATACAACTGAGTAGACAAATAGGAATACGGCCCAACTGATGGCAAGTGATTACCGTAGCCTATCAACTCTTGCATCACCAACAATTAAAAAAAAATATATTAAAATCTTGCCAAATATTCTTTCGAAATTACAAGACCTTTTGTTTCGTGTTTTGTCTGGGGAGGCTAAACTGGCCCACACAAGGAACTTCTAACGAATCTTATTTCTGTAATAAGTACCTACCGGTAGTGTAATGAAAAAAAAGTTAAGGACTTACTTTAGGATGATCCCGAACGGGCACCACGACTCTCACGCACACTTTGACAGGCTTGTCTCGGGTTATGTCCAGCATCCTTCGTTCCCCACGCCATTCACCTGCAACAAGATAATTTTATTTTAGAAATAAAAAGAGAAAACTGATTCTAAATTACATATTTTAATTTTAGTAAATGGTGCAGGAAAGTGCTATAATTTATTCATATAAATTGAAGATTTAAAGCAAAGATTTTGAAAATAAAAATGTTTAATAAAAATAAATGATTAATAGAAATAAAATATTTCGATTGATTGAAGTTTTGATTTTTTTTAGGATCACATTTTTCATCTTGAATATCAAAAAATCAAATTCCTTTCAGTTCAGTTCGCAACACAGTATGAAATAAAATTGTGGGCCAGAGACTAAAGCCTTTATTACAAAAAGATTATTAAGAGAAAAGGTGGGCCGTATGCCTGTTTGCCTACTTAGTTGTATAAGAAAAAAGGCACTAGGTATTCTAAAAAATATTATTTTTCAATTTATGTTTCCAGTTATTTTAGTTTTAAACAATGCCCCTATTAAAACTCATTCTAGCGAGGTCCGAAGATATTTTCGACAGGTCATAAAAAAAATACACAGTACCAATCTATCAATATTCGATACCACAATTTTGGCGCGAAAATCCGCGACGCCTAACCGCGTCTGACAGCGGACGCCATATTTAATTCTCGTTTGACAGCTGTCACATCGATGCAATTTCGCGCCAAATCCGCGACCTCCGACTGCGTTGTTATTTTACATGCGAGGCTTCAATTCACGTTAGTAGGGTATTATTGGGGATTTCAAAACAGGTAGTTTTCATCACACCGCTCATTTCATTCGCTCGGTGTGATGAAAACTACCTGTTTTGAAATCCCCAATAATACCTTTGGTTTTTCAAAAAATACGGAATATCAGTCAACGGCGCTTGGTAAAATGGTATGCATAAGTAATAGGATAATTTGACTCACCTGATCCGATTGCTGTTTGTTCACACTACACTAGATTGTTACATTTTCACACTAAACAACTTTTAATAGTATAAATATATTGCAACCAAAATACATATTACTCTAGTGATTAATAATTGATGAACAAGGAAAATCGTTTGCCCAGGCCGATTGCTCATACCGATGATCAAATTGGTTGGCATCTTACTAACGATCAGTGTCTCAAATGATCTTCGGGACGCCCTTGGTAGACGCCGAGTTATCCCATTACTGGCCTCGATTAGGTCGTACCGTTCACCGTTTGGTTGGTGGCACCCAGTAAACTAGATTACTCTTTATCACCTTTTAGGACATTGGTACTTGAATAGCCAGGTCAATGGAAGACACTGATTTTCAACTGGCCTCGATTAGGTCGTACCGTTCACCATTTGGTTGGTGGCACCCAGTGAATCTCAGTTTAAACCATTAAATATGGACAATTCTGTACCCACCGCGACCGATATTGAGAATGTCTCGCTTTCTGATACATATTTACCAAATTCGACTGTTGGTATCCGGGAGAACAAATATTTCCTTTATCAAAAAACAAAAGAGGCTTTTCTTTAATTTAAAATAGGAATTCAATAAATTTATCCACTTCGTTTCGTAACAACGATACACGATCATGGTTATTACGGTAATGATAAAAGGAGTAAGTAAGAAGCACATTGTGTAAGTGTTGTGCTCATAGCATTTTGTTCTATCGATAAAAAAGAATTGACTTTTACTAAGTACTTACTTGAATAAAATCTAAGATCGCTAATCAATTTATAAACTATTGTAATACTGTGGTTATTTGTCCGTAGTGTAGTATAACTATTACTTTAGAAGACATTTTCACTTACATATTTATAAATAATAAGTAAGTATATGATATTACTGTATAATAGTAATGAGAAGTTATTGTATCGTTTCTAGCTAACCCAGCTAACGTTGTTTTGCACTATAAAATAGTTTACAACCTATTCTCAGACATACCTACTGAATACACATATAAAATTTCATCAAAAAAGGTCAAGCAGTTTCGGAAATTATCGATAAACTCTAGTTCAGTACTAGTGCTTGAATTTTGCTCAGTATGCCGACACCTGTGTACAGCCGACGGCATATAAACCCGACCAAATGTGTACTAGGTATTACCATATGTAAAAGTACATTTTTATCTGCCTACGGCTGTACCTCCGGTTTCATATTCGTAACTTATGGCTATTCGCACACTACAACGTCTTTTATTAAGCGGGAAAATAACCACTTATACACTTTATGATGATACGATTACGATATTATCTTTTTACCGTTTTTGGAATATTTTTTAATATTTTGTACATACAGCACTTTATAACAGAAATATGTCAAAAGTTTATAATTACTCGAAATATGAAGGAATAACAGTAACTCACAAAGCGTTATACTCCAACCAAAATTTTTTCTATGCACATCAAGTAGTAAATTACTGTAAGAATATAAAATCGTACCCGTAATGGTAATCGTAACCAGTCGTATCATTACACCGCTAAGCAATTTGCCGCGTGATAATTATCGTTCTGTATGTGACGAGCCTTTCAATAAAAACATAACCCTCTTTGATAATGGGTAGCAAAATAAATGATTATTTATAATGACGCAAGTAAATAGTAACATGAATAACATGCCTACATATAGTGCATATGCATGCGGCATACTTTGAGTATTCGATTTCACAGGAAATTATGCAATACTACACGTTGTTATTGACTTCTATATTTTTAATATTGAGATATTAAATTATTTATCAATAATTATTAAATTATGCTGACTTTACATTAAATGTAGTGGTCATCAACATTTTGGTACTTAAAATTTTTGATGGCTTTGCATATTTTCAAATAAAATATATGTACCCAAGTAAAAATATAGCTTTTATTCTTGGTTGACCATTCCTGAAAAAAAGTAGCGATTAAGCAAAAATCTACTTTAAATTCGCGCGTACCAATAGTTGTGAACTTTAAATATTTTCATAACTGAGAGAACGTTGTTCGACGCTGTCGTACCGCCCGCCCTGGTTGCGAAGCCCGCCTACTGTTGTTCCACCAGCAGTTAGTCGGTTGCTGAGTGCTTGTGCCAGCTGCCTGCCTACGCGCCTACCACTGTGCCGCTCAGTTGTCCTGCGTGCCACCCACACTTAGAAACACGAAGATTCGTTGCATTGCAATCATGTTCGTAAGTTTTTTAACATAGGTATTATTATTATTAGTACATTTTAAATCATTTCATTTTTCTTAACATACTTATAATATTCATTTATGTGTAAATTATCTTTAATAAAGTAACTATGTCTAGCGAGTTATTAAATGATTTATCATGTTTATTTCAGGTCCGACTCTGAGTATTACGATAAACGTTGCAAGCAGGCTAAGAAGAAGCTCGCTGAAGATTTCACCTCAGATTCCGAAGAAGTATCCGCTGCAAGCTTGATGTATGTATGATTGTTGTTTAATGTAATTTCGTTATCTATTCCCAGTTAGCAATCACTAGTTTCTCGGCTGTGTGTTCTCAGTTGTGTGTGTGTGTGTTGATTATTCTAAATTGATAGTAACTACGTGTGTTTGTGTTCAATCAAAACTTTATACTTGTAATCTCCGTGGTGTAATGGTTAACATACCTGTCTACTGTTCACGAGGTCCCGGTTTCTAGTATAAGTAATTGTATGTTTTGTTTCCAGTTATAAGAAAAAGGAACCTAAAGCTACGAAGCGGGTGATAAGTCGAGCACAGCCAGCATCCAAGGCTAAACGCCTGAAGAAAGCTTGGCAACTCGACAGCGACAGCGAGGAGGAAGCGGAAGCCCAGCGAGCAGCCGCCGCTAAGAAGATCCCTCCGTTGCTGTCAGTGCTGTCGCGCCGTGTAGCAGACGGTGTCCTGCGCCGCACTGCTAACCTCGCTGGCGATGTCTTTATAGATTTAAAAGTATACAATGTTGCTGATATAAAGAAGGTCGATCCCAAAGACCGTTGGGAACACGCGGTAGTCGCGCTAAAATTTCAGGGGAATTCCGATTCCCCTCAACTGATGCTCACAAAGGAGCTTATTAATAAGTGCAAGCCCCTCTTTACTGAAGAGGGTAAATTTTTTGCAACAAAAATTATTTAGTGTGCGAACCATTCTATAATTAAGTACCTATTTTATGTTATATACAAATAAAAGTTTTTATTTCATTTTATTAATATACTTATTTTTATTAGGTTATTATGCCCCGATGCCAATTTCGTTTTTTATAATTAAATAACTTGCAATAATTAAATAAATCTAAACTTATTCTGTTTTCCATTTTATTCATGAGTTTTAATTAATTTTTTATCATATTCTGATATCATCTTTTAATTGCAAGTAGTCAATTAAATAGAACAATATCTTTAATAAGCAATCACTTAGTTTTAAGAATAAGTACAATGGGGAAGGGAACAGTATATTGTACAGTGTGTGATATATCTGTTAAGTCTAGCTCGTTATCTGCACACTTGCGAAGTAATATCCACAAAAACAATAGTTCAATAGAAGTTAGTGAAGGTATTGAGAAAGTAAGTAGTGCATTCAGAAGTCGAATCGCCTCATATAGAGTGAGACCTCTAAACGCGGACCGTGTGCTCGAGTCTGAGTCAGACTTGTCCCCCGTGTCCCCCGCTGACTTCTTGCGCACACTTCGTTCTCGTGTACACCAATTGATTTCGGCTAGACAGGCTACATTTCATTGTATAAAAGTTAACTTTGAATTTTTCGCGGAGTTTAATTTACCTAAAAATAGCACCACCGACATAAAATCATTTGCAACCCAAAACAAAATATTTCAAAATGATTGTGATTTTAAGGATTATTATTCTAACATGATTGACATAATTTCAACAAAAATTTCTGAATTTCAGGAAAAAGATTCTGGGTGGACCTTGATACGTAATCTTTACTTAGAGGTCAATATTAATAAATATAATCCATTGAGAGTTGGTCAATTTATTGAATTGCCGAAAAGTATTAAATCTAAACGCGCTTGTATTAATATACAAAATGGGGATGCGTTATGTTTCGTGTGGTGTGTAATGGCAGCGCTATTTCCCGCCAAAAATAACGCGCATAGAATAACCTCATATCCGAGTTACGAAAACATACTTAACATTCGAGATATCAAGTTTCCGGTCGGCTTCAAAGATATTCAGACTTTTGAGAGAAATAATACTCATATAAGCGTTAACATATACGGTCTTGTAAATAACCATAAAGTAGTGGGACCCCTTTACAAGACTCGACAAAAAAGAAAGAACCATGTGAATTTATTACTTTTGGAAAAGGGAGAAAAAAAACATTATTGTTTAATAAAAGATTTAAGCAAATTAGTCAGATCACAGCTCACAAAACACAAGGAAAAAATTTATTTTTGTGATGAATGTATGATATTTTTTAATAAAGAAATATTATTCAATTCTCATATTTGCAGCGGAGTACGTACTGTTTTGCCTGATTCGAATACTTACATCCAATTTAATCATTATGATCGGATGCAAGATGTGCCTTTTGTAATCTACGCAGACTTTGAATCATTGTTAGAACCAAAATATGGTGACAATAAGCATAACGTGAACACTACAGTCTTACATAAACATGTGCCTGCTGCGTTTGGTTATTATATTGTTTGCTCGTTTGATAGCTCTCGCAATAAATACGTATCGTATCGCGGGCAGGATTGTGTTGACAAATTTCTGAAATATTTATTTGAAGATGTTACGGAAATTAATAAATTATTGAAAGAAACTATTCCGATGATTCCATTAAGTGTAGAAGAGAAAAGACAATTTGATACTGCAAAATACTGCTTTATCTGTGAGCAATTACTTTTTGACAACAAAGTAAGAGATCATTGTCATCTAACTGGAAAGTTTCGCGGGGCCGTTCACTCTTATTGTAATCTTAAATACAGGTTACCAAAATTTGTACCAGTATTTTTTCATAATTTGTCTGGGTATGACAGTCATCTTTTTATTAAACAGTTGGGAGAATCTCAGGGCAGAATTAAAGTAATAGCAAAAAACAAAGAAAATTACATATCTTTTACAAAATTTGTGAAAACCGGTCGTCAGGAGTTTTTGCCAGTTCGATTTGTGGATACTTTTAAATTTTTAGGTACTAGCTTAGATAAGCTTGTAAGCAACTTGAATGAAGCCAGTTTTGTCCATTTATCTCAATTCTACCCAAAGAAAGAACAGTTTGATTTACTAACTCGTAAAGGTGTTTATCCTTATGAATACATGACGGACTGGAATTGTTATAAGGAAAAGAAATTACCACCGCGAGACTGTTTCTATAGTACTATAATAAATGATATTGTTTCAGAATCCGATTACAATCACGCCAAAATTGTTTGGTCAATGTTTAATATTAAAAATTTAGGTGAATATACTGATTTGTACTTGAAAACAGACGTAATATTACTAGCAGATGTTTTTGAAAAATTTCGCCAAACTTGTAAAACTAATTATAGATTGGATCCTGCATTTTACTTAACCGCACCAGGTTTGAGTTTTGATGCAATGTTGCTTAAAACAAAAGTCAAACTGCAACTAATAGACAATCTAGAAATTATCCGACTGATTCAAAAAGGTATTCGCGGTGGAGTGTGTTTATGCCCTACAAGATATTCCACAGCGAATAACAAATATATTTCCGGGTATAATTCGGAAATACCTGATAACTTTTTGTTATATATCGATTGTAACAACCTGTACGGTTATGCAATGTGCTCACATTTACCATATTCAAATTTTGAGTTGATGAATCAAGTTGAAATTGGAAGTCTTAATATTGTTAACGTACCTAATGACTCAGACTATGGGTATATTTTAGAGGTAGACTTAGAATATCCGGATTATTTGCACGATTTGCATAATGATTTACCATTTTGTCCACAGAAATTTACGCCCCCAGGTTCTAAAAATCCTAAATTAATTCCAAATTTGTATGACAAATTTGAATATGTTATTCATTATATACATCTTAAAACATGCTTAAAAAATGGTCTTATTTTGAAAAAAATTCATAGAGTGGTCAAGTTTAAACAACAACCATTTCTGAAACAGTATATTGATTTAAATACAGAATTTCGACAAAAAGCTAACTCTACATTTGAACAAGATTTCTTTAAATTATTAAACAATAGCATTTTCGGTAAAACGCTAGAAGATACCGAAAAAAGAGTAAACATTTATCTAGTAAATCGTTGGAACGATGATAGAAATAAAACAAAAAAGTTCTACTCCGCTGAACAATTAATATCAAGACCTAATTTTAAGAATAATACAGTGTTTAGTGAAAATTTTGTAGCTGTACAAATGAAACCTGAAACTGTTATTTTAGATAAACCTATTTATATAGGTTTCACAGTTCTAGAGATATCCAAAAATCATATGTATGATTTCCACTATTCGGTCATGAAATCATTTTATGATACAAGGTTAAAATTATGCTATACCGATACTGACAGTTTTTTGTATTCAATAGAAACTGAAGATGTATATAAAGATATGAATATTTACTTTCAATCATATCTCGATACAAGTAATTATGATGAAAATAATAGATTTGCTATTATACCTAAAAATAAAAAAATACCTGGTTTATTTAAAGATGAAACAGCAGGTTCTCTAATAATTTCCTTTGTGGGACTTAGGTCAAAGTTATATTGTTTAAAAACCGAAAACAAAATTGTAAAAAAAGCTAAAGGAGTTAAGAAAGCAGTTGTAAAAGATCTAACTTTTAATGACTACAATGATGTTTTACTGTATAATAAGATTGTGCGTAAAAGAAATATATTATTTAAATCGCTTAAACATGAAATATTTACTCAAGCTGTAAATAAAGTAGCCTTGTCTTCAAATGATGACAAAAGAATTATACTTAAGGATAAAATTTCTACTTTGGCATGGGGACATAACACTCTTTTATATTAGAATATAATTTACTAATTGGCTAGTATAAGTGTATGAAAATTATTGTAAGTCTTCTTTAAATACTTTATAGTTTTTTTGTTATAAAAATATATTAAGAATAAATAATAAATAAATAATAAAATGTATTTGAATTTCCTTTGTCATAACCTTGATATCATGTTTAGTGCCAAATATGCTGATAATTCAATAACTCATATATATTCGATTCGTGTAAAGACATGATTGTTTGCATCACCTTTTATTGAAATGTCAGCATAATATGATAAGGCTTGCGAAAATGAAAAATAATTGTTTTGTCAGGAGTTTGAAATCCGATATTCGAGTTTATATTGCATATCGTGGTCAGTCGCGTTAAAACAGACGAGGTTCTAACACGCTGCACATATCAAATCTATAATTTACAAAATTGATCGGTATTGCAATGTAAGTATTACAATCAAATTTTGTTAATTATGATGTAAAATGTTTAGTAAAAAATTAAAATATTCATTGTTTTACAGATCATGTCTGACTCTCAAGATACAATGATACTATTCTCTCAAGATGCTCAGGACCCTTATGAACAAGCGGAGGAGTATTACCAAGAAATGTTAAGAAATAGAGCAGCTGAAAAACAGAAGGAAGAACAACGACAAGATTTGTTGAGAAAAAAAATGGATGGATTGTCAGCATCATCTTATGTTATCAGAAAAGAGCATCGAAAACCCAGAAAAGTAATTAAAATACAAGTATTTGACATAGAAAATGACTTGGTAAACAGAGATGTTTCGGAAAAAATGGTATTAAATGCACAGTATCTCATAAAAGACTCCGTCGACGATATTTTGGATCTCACAGAAAATGTTATTAATAAAATCGCAAAAACATTAGCGAATGATAATTTTAGTTTTAATTAGTATGTAATATGAGTTTTATAAATATTTTGTAAATTACTTTTTTAAGGTTTCTATAATATTATTACGTTTTATCTGTACAGAACAATGTCTTATTTGTAATAAAGAAAATTCAATAATTAGTTACTTATATAGTTAGAATGTGATTTATATCAATAAATATTAAATCAATCATTTTACTTTTAATTTTATCCTTTAGGCTAAGAGTAAAAATATAAGCTTTGTTTATGAATATAGAATAAAGAGTAAACCAAATTTTGTATGTTAATCAAAAAACTCCATCTATTAGCATTTGACTGGATCAAATTAATATTTACTTTTATTCATTTAATGATTCAGTATAAACGCAGTAGATGTCGCTGTTTTAAATTTTTATGATGTAGATAGAGTAATTATAATCACAGTAGAGCATCACCAAAAACTGAGACTAGTTAATATTACGGCTTATAATATTTCTTACACATTAATTTTTTTGCTAAGTCAATAAATGAAAAAAAATATTAATTTAAAAAGTTTTATTTAAGAGATTAATTTTGGTCATTACAATATACAATTATCATAATACCATTTTTTAATACAAATTACATTTTTTAGTGCACACACTTGCTGATGACTGAGACAGTTATACTTAATTTCAGGTTTACAATAAGTTTTATATAATATAGAGAAATTGGGGCTGCCTTCTTCTTCGATATCCAGTAAAAAACAATTTTTACATAAATTACTTATCCAACTTTGCTTTTCACGCCCCTTCATTATCACTGTTTTATCTGTTAAAATGTGTTTAATTATCCTTTTGAACTCTCTGTAGTCGATATAGCCTTCGCTCCAAGTTATGCCTCTATGTCGCTCAATCCATCGAACGCGTTTCTTTTCTTCTTTAGTTAAATATGTATATGAATAAGGAGGTTTTACTAAAAACACTTCAGTAAACTCTTGGGTAGCTATTGCTAATTCTTTTAATATAAAGTAATTATTGTCATCTTTAAATCCTTGGATATCAACAAAAACATATGAGCTCATGATATCTTTTTAACAATGTTACTCAAGGGCTTGTACTCAAATATACAGTCGTTTAATATCAAGCAATATGCTGCTGTCTGATCAGGTATTTCTTGGTCAGTTTCTATTTCAACTCTCACATCTATAGAGCCCTTCAAAGTCTCTTGTTGACGGGAACAGTCGATTACAAATAATGGAGCAATATCTTTGAATTCTTTTAAGCTCATCAATGGTTCTGCTCGACGGCCATAATAAGACTGTTGAAATCTTGAATATTGTTCGTATAATAAAGAAAACTTATTTTCTGAGAAACTTATGTTTAATCCTTCGTAAGGGTAATACGACGAATTCAAAAATACTCTAATGTCACGAACATTACAATGATCGAATTCTGCCATTGACATTTGTGATTGATGTTTACGATTGGTTTGTAACGCAATTATAACGAACCGCGGTTTCTCAGTTTGCGATGTAGTTTTAATTGCCCAAGTATGTTTGCGAGTTCTGGGGAGTAGTGGGTACTCATACAGATCCCAATTCCGAAAAGCTAATGTTATAGCACGATCTTTTTCTAGATGTTTCAATAAATTAATTCTTTCACGATCTGATACTTTGACGTGTGGAACTCGCCAAACTATTTTATTAATAACTATATCGTCAACAATTTCTTCACTATTTAATTTTAATGCATTAAGGTTGCTGTTGCTTCTTAGTAACACTAACTCATGTTTACAATTTATTACGATTTTCTCATAATCTTCCGCGAAGCCCAATATTCTGTTTAATGGTATTGAAGCAGAGAATGAGCCGTTATGAACATTAGTTGTACCAGTAGGAGACCACCCCCACACTTTTGCAGATTTAGATTCATTTTCATTTAAGGAAAGATATGATTTTATGGTTGTAGTAATACCAGCATTTTTTATTCTATCTATTTCAACTCCATTTAATTCATACCGAATGTCTTGAAATAGAAATAATGCAGGATTATTGACAAAGCTAACACTTGACAGTATTTCTTTAGTTTTACTATTGTATAAGTTTGCTTTACCCTCAATATACAAAGTGCTGAGAGATGGTAATATGTTCAAGTCTTGTTGGTTAATAGGTATTCGGATTTCATCATTCTTGTTGAAACTCGTCACGTATGGCCTGTATGAATGAAATTCGAAACTTTCCACGCTGTTGTCGTAGGCTGTTGGTTGAGATATATTTAAAATATTCATTTTAATAACCCTACCAATTTCAAATATTCTTGGTTATTTTTTGAAAGTTTCTTCTGTAAAGACTGTAGAGGTCTTCTTTTCTGAGATGTTTTCTTGAAACTGACTTGAAGAGAAGATGGAACAGGGTTTTTATTAAAATTAATCATTTTCTTCTAAAATGTAAATACAGCTGAACCTCCTCACCGCGTAAATTGATTTGATTGTTTTCAGCGTCCAGCAATCTTATATTAAGATCAGTAATTGAATTTTGATTGATTGGGAAATAGATTATGTTCTTGGGAATTTCAATAATGCGATAACCAGGTGGTACGTTGGGTACAAATTCATGAATAATATGACTAGCTTTTCCGTTCACAAAAGATCCGCTCACTACATCGCATTCGATGCGCACGAGGGTAGTTGATATAATGCTAACAGGATAGCGAGATTCGGTAATTTTATTAGCTTTCACAGTCTCTCTTCCGAATCCCAAAATTCTACCAATTGAATCACGTTTTTCGAAATGAACATCTTCGGAACAGAAAATGTTAGTTTTTAGTGTATTGTTGTTACAAGTTAATTTAAAAGAACCATTTTTAATATTACTTTCTAAAAAATCTTGAATGTCTTGAAGTTCATAAGATCCTTCTGGGATCTCGATAACTTCATTTCCATAGTAGAATTTATTATTTCTCTCGTCTATATTAGGAATCGAATTAAATGTAGAAAAATATAAAAGACCGCATTCATAATCTCCACGTAATTCTAGAGTCGGTGAATAGTTTGTTGTTAAGGAGCCTCCCACCCCAGTTATGGATACAGTGAAAGACATGTTAGTACTGATATATTTTTTTATTTATTATTCACTTAAATACATTTTTCCAAAAATCTATTAAAAAATTCAAACAATGATGTCCACAATTCGTGGAACCGAAGTTCTGATGTTGAATGTAATTATACTTAATTGACGTATTTTGCAAATATTTTATTAACTCTAATGGTGGTTTTAGATTCCCAAAGCTATCAAAATATTCAGAATACTTATCAAGCTTCACGTAGGCTACCCAGTGAGTTCCAGGGTTGTTACAACTATCGAGGTTGAGTATTGCACACTCTATTTTTCTCGGTTTCGTAGGCAAAGTATCTCTCATAAACACACCACGAAAATAAGGTATATCGTTAGCATACTCTAATAAATCGAAATTAGTAAGTGGTCGCTTGGGTAGCCGTTCCATTAGTTTTTTGGACCTTTCAGATATAACCCTGCTCCTTTTTTGTTCTGCTTGATGTATAGTCCTTTCCCAAGAGCAACTGCTTCCATCGTTTTGTTGTGACGCTCAGACTCTTGAAGATTCTGTTTAGCGGCTTTGTAATCATTTACAGCTTTTGCTATACCTGCTGCCCCGCCAGCTAGTGAACCGAGAGCCGACAATCCAGCAAAGATTGGAATCAAAGGCAAAAACCCACCACACTTAGGAATGGGTATAAAGCGTGGTAAGCGCATACCACGTTTGTTTGTAAATATTTTTTTTGCAGCTGCATACGCATATTTAATAGCAGTGTTTTTATCTTTACATTTAATTTTTTTTAAACCAGAATGTATTTTTTTTACAACTTTCATAAATGATTGCGCTCCTGCGCCTGCTTTTAGTTTAGCTTTCATAGCATTTTTTACAACCCAGGAGGCGATTTTTTCTCTTTTACCAGCATTTTTGGATTTTAACCTTTGATTTGCCATGTTTAGAAGTTCTAAATCAGCGTTATGTCGAATGTTTATATCTCTGTTATTATAAGCAATATCGTGATACATGCACGCTCTGTCTAACTCGTTAATACCTCGATCACCTCTTAATAACCTTTTCTGTAATTTTGTTCCTGGACCGCAAAACTGATATCCAGGTAAATGTAGTTCAAACGGTAACTTATCAATTAAACTGTTAATAATACCACTTCCTTCCTTCATGAATAAGCAGAAACTGATGTTTAACTCCCCATTACTTGACTTATATTACTGCAACAGTGCACTTTTGTCAACCCAACTGTTTTCGGAATCACTAAGTCCTAACCATTTTACAAACAATTTAGTTCCTTTTCTTTTTATAACTTTTTCAATTAGATAAAGATCTGGAAACTTAGTCTTCTGTAATTCGTAATCGTAAAATGTTCCTAAAATAAGTTGCTTATGTCTGTCTTCTATTTGATAAGTTGGTGGTTTCGTACAGTTAACTTTTTTAACTATAAATATTTCAGTTGACCAGTTAGGGGTATAACCTTTGCTGAAATCTCCTTTATACTTACTAATACGAACATGATCACCAACATGAAACAGAGATTTCGTGATATGTTGTTTTTGAGTTTTATTTATATTAGCCTTAACCAAAGTCTGATTATACTTATTTACGTCTATTGGTTTATACTTTGTTATTCTATGAGGTGTGATGTTATAACGTTGAACAACGGATTTCAAATTACTGCCTAACCATTGATACCGCCCGCAAAGACTAAATAATTTGTATAAATGACCTTTTAGTGTTCTTATTACTCGTTCAACTATTGATGCTTTTTTTACAGAATAAGTAGAATAATGATTTATTTTATATTTCTTCATCAATCTTTGAAAGTTTTCGTTGTAAAACTCCTTACCTAAATCTGTTTGCAAATTACTAGGTTTTCGGGTTGATTCAGTCAAGATGTGCTGCATAGCATTCGTAACACAGTCTTTTGTTTTTGCTTTTATGGGATCAACCCAGACATATTTTGATAAAGCATCTATAACAACTAATACATATTTGTATCCTTTATTGAACTGTGCATATTTTTGTAAGTCTATTAGATCAGCTTGCCATAAATCGTCTATGCCTTTTATGATCGTACAACGACGCGGGAAATTCCTTCTCGCTGATCTATGGAGCTCGTCAACTATGTTTTGTTTATTCATTGTTTATTTAACTTTGAATTCGCTGAATCTGTATCAATTTTTGTATAGTGCCTGGAACTCACATTAGACGAAACTACTTTTTCCAAAACACTAAGATAATTTTTTAAATTCGTTTGGATTTGTTTTAGTTCAGCTCTTAAATGTTGAATTTCTTTATCTAAGTAGGCTTTGTTGACAGCGTCGTTGTCTTCCTCTGGATGTAATAATCCCTTCAATCTTGCTTGTTTTAGATTATAATCTCCTGTTTCCGATTTTGTTAATGTATTGTTAAGACTGTCAATATATTCAGAAAGTCTTAAACGCTTATGAATGTGGTGACCAAATTTGTCTATATTCATTGCAAAATAACTATAAACATCGAATATTATAAGAAGACTGCTCAAATTACTCAATGCATTCTCTTTATATAATTTTATCGATGATGTTTGCTTCCTGTAGTTCCTTTAAAATATTCTCGATACTGTCCTCGTCAATTTTATTTGAGAACTGAGATAATACTGCTTAATTTTCCTGGTGAATGCTCTTTAAGTTCTACATTCACAATCCCAGCTTCTTGTAATTTTGTTATAATTTCAATAATTTCGTTGTCTAATCCAGTGTTGCCAGCTGCCCGAGATCCTAACAATAATTTTAATCGTTCTACCAACTCATTCGGATCATTCCAATAAACCAAATCAGTATTTTTATAAAGATTTTTCAACAGTTTCATACCTGCTCCCTCTGAAAGACTCTCGGTACTAGTAGTTAGAGTTCTTGTAAATTTAAATAGAGGTTTAATGATGTTAAGGTATTTGAAACCTTTGTTGCTATTAATAGGTTTCTTCGGGTCGTAGTTACGTCTATGAGCATTGGTTTCAATAAGCAGCAATTTATAATGTAGTAAATCTTCTTCTGTTATTACATCCAAGTTTGGTACTTTCTTAAAGAGTAATTCTTGTAAGCCTGGTGACTTTTTAATTATATGAGTTCCTATTTTCCATGTTAGGTCTTGATCAAAGATACGTGTGTTGCCTAGCAAGACTTTTCCGCGATCATGTCTGATCCCAAAAGGAATATCGGTTAGTACTTCGGATGTCCAAGACATCATCATATCATCAAGATAGGTATGATCTTTAGAGCTCGGTGATGAGCGAAGTGATTTGAAAGACTCGTCACTTATGTTATGTTCGGAGGGTGATACAGTAAGGGTTTTGTTAGAATTATGTTCAAGAGAATCAAAGTTTTCTTCATCGTGCTCTTCCTCGTCAAATGATTCATTTAAATTTTCTTTACTAAAAAATGATTCTTCATTTTCACTTAATTTCTTTATTTTCCTTTCGGGTTCTTCGTTAGTGTAATTGATCTCTTGTTCTTCTTCATATTTTCTACTTTGTTTACTATTTTTACTTGAAAGTTGATTAATTGGATCAACTATAGGTTTGAATATCGTTTCTAAAGCCATATTGTTATCATTTTTTGTATCTCTTATCATACGAACCTTTCTTTTTACAGCCGCTGCGGATTTCACAATTTGTTCTTTTAGATTTTTTTCCATTTTTATAATCCGTTCTTGTTCAGATTCTCACATAAACTGAGCTGTTATCATCATGACAGTTTCTTATGAATGCTAATCTATAACTATAAATGTATCAAATTTCATCCTGTAACATCCTTTATTTCGTTGACAATCCTTATTTATTACAACATAACCATACAGGTCCTTCCATACAATGGAACACAATTCACGGAATTGGTGCCATGACATATCAGAACCCACGTGTTCTTCATAAACGTGTTTTAAATTTACATCATCTTGCTTGAATAATACAATGAGATTGGAATTATCTCTCACAAGTTGCTTCGGTATTTTGGTATAAGTTTGATTAAGATAAAAAGAGTCAATATTTTTATGACGTCCCATAGCGAAATAGTCCCGTACATTATTTTGATTTTCAGAGGCAATATCGTCAAATATTATGATAGAGTTTGGAGCAGCTTCCTGCGGATTCAACACTTCAGCATTATGACTATATTTGTAAAACGATACCCCAGGCACCATAGTTAATACTTTTTCTAGAAATAAGTATTTTGGTTGGTATAAGGATTTTGAATACACATACAGATTATGAAATCGTAGACCATTTTCATGCAACAATAGGCTTATCATTAAATTTGTCTTTCCACAATTGGATGGACCGCATATAATGCAACGAATAGTATTCGGCAATAAGTTACCGTGCCTCTTAACCCCATTCGTCAGCGTAGTAGGGCAAATACATTGTAACTTTAAGGATTCTCTTTGTTTTATAAATTTCATAATTAGACAGTCTATTCAACTTGACTGTTGCCTATGCTATATCTTGACAAAATGAAGCGTTATAACTTTGCAATTATATTTATTTTATTTTTAGGTAAGGTGTTTTATACGAGGGATCATAACTGAAAAACCAAAGGTATTATTGGGGATTTCAAAATAGGTAGTTTTAATCACACTGAGCGAATGAAATGAGCGGTGTGATGAAAACTACCTGTTTTGAAATCCCCAATAATACCCTACTCACGTTTGATTGAATTTTTTACGTTCTATGTATTCATTTATCCAGACCATGGTACTCTTGGACGCCTTGATTGCTCATTTGCCAAACGTAGATATTTTTTATGATAAGCTGAAATCCTTTGTTCATTCATGTATAATGTATGTGTCTCATAAACCTGTGTAATTTGTCCTGTCCTAACTCACAGCACGCATTGGGAAATTGTAAGTGTTGTCAGTGTTTGTATAAAATAAATAAAGAAATTTATTAATATTTATTGTACCACAAACGGTAACCATTAAGTTAATTTGATTACCTCTATAGCGTAATGGTTAACACGCCTGCCTCAGAGGTTCCGGATTCAATCACCGATCAGGTCAAGATGGAAGATCTTTTTCTGATTGACCTGGGTCTTGGATGTTTATCCAATTTTTATATTATACTAGCTTTTTCCCGCAGCTCCGCCTGCGTCAAAAAGTAGCCTATGTTTGACCCCGGGTCTTCAACTATATTCATACCAAATTTCATCAAAATCCGTTCAGCGGTTTGGCCGTGAAAGCGTAACAGACAGACAGACAGAAAGACAGACAGACTTTCGCATTTATAATATTAGTATGGATGTACTTGTTATTATCGTTGAGTTAGTAGGCATCCCATTATTAATAAGCTTTGGGGCTAACTCAATCTATGTGATTTGTTACTATATATTTATTATTTAATTTGCTTTGAGAAAACGATGGAATAAAATCATAAGTAATTTCAAAAATTTATTAAAACGGAGCCTTGTTTTAATAAGATTACATCAAAATGATGGCATAATTGAAATTGTTTACGACTTTTACCAGTTTTAACAACCACTGACACGGATTTGATAAATTAAATTAGTCACATTATTTTAGTAGTAAAAAAAAACTAAGATAAAGACATTGCAGTTCAGTTGATTCTCGATAGAAGAAAAATTGAATGCTGAGCTTAGAAGCCCTTTCTGGGCTATTGATGACAATCGGATTAAACTACTAGAAAATTTGGGGTTACGATTGTCCAAATTTTCTCTCGTGTAAAAGTTGCCTTTTACTGTTTGTGCCGGCTTAAAAGATAGTTAAAATATGGTACATACGGAACGATTTTTGCTAAACCTAAGCATAGCCGATCTCTGTTGGCTATTCATAGGTACAAGATTATTTTTACCGTATATTACTATTTAATGCTAGCTGCCTACACTCATCATTGGGTGGTGATGGGCTTAAGAAGAAGATTACTATTTATGAGTCAAGATTATCCGAAATATTGTCGGTTAAACTTAAGTCTAGCCGAAGATAACTGGCTAGACTTAAGTTTAGCCGTTAGGAGTCGCTTCGGTTAATAGCCGTAACATATACATTAGAAATAAATCTTACTTAAACTGTATTTTTATGAGGAAACCACTTGAATGCATGTACATGCCTGTAGGAATCCGGGACCAATGGCACATTGCCAGCTGTATCCAGCTGGATAACTTCTGGATAATGGGTATGGTACTTAGTGTGAACGAGCGGTAATGGGCCCCTTAGCAATATCTGTTAGCATAAATAAGAGGAAATTCTTTTACCTTATAGAGATCATTGTAAAGTATAAAAAAAATATCTTCAAGCGTTATACTCAGGTTGGTTATATATCTTATCGTAACGGGTGACCTCAAGGCTGGCAGTTATCTTGCATAACGTATTAGTCTAACTATATAGCGAGGTAATGCTGCCAGCATTCAGGGCACAATGCCGCAGGGGGAATGTCTCGCTTTAGTTTAGGATAGTTTACTACTATCGATTTTTAATTTTTGTAAACTATATAAATAACTATGTTAATAAATTATTGAGACTTCCGATTGACTTAATTCAAATATCGAGTAAAAGTAATCATACATAAAATTTTCATCGTACGAGAACCATGAATGTTGAAATTTCGAATTACACAAGTGGCTAACGTAGCTTACATTCCAGACCGCGGTTCGTTTTCACAAAATTTAAAAAACTATGTCAAGATTTGACTTTCAAAGCTCGGAATATCTGCCACTAATTTATATTCATTTTAAACTCGCCGCATCTGGTTTCATTCATAGTTGATTTTATGCATAAGGTTAAATTACCTTTTGAAATACATTTGTTTAAATTACATTTTAGTTTTCCTTGCTATTTCTAAGTAGAGCTGAATGATCAGATTGCAAAATACCTTAAAGTATTTAACAAAAAGTATGGAAAATCGGTGAATCGAGTTGAAATCGTTCATCTCACCTATTATTTCGAATGAACCCTACTTCTGACCTATTTTGTCGGCATCCTTGAAAGTGAGATTTGTCACATAACCTCTACTGTATCATCAGCACCCTTTGGTGCTATCCAGTAGTTCCTTTGAAGAAACTCATCATCATCCTAGCGTGTATTCCTAGTTGCGTCGTCAGCTTACGCTTCGGAGCCTAGGATACGCTGTAAGTCATGCTCCTAGATTTGGCGGAACTGGTTATTACACTGGAGCGACTGCCGTCTGACCTCCGTAACGCCACCAACAGGAACATGATCTGAGGTGTGTTAGTGGCCAACACTGTCAGAATTTTTCAGGCTGCCCTAAGGCATCTGACACAGCTTCACGACTGCTATCTATCGATAACAATCGGGGCCAACGGCTTAGTATGTCTTCCGAACCATGAAGGAGCTCAAGATAGAAAATGCAACTAAAATGGCGACCAATCCAACAGTGGCCGCGTCACGTCGTCGCTAGACACGCGCATTCGGTACGGATACGCGGGTCGCGCTCGACCAACGAGCTCCTCCTTTGATGAACCTACAGATACTTTTTGTGTTCGTAGTTCTTTTAATTCCTTTTGGGGGAAATATTGAGCCTTCATTGTCCATTTACTTCCTTCAGAGGGACTAAGAAACATAAAACTTCAACAAAGGGACAACTAGTTTCCAGGGTCAAAAGACTAACAGTGAAATTTTATTAGTCCGTCGTTTAGGGAATCAAAATATGTTAGTGACGTATTTTTTATTTTGTCAATTGAGCGATAAATTATTAAGATATAACGCATAAAAGTCTAGCACACTATGACATCTCACGGAACTTTAACGCGCCATATCTTTACCATTTTTTGTTTAATTTTCAAAAGAAAAAATACTTTCCAGATTTTTTTTTATTATCTAACTGACGGACTAATATATTTTTTTAGGAAACTAGCCTATTGATTCTTTTTACCAAGGATATTTTTTTTTCTTTATCAGCGCAATAAGCCCCCCCACAGAAATATAATTAGCTAGACGTGCCATGTGTTAAACGTAAATTATTGCGAAAGTGTGTTTGTCTATTACTACTAAACCGCTTAACCGACTTAAATGAAATTTGGTATAGATTTAGTTGAAGAATAGGTTCGATCATCTGCTAATTCCTTTTTTCAAAAATCAACTCTGAAGTGGTTTTGATGATGAGTGAAAGTTTGTATATATAAATACACACAAAATAAACATTTTCAGAAAAGCTCATAATAATTTCATGTAAGTTACCTACTCGGTCTTAGCCAAATAAAATGCTAATTTCACGGGAAACACATAAAACACGAGTCGTATTGTTGAAAATAAACAAAACAAAGTTAATACTGTTTGAGATCGGGCCAAACTTGTGTGGATTGAGCGAACGAGTTCCGAACTTAAACAACTGGAGGGTTAGAGTGGGGTGTCTTTGCAAGCGGTGCTGAAAACCTGAAACTCATCATCATCATCATCTCAGCGTCCACCTGCTGAACATATGTCTCTGATCAATCACAAATAAACTGGAGGGTAAGGGTGGGGTGTCTTTGCAAGCGGTACTGAAAACCTGAAGCTCATCATCATCATCATCTCAGCGTCCACCTGCTGAACATATGTCTCTGATCAATCACAAATAAACTGGAGGGTAAGGGTGGGGTGTCTTTGCAAGCGGTGCTGAAAACCTGAAACTCATCATCATCATCATCTCAGCGTCCACTTGCTGAACATGTATCTGACCAATCGCAAATAAATTTTTCGAGCTGAGCCGAAATCAATTTACAAGTTTTACTCTACATAAAGTAGTGAAGATATTTTCAAGATTTTGCATTACAGTGTCGGGTTGAGGAGACAGACTTTTTTTGGGAATGGTTTTGTTAGTAGGAAAAAGGGAGTGAATGAATGAATGAACACTTTATTGTACCATTTACAAACAAAAGAAATAGTTAAATCGAATAAACCTAAATGCGAACCTAAATTAAGTGATCTATCATTAGCCTAATGTTGTAGTTTTTATATTTAATAAAATGCTGATGTTAAAACAAGTCGCTTACTCGAGCCGATTCTAAAGTCCATTAAACAATAATTTTGTTTCAAAACGATCTAGGATAGTTTTTATGGCCGGAACTGGGCTCTTTGAGAATGCTGTTGATGATAATGCGGTGAGAGAAAAAGGTGCGATCTATTCTGAAATCTAATAAATAAATAGGCAAAACAAAGTGCAGTTTGGGATCAGGCCAATCACGAGTGGATTGAAGAAATATAATCGCTGTAAAACAGACCCCACCCAAATCTATACAAAACTGGAAAGCAATTTGTTATAGTAAACTCGCTTCTATTATTATTAGGATTAGGTGCCTTTTGCTTTTCCGTAGCGCGAGTTACGAAGTTTGACGGCCGTCCACAGACAGATTAGTGGTTTGACCAAACCGGATTATGAGGAAGCGTTCCACTGAATTTAAGAGATGAGCAAAGCTAAGCTATAGTTATCACTTTAATATAAAGTGGATTTTAATACAAGATATGTTAGAAGTACCCGTAATCGGCGAGCGTGTTTGACAAGGATGATGAGAGTAGAGGAAGCAAGGGCTGGGATCATAGTAAATTTTAATCCGTAGTACGATATGAATGTATCTATACTAATATTATAAATGCGAAAGTCTGTCTGTCTGTCTTTCTGTCTGTTACGCTTTCACGGCCAAACCGCTAAACGGATTTTGATGAAATTTGGTATGAATATAGTTGAAGACCCGGGGTCAAACATAGGCTACTTTTTGACGCAGGCGGAACTGTGAGAAACAGCGTATAATAATTCTTATTGAGTGGTGTGGTATCTCACTTAATTTTCCTTGATAGTAACACCTTTGAACGACAAAAATAAAATACATTAAACTCTTGAACAGCCTTCTTTATCTTGTTCGGATGCAAACAGAAAGACGCTTAGTAAAATCATGGCTTAGGCACTTAAAGAGAATGGAGGAGCATCGAGCGAAGAGAGTGTATGTAAGAAGGCCGAGGGGACGGCGTCCGGTCGGCCCTGCGTGCGGAGGGCACAGGATCGAAGTGGAGATTCGTATTATCGAAGGCCAAGTAATACTTACTTTGAGTCACTGCGCCATCTTACAAATTACTCTATATTCCACCGAATTACCTCCGTGGTCCAATGGTTAAGACGTTTGCCTTAGACCCGGTCATGGGTTCGATTCCCACGGGAAGCATACTTTGTTTAGTTGTTTCCAGTTTGGTTAGGACATTGCAGACCTGATTGTCAGATAATATTGTTCATTTCGAGCTTCGAAAGGCAACTTAAGCCGTTGGTTCCAGCTGCCATTTGGTGGTTGTTGAAGAAACTACGTCAGAGGTCGAAAAGCGGTTTAGAATAAATGACACCAGGGTGTACAGGGTCACTTGACCATGTAACGATAAATTGCACCAAAAATAAAACACATAACTTAAACATTATTAGTATGGAACATGATAAGTCGAAAAAATTTCATCAGTATCAGTGGAACACCAATCCAATTAATGATATTTAATATTGCAGTTTTGTTACCAAGTTTGCTTTATGTTCTGTGGATAACCACGACTTAGTAGTTTCCGGATTCATTTGTTGATTGGTTTGGGTAATAAGTTATGGACGATTGGAGAATGTGATTACTTTGTGTCCAAAATACAGCTGAGTCAATCGTTAAGAGTCTAATCTACTCTTACTATAGATTTAGTATATACTAGCCTTTTCCCGCAGCTCCGCCTGCGTCAAAAAGTAGCCTATGTTTGACTCGGAGTCTTCAACTATATTCATACCAAATTTCATCCAAATCCGTTTAGCGGTTTGGCCGTGAAAGCGTAACAGACAGAAAGACAAACAGACAGACTTTCACATTTGTAGTATTAGTATGACGTTTGTATTTTAATCTCTCTAGCGATATTGTAAACTATCGAATTATTGCTAACTGTGATACTCGTATTTGCTATCACGTAATAATTTACTTAATATGTTAAAATGTGAACTGTCGTGCGAAGGAATGTACATCGTGCGTGAAAGGGCCAAATCAAATGTGCTATCACTCCGATAATAATATTTATATCATTTAAAATTTTTATTATCTTATAAGTTTTAGAAAGATTTTAAGATAACGGTTTTTACATTATTACGGTGACGTACTAAATAAACAATGTCCAGCCGTTCTTCAGATTTTAAGCAATATTACAAACTAGTATAAGTAGTAAAATCCATACTTCCATACTTCCAGACTAATATTACAAATGCTAAAGTCTGTCTGTCTGTCTTTCTGTCTGTCTGTCTGTTACGCTTTCACGGCCAAACCGTTGAATGGATTTTGATGAAATTTGGTGTGAATATAGTTGAAGACCCGGGGTCAAACATAGGCTACTTTTTGACGCAAGCGGAGCTGCGGAAAAAAGCTAGTGCTTTATATACGCACTTCCGGTGCAACAGTGTCACTTATGCAAAACTGCAATTTTTCAAGAGAAGTATTTTAATATTTGGTATCACATAACAACAAAACGGATCCCAATTCAGGATATCTGAATATCTTTTATATTTAAGGTAACTTTTACCTTTATATTGAAGAAAAAAACATCCGTCTCCATTTTCATTTATATATTTTTTTAATGATTTATAATAGATTACACATGTAATTGTGACGTTGTGGCACTAAAGTTAAAAAGAAACCTATTTTATGACAGAGTGATGAATGAACGAAAAAATGAAAGCAATCATACCAAATATTTTATTTCAATAAAATATAAAGTCGTAATACAACTAAATAATTTTACCTTCAACAATATTTTTTTTTTTTAACAAAAAACTTCAAAATTGTAACTTAAAAAGTCTGTTTTGTTACAGTATTATAAAGCTATCATATCAAACGTTGTATTTTAATACAATATAAAGTAGTTATTGCAGTAGAACTACATGAATTTAACATATAAATCAAAATACCTTCAATTTTATAAAACTTCAAAAAAAAACTTCAAAATTATACATACTTATCTTAAAAACTACATAAATGGCTTGAATAAGTAATCATTCAAAATATTTTTATCTTATTTGACTAATGTTATTTTTAATGTCTGAGTTTTAAGACATTAAAATAAGAATAAGCGTATTAAAGTTTTTAATAACATGGTTAAGCATCACGTAACTAAAATATAATTTGTACTTTAAGTTTAATCAGACTTCTAAAATCACAGGATTCATCATTTATTCTCACTTAAGTCTACTTTGTAGAGGTAGTTCCTAGAAAAACAATTAACAAACATGTAAATCAAAATATTCGTACTTAAACTAGCTATCTATTAATCAGATGAGATCTTTAAAGAATTTTTCATAGTATCTTGGTACAATATTCGTTCCAACTAACTGCAAAAGGTCACGTTTTTTGCGTTCTGTAATTGGAATGTTCGAGGTATATGCAGGCTTTAAAGTAATTTCATTAGAACTTGCATAAGTTCGATCACGTAAATTTTTTTTCGGTTGTTCTATTACAGCTTTGGCGTCTTCCCAGTTTTCTGTTTTATAAGTTGTTCTTTATTGATAATAAGATTAATTTTTCGTAAACTTTATATTTTTGATTTCAGTAACTCTAATTACATCACCTTTATTATTTTTTGTAGTGTTAAAATTAATGTTGTCTGCTAGAACTTTTAGATCAAAGAAATTGTCGTAGTTCATTTCTTTTACAACAAATGGTTTTCCAGTCTTTTTTGCTCCTCGTATAATAGATATGTATTGCTCGGGTATGTATAAAGGTCCAGATTTTTTGGCTCTAGTAATGGCTTTTTCAATAACGGAATGGGCTGCGTCGCCTTCATTTTGTGTATGACCTCGAATCAAATAATTATGTTGTATAGAATTTATGTTTAATGTGGTAACTGCGTAATAGTACATAGCAAAAATGAATCTATTTTTATTCTGGCCACTTGCATTATCCGAGTAAAAAATTAAGTCACAGCCTGGATTTTTAATAGCTACCTCTTGTAAATATAAATACACACAAGATCCTATTTCAATAGCGCCTCGGTTACCTAAGCCCTCATGCCAAAAAGTAGTCTCCTTTTCTTTAGCATTTGAGATCGTAAAATTATAACAATTTAATCTAGACTTATAGAAAAAAGCAGATGAATTTCCCACAGGGCATGGCAAAACAGCTTGTAAGTCAAATGTCATTACAATCTTTGTGCTTTGAGGCAGTTGGCATTCTTTCATATCTTTTTCTTTTTCAATCCTACTCAGGCTTTTCTCTTCTTGATGAAGCTTGTAACTGTCGCGTAATTTAATTTTTTCTTCTTCTGATGCATTTTCATATGCTACACATTCATCACACAGATCCTTTTTCGGCTTGAAAAAGCCAATATTGAAATCATGGTTAAATATACGGGCATAAGCATCATATTTCACAATTGGTTTGTTGTTTTGTTTTTGGACGTCCGAATAGTTTCTGTATAATTCCGCGATTGTCAAATCACCATCTAAATATTCCCTACTGGTATTAGCCCTAAGATAATGGCTTTCGACTTTTGGGATTGAATTTATATGTTCTTTAACAGCTTGTATAACTTCACTATCCAGTTTATTTTGTTTTCCATGTTTCCCAGTCTTCAGGAACGAAGCCATTATTTCGTTTTTTACCATCAATAACAGTTCTTATAGTCCTCTGTGAGATACCTAAAGTATTTATCAGAAATGTTTTGCAGACCCGAAATTCTTGGTTTCCATGGAAGAAATAAAATGCAGTGTTCCCTTTTCTTGGGTTAGGTCTAGTATTATTCGTCTTTATACGACGGCTTACAACTTCCAGTGGCCTGGAACAGGCATTTAAAAAATCTCTTTGCCTTTCAACACTACCTAATTTCCAATAACTGTTCAATATTTCATTTCTTTTTTCTGTTGAGAACCTAGACGAACAGGACAGTCTACATTTATCAGTACAAGGAGGACCCATTTTTCTAGCTTCTACTACCTTTCCCGTTTTAATTGAACGATATTCTTTACCAGTATTCTTCAACTTTTTCGCTACGTTTTTTTTCCATTTATTAGGATTACGAGTACGTTTTCTTCCTCTCTTTTTAGGTGTTTCGCGTAATTCTTGACATGTGCTTATACCAAATTCTTCTTCAGTGTTATTATGAACACGCGAACTGGAAGAACTGCTAGCGGAAGACGAACTGGAACTGGATGAGCTGCTAGAGGATGACGAACTCAACGAGCGCATGGGTATGAACTCATCGCCTGAATCAGTACCAGAGAAATCACCAGTATAAAGTCCTTCAACTAGTTCCGGTGGATTTTCCTCATCAATAATATCTCTATTTAATAAAGATGGTGAGATTGGTGGTGATAAAGCAGAGGCGTTTATATCTTGATCAACATTCTCAGTACGTAGTGGAGGTTCATCATGAATATCATTTTTATTTAATAAAGACTTAGAGATTGGTGGTGATAAAGTACAGTCGTTTATGTCTTGATTAACATTCGCAGTAGTTGTAGAAGCGATGTTCTACAAACAAAGAAATCGTGTTCCCATATACGCACACATTCAAACATCCTTCCAATGCAGCAATCGTCCCCCACCAAACTTCACTTGTCACGGAACCACCGCGGAGTGCATGTCGTGTGTTATAACCTTATAACTAGCATTGTACCATATCCGTCAATAAATCAAAGTATTTTTCCATCAAGTCACTTTTCATTCTTAAGTCTGGACCTCACATAATCAACTTCCGCCGCAACATCTTGATCCTTCAACCGGACTGCGAAGGCTAAGCCGCCCTTGGGTCACCTTGGGTCTAGAAGCATAGTTCTACTTCGTTGAAAACAACCAGCTGCGCGTGGAAGATTGGATTCAAGATATCATCATCACAATTCAAGAATCATCAATCATATCAACAATCACATCATACAAAAACAAGTAAGCGAGTGGCGAACTGGTTAGACTTCTACAGAAAATAAGCCGAAATCCTTACATTCAATCATTTTCATTTCCATATCCCAATTTTCATATAAAAACTATTATATATTTTAGTGCATCCTTTCAGTTCAAAATATTTAGTAGTGCGCTGCGTAATTAAATAATTTTTGCGACAAAGCGTTGCAATATTTCTCTAGTTTTCGTTTTAACACTACCTACTTCTTAAATTAATTTCAAATGTCTGAGGTAAACGAGGAAGCGCTTTTATCTAAGAGGCGAGCGAATATAAAGGGTCGATTAACATTATTTAAAAATTATGTTACATCCTTGCCAGATATTTAACTATTGAATTAAAGTTAGAACTTGAATTGCGCATATCGAAGTTAGAATTATTGTTCGATAACTATAACGCTATACAAAGTGATATAGAATGCATCTCTTCAAATCCTACAGAACAATTAACTGAGCGTGAATCGTTTGAGAATTCGTACTACAAATTATTAGCAGCAGCTCAGTCGAAGTTAGGTATGGCAAATAGTCTCAGTCAGCAGCCACCGGTTCGGAGTAGCACGGACTCCGATGCGGGGAGCGTTGTGCAGCACACGAGAGCAAGTGTCAAATTACCGGTTATCCAACTACCGAAATTTTCTGGTGCTTATAGTAACTGGTTGGAGTTTCGAGATACATACACGTCACTCATTCACGATAATTCAGATTTAAGTGCAACAAATAAATTTCATTATCTGCGTTCGTCATTAGAAGGCAGTGCCATCCTTGTCATTAAATCATTAGAATTTTCAGCAGCAAATTACAGCATAGCCTGGAAATTAATTTGTGACAGATTCGACAATAAAAAAATGCTTGTTGCAAATCATGTCAAATCATTATTCAACGTTTATTCTATGCAAAAAGAGACTTCATATCATTTAAGGAAATTAATTGATAGTTTTGTTAAAGATATCAGATCTCTGTCAATTCTTGGTGAGCCTACTGATAAATGGGACACACTACTAATTCATTTGCTTTCCAGTAAATTTGATTCACAAACATTATTCGAATGGGAAAAATTTAAATCAGAACATGAAAAACAAAATTTTGTATTTAATGATTTATTACAGTTTGTGAGAAATAGATCTGAATTGTTAGAAATTATGGAACAAGGCAAAAAATATCCTAAACAACCTTCACATCACAGTTTAGTTGCAACAAATAAAACAAATCAGTCTTCATGTCCTGTTTGTCAGTCAGATCATTTTATTTATTATTGCAAATCATTTTTAAATTTGTCCAATAAAGACAGAGAAGCAAAAGCAATTTCATTGAACTTGTGTCTAAACTGTTTGAAAACTGGACATTCATCAAAAAAATGTCGTTTAAGTTCATGTAAACGCTGTGATAAAAAACATAATAGTTTGATATGCCCAGAGTTGACACGTCCGGCTAACTCCCGTGTGAACGGTTGCGCTCGCGACGAAGTGGCTGCCGCCGCCGTATCGTTATCATGCGCTGCGATGACGTCGCAGGGTATGCTATCCACAGCGGTCGTGCAAGCGACGGCTCCTGGGCCGCTCGTCATGCACAATGATAATTATCGACGCGTGCGCATCTTACTTGATTCCGGAAGCACAGCTAATTTTATTACGGAACGGCTTTGTAAACAATTACGTTTACCTACTCGCGATATGATGACAACAATAAGCAGTTTGGACAAAAGTCTATCAGTTTCTAAAAAATGTTGCGATATAACCCTTTATTCATTACAATCTAATTTCACAATAACAATAACATGTGTGATTATTTCTCAAATTACGAATCCTTGGCCAAGCTCACTTATCAATAAACAGGAAATTAAATTTCCTAGCCATGTTACACTGGCAGATCCTGATTTTTATAAACCTTCAGACATTAACATACTGATAGGCAATGGTGTATTTTGGGATCTAATCGAAAATAAACAAATTAAATTAAAGTCTCATAATATTACACTGCAAAGGTCTAAATTCGGTTGGATCATTGGCGGTTCAATTCAATACAACAATTCGATTAACTGTAATTATTCTGAGACACATTCTTTAAATGAAAAATTAGAAAAATTCTGGGAATTAGATAACATTACTACAACAAAAACTTCAGAGTGGTCTCCAGAAGAGATACAATGCGAACAAAATTTTGTTGACACTACAACCCGCCTGTCAAATGGCAGATTTTGTGTGACTATACCATTAAAATCTTCCCCAAACACATTAGGAGACTCATATTCACTAGCTAAGGCACGATTTTTACAGTTAGAAAATAAGTTTAAGAAAAATTTGCAATATAAAAATGAATACACAAAATTTATCAAAGAATATATAAGCTTAGGTCATATGAGAGAGTCTAGAAATTATAGTAGTGATCAGATTAGCTATTTCGCACCTCATCATGGCGTAGAACGTTCCTGTAGTTTGACAACAAAATTGCGTGTCGTATTTGATTGTTCTTGTAAGTCGTCCTCCGGCTGTTCATTCAATGAATTACAAATGGTCGGCCCGACAATACAGGATGATTTATTTTCAATTTTATTGCGATTTCGCCAGCATAACATAGTGTTAATAGCAGATATAACTAAATGTTATCGTCAGATCGAAGTCTGTGAATCTCAGCGTTCGTTACAGCAAATCCTTTGGCGTGACGATCCCAATGAACCATTGAAGGCTTATGAACTCTGTACTGTCACCTATGGTACAGCGTCAGCACCGTATCTTGCGACACGGTGCTTGAAGCAGCTTGCTATGGACTGTGACGATCAAGTTATTAAAGAAGTAATTTCACGCGACTTCTATGTCGATGATCTCATCACCGGCGTTAGCAATGTCAATCACGTGGTTTACATGTATAAGGAAATAACCAACCAATTAGGGTCCGGTTGCTTCCCACTCAGAAAATGGTGCTCCAACAGTGCAGAGGTTCTTAATCATATAAGTCAAAGTAGCACTATTTCTGATGGTCTTTTTGATTTGTGCCCTAACACTAATTCAAAAACTTTAGGTATCAACTGGGATCACAAAAATGACAATATTACATTTGATATAAAATTTAAAATGTCTGGCAAAATAACAAAAAGAAATATTTTGTCAACTATTTCTCAATTATTCGATCCGATGGGATTAGTATCCCCAGCTATTTTGTACGCTAAACTAACATTACAAAGGCTATGGTTACTTAAACTTAATTGGGACGAACCAGTACCCGAAACTACACAAATTTTATGGATACAGTTTATAAATTCATTACAACAATTAAACAAACTTACAATACCCAGATTAGTTATAGCTAATATGTATATTTCTTTACAACTTCATATTTTTACTGACGCTTCCGAAGAAGCTTACGGAGCCAGCGCTTACATTCGATCTGTGGATGATCATGGAGATGTACACGTGCACCTATTATGTTCCAAAAATAAGGTAGCCCCGCTCAAACCACAAACGATTCCACGTTTGGAACTCTGTGGGGCGTTATTAGGAGTCAGACTTAGTGAAATCATCAGAACGGCATTAAGATTAAAATTTGATCAGTTCTTCTATTGGACAGATTCATCCATTGTCTTAGGTTGGATTGGCACCCCCACTCATAAATTACAAACATTTGTTAGGAACAGAATTGCAGATATACAGTCCACTACAGATGCCAAATCTTGGAGACATGTTCCCACGAATTTGAATCCGTCAGATCATTTGACGCGACCCATGTCGGTGGGAGAGCTATTAAACTGCGGACAGTGGTGGACGGGTCCCCAATTTCTTAAAGGTGACATATCAACATGGCCTCAATCAAATTTTACACATACTGACAATTTACCTGAGTTACGTCAAGAAGTTAGTCTCATAACAGTAGATAACTCAGATCCTAAGTTTCCATTTCATATTTTTTCATCTTATTCACGAATGCAAAGAGTGATGGCATACATACAACGTTTCTTAAACAATGCACGAAATAAAAATACAAAATTTTTAGGACCTCTACAGTTTTTTGAATTACAAGCTGCTATGCATAAATTAGCAAATTTGTCACAGCAAGATAGCTTTCCAAAAGAATTTGAATTATTGAAATCTAACAAATCTTTAAATGCTAAAAATTCATTACTTTTACTTCATCCATTTTTTGATAAAGAATTGAATTTAATTCGAGTAGGTGGCCGTCTTTTTAATTCAGACTATGAGTATAGCAAAAAACATCCAATTTTATTACACAAAAAACATATATTTACAAACTTATTATTTAATAACGAACACAAATTATTAATGCATGCTGGCCCTCAGCATGTACTTTATTCTACTCGTCAAACCTTTTGGACAATAGGAGGTCGAGATTTAGCACGTTATGTATATCGAAACTGCACCATTTGCAATCGCTTTCGCTGTCAAACGGTGGCACCTGTAATGGGAAATTTGCCTAAAGAAAGATTTAAAACAACCTTTGCTTTTCAATATACAGCTATAGACTATGCAGGTCCTATCATGGTTGCCAACAAAGAGGGGCGAGGCTGTAGACTCATGAAGTCATACATTTGTGTTTTCGTGTGCTTCACAACAAAAGCCATTCACATCGAATTAGTTGGTAACTTAACTACTGCAAATTTTTTGTTGGCTTTGAAGAGATTCATCTCTCGTAGAGGTAAATCATCCTACATCTATAGCGACAACGGTTCTAATTTTGTTGGTGCGAACAATGAACTAAAACAACTTGTTGCTAATTATGGAGATAGTATTATTAGTGATCTTGCCCAACAATCAATCAAATTCAGTTTTTGCCCCCCTCATTCGCCTCACTTCGGAGGATTGCACGAATCCGGGGTTAAATCTATCAAAAAACATTTAAAACGAGTTGTTGGTAATTCCAATTTAACTTTCGAGCAGTTATATACAACACTTACTCAAATAGAGGCGATTTTAAATTCTAGACCGCTCTGTCCACTTTCATCCAATCCAAATGACCTTCTGCCCTTAACTCCAGGCCATTTCCTTATCGGCAAAGAATTGACGTCAACACCAGAGCCAGACTACGCTGATATGCCAATTCATCGTCTTGATCGCTACCAACGTATTGAACGGCTGCGTCAACAGTTCTGGTCTAGGTGGCATAGAGAATACATCACGGAGCTCCAAATCAGAAGGAAATGGAAGACGTCACAAGGATCCCTCAATATTGGAGATTTGGTTTTGATAAAAGAGGAGAATCAACCCCCCCTGAAATGGCTTTTAGGACGTATTATCCAGTTGTATCCGGGAACGGACGGGATAGCTAGAGTAGCTGACATCAAGACGTCAACAGGCATCTTACGGCGCTCCTTCTCAAGAATATGCCCTCTACCGATGCAGCAGGATGAAAATTTAACCGATCAAAGGGAAGATGGAGTTGATGATTGAAGCAAGAATGCTTCAATGGGAGGCGGCATGTAGAAGCGATGTTCTACAAACAAAGAAATCGTGTTCCCATATACGCACACATTCAAACATCCTTCCAATGCAGCAATCGTCCCCCACCAAACTTCACTTGTCACGGAACCACCGCGGAGTGCATGTCGTGTGTTATAACCTTATAACTAGCATTGTACCATATCCGTCAATAAATCAAAGTATTTTTCCATCAAGTCACTTTTCATTCTTAAGTCTGGACCTCACATAATCAACTTCCGCCGCAACATCTTGATCCTTCAACCGGACTGCGAAGGCTAAGCCGCCCTTGGGTCACCTTGGGTCTAGAAGCATAGTTCTACTTCGTTGAAAACAACCAGCTGCGCGTGGAAGATTGGATTCAAGATATCATCATCACAATTCAAGAATCATCAATCATATCAACAATCACATCATACAAAAACAAGTAAGCGAGTGGCGAACTGGTTAGACTTCTACAGAAAATAAGCCGAAATCCTTACATTCAATCATTTTCATTTCCATATCCCAATTTTCATACAAAAACTATTATATATTTTAGTGCATCCTTTCAGTTCAAAATATTTAGTAGTGCGCTGCGTAATTAAATAATTTTTGCGACAAAGCGTTGCAATATTTCTCTAGTTTTCGTTTTAACACTACCTACTTCTTAAATTAATTTCAAATGTCTGAGGTAAACGAGGAAGCGCTTTTATCTAAGAGGCGAGCGAATATAAAGGGTCGATTAACATTATTTAAAAATTATGTTACATCCTTGCCAGATATTTTAACTATTGAATTAAAGTTAGAACTTGAATTGCGCATATCGAAGTTAGAATTATTGTTCGATAACTATAACGCTATACAAAGTGATATAGAATGCATCTCTTCAAATCCTACAGAACAATTAACTGAGCGTGAATCGTTTGAGAATTCGTACTACAAATTATTAGCAGCAGCTCAGTCGAAGTTAGGTATGGCAAATAGTCTCAGTCAGCAGCCACCGGTTCGGAGTAGCACGGACTCCGATGCGGGGAGCGTTGTGCAGCACACGAGAGCAAGTGTCAAATTACCGGTTATCCAACTACCGAAATTTTCTGGTGCTTATAGTAACTGGTTGGAGTTTCGAGATACATACACGTCACTCATTCACGATAATTCAGATTTAAGTGCAACAAATAAATTTCATTATCTGCGTTCGTCATTAGAAGGCAGTGCCATCCTTGTCATTAAATCATTAGAATTTTCAGCAGCAAATTACAGCATAGCCTGGAAATTAATTTGTGACAGATTCGACAATAAAAAAATGCTTGTTGCAAATCATGTCAAATCATTATTCAACGTTTATTCTATGCAAAAAGAGACTTCATATCATTTAAGGAAATTAATTGATAGTTTTGTTAAAGATATCAGATCTCTGTCAATTCTTGGTGAGCCTACTGATAAATGGGACACACTACTAATTCATTTGCTTTCCAGTAAATTTGATTCACAAACATTATTCGAATGGGAAAAATTTAAATCAGAACATGAAAAACAAAATTTTGTATTTAATGATTTATTACAGTTTGTGAGAAATAGATCTGAATTGTTAGAAATTATGGAACAAGGCAAAAAATATCCTTAACAACCTTCACATCACAGTTTAGTTGCAACAAATAAAACAAATCAGTCTTCATGTCCTGTTTGTCAGTCAGATCATTTTATTTATTATTGCAAATCATTTTTAAATTTGTCCAATAAAGACAGAGAAGCAAAAGCAATTTCATTGAACTTGTGTCTAAACTGTTTGAAAACTGGACATTCATCAAAAAAATGTCGTTTAAGTTCATGTAAACGCTGTGATAAAAAACATAATAGTTTGATATGCCCAGAGTTGACACGTCCGGCTAACTCCCGTGTGAACGGTTGCGCTCGCGACGAAGTGGCTGCCGCCGCCGTATCGTTATCATGCGCTGCGATGACGTCGCAGGGTATGCTATCCACAGCGGTCGTGCAAGCGACGGCTCCTGGGCCGCTCGTCATGCACAATGATAATTATCGACGCGTGCGCATCTTACTTGATTCCGGAAGCACAGCTAATTTTATTACGGAACGGCTTTGTAAACAATTACGTTTACCTACTCGCGATATGATGACAACAATAAGCAGTTTGGACAAAAGTCTATCAGTTTCTAAAAAATGTTGCGATATAACCCTTTATTCATTACAATCTAATTTCACAATAACAATAACATGTGTGATTATTTCTCAAATTACGAATCCTTGGCCAAGCTCACTTATCAATAAACAGGAAATTAAATTTCCTAGCCATGTTACACTGGCAGATCCTGATTTTTATAAACCTTCAGACATTAACATACTGATAGGCAATGGTGTATTTTGGGATCTAATCGAAAATAAACAAATTAAATTAAAGTCTCATAATATTACACTGCAAAGGTCTAAATTCGGTTGGATCATTGGCGGTTCAATTCAATACAACAATTCGATTAACTGTAATTATTCTGAGACACATTCTTTAAATGAAAAATTAGAAAAATTCTGGGAATTAGATAACATTACTACAACAAAAACTTCAGAGTGGTCTCCAGAAGAGATACAATGCGAACAAAATTTTGTTGACACTACAACCCGCCTGTCAAATGGCAGATTTTGTGTGACTATACCATTAAAATCTTCCCCAAACACATTAGGAGACTCATATTCACTAGCTAAGGCACGATTTTTACAGTTAGAAAATAAGTTTAAGAAAAATTTGCAATATAAAAATGAATACACAAAATTTATCAAAGAATATATAAGCTTAGGTCATATGAGAGAGTCTAGAAATTATAGTAGTGATCAGATTAGCTATTTCGCACCTCATCATGGCGTAGAACGTTCCTGTAGTTTGACAACAAAATTGCGTGTCGTATTTGATTGTTCTTGTAAGTCGTCCTCCAGCTGTTCATTCAATGAATTACAAATGGTCGGCCCGACAATACAGGATGATTTATTTTCCATTTTATTGCGATTTCGCCAGCATAACATAGTGTTAATAGCAGATATAACTAAATGTTATCGTCAGATCGAAGTCTGTGAATCTCAGCGTTCGTTACAGCAAATCCTTTGGCGTGACGATCCCAATGAACCATTGAAGGCTTATGAACTCTGTACTGTCACCTATGGTACAGCGTCAGCACCGTATCTTGCGACACGGTGCTTGAAGCAGCTTGCTATGGACTGTGACGATCAAGTTATTAAAGAAGTAATTTCACGCGACTTCTATGTCGATGATCTCATCACCGGCGTTAGCAATGTCAATCACGTGGTTTACATGTATAAGGAAATAACCAACCAATTAGGGTCCGGTTGCTTCCCACTCAGAAAATGGTGCTCCAACAGTGCAGAGGTTCTTAATCATATAAGTCAAAGTAGCACTATTTCTGATGGTCTTTTTGATTTGTGCCCTAACACTAATTCAAAAACTTTAGGTATCAACTGGGATCACAAAAATGACAATATTACATTTGATATAAAATTTAAAATGTCTGGCAAAATAACAAAAAGAAATATTTTGTCAACTATTTCTCAATTATTCGATCCGATGGGATTAGTATCCCCAGCTATTTTGTACGCTAAACTAACATTACAAAGGCTATGGTTACTTAAACTTAATTGGGACGAACCAGTACCCGAAACTACACAAATTTTATGGATACAGTTTATAAATTCATTACAACAATTAAACAAACTTACAATACCCAGATTAGTTATAGCTAATATGTATATTTCTTTACAACTTCATATTTTTACTGACGCTTCCGAAGAAGCTTACGGAGCCAGCGCTTACATTCGATCTGTGGATGATCATGGAGATGTACACGTGCACCTATTATGTTCCAAAAATAAGGTAGCCCCGCTCAAACCACAAACGATTCCACGTTTGGAACTCTGTGGGGCGTTATTAGGAGTCAGACTTAGTGAAATCATCAGAACGGCATTAAGATTAAAATTTGATCAGTTCTTCTATTGGACAGATTCATCCATTGTCTTAGGTTGGATTGGCACCCCCACTCATAAATTACAAACATTTGTTAGGAACAGAATTGCAGATATACAGTCCACTACAGATGCCAAATCTTGGAGACATGTTCCCACGAATTTGAATCCGTCAGATCATTTGACGCGACCCATGTCGGTGGGAGAGCTATTAAACTGCGGACAGTGGTGGACGGGTCCCCAATTTCTTAAAGGTGACATATCAACATGGCCTCAATCAAATTTTACACATACTGACAATTTACCTGAGTTACGTCAAGAAGTTAGTCTCATAACAGTAGATAACTCAGATCCTAAGTTTCCATTTCATATTTTTTCATCTTATTCACGAATGCAAAGAGTGATGGCATACATACAACGTTTCTTAAACAATGCACGAAATAAAAATACAAAATTTTTAGGACCTCTACAGTTTTTTGAATTACAAGCTGCTATGCATAAATTAGCAAATTTGTCACAGCAAGATAGCTTTCCAAAAGAATTTGAATTATTGAAATCTAACAAATCTTTAAATGCTAAAAATTCATTACTTTTACTTCATCCATTTTTTGATAAAGAATTGAATTTAATTCGAGTAGGTGGCCGTCTTTTTAATTCAGACTATGAGTATAGCAAAAAACATCCAATTTTATTACACAAAAAACATATATTTACAAACTTATTATTTAATAACGAACACAAATTATTAATGCATGCTGGCCCTCAGCATGTACTTTATTCTACTCGTCAAACCTTTTGGACAATAGGAGGTCGAGATTTAGCACGTTATGTATATCGAAACTGCACCATTTGCAATCGCTTTCGCTGTCAAACGGTGGCACCTGTAATGGGAAATTTGCCTAAAGAAAGATTTAAAACAACCTTTGCTTTTCAATATACAGCTATAGACTATGCAGGTCCTATCATGGTTGCCAACAAAGAGGGGCGAGGCTGTAGACTCATGAAGTCATACATTTGTGTTTTCGTGTGCTTCACAACAAAAGCCATTCACATCGAATTAGTTGGTAACTTAACTACTGCAAATTTTTTGTTGGCTTTGAAGAGATTCATCTCTCGTAGAGGTAAATCATCCTACATCTATAGCGACAACGGTTCTAATTTTGTTGGTGCGAACAATGAACTAAAACAACTTGTTGCTAATTATGGAGATAGTATTATTAGTGATCTTGCCCAACAATCAATCAAATTCAGTTTTTGCCCCCCTCATTCGCCTCACTTCGGAGGATTGCACGAATCCGGGGTTAAATCTATCAAAAAACATTTAAAACGAGTTGTTGGTAATTCCAATTTAACTTTCGAGCAGTTATATACAACACTTACTCAAATAGAGGCGATTTTAAATTCTAGACCGCTCTGTCCACTTTCATCCAATCCAAATGACCTTCTGCCCTTAACTCCAGGCCATTTCCTTATCGGCAAAGAATTGACGTCAACACCAGAGCCAGACTACGCTGATATGCCAATTCATCGTCTTGATCGCTACCAACGTATTGAACGGCTGCGTCAACAGTTCTGGTCTAGGTGGCATAGAGAATACATCACGGAGCTCCAAATCAGAAGGAAATGGAAGACGTCACAAGGATCCCTCAATATTGGAGATTTGGTTTTGATAAAAGAGGAGAATCAACCCCCCCTGAAATGGCTTTTAGGACGTATTATCCAGTTGTATCCGGGAACGGACGGGATAGCTAGAGTAGCTGACATCAAGACGTCAACAGGCATCTTACGGCGCTCCTTCTCAAGAATATGCCCTCTACCGATGCAGCAGGATGAAAATTTAACCGATCAAAGGGAAGATGGAGTTGATGATTGAAGCAAGAATGCTTCAATGGGAGGCGGCATGTAGAAGCGATGTTCTACAAACAAAGAAATCGTGTTCCCATATACGCACACATTCAAACATCCTTCCAATGCAGCAATCGTCCCCCACCAAACTTCACTTGTCACGGAACCACCGCGGAGTGCATGTCGTGTGTTATAACCTTATAACTAGCATTGTACCATATCCGTCAATAAATCAAAGTATTTTTCCATCAAGTCACTTTTCATTCTTAAGTCTGGACCTCACATAATCAACTTCCGCCGCAACAGTAGTTATGTTAGATGTATCACCAATAATATCTTCAATTAATGAAGATGGTAGATGGACTGGTGGTAATAAAGCAGATACATTATCAGCCTGCACATCATTTTCAGTAGCAAGGGGAGATTCTTCATCCTCAATACTCTTATCCGGTGTTTTGGGACATGCTAACATAACCAACTTTTTACCGCGACGAAACATTTTATCCGATTTCTTTTGTAAAATCTAAAACAAAGAAATAGATACGTTTTGTAATTAATCATAAATAAATAAATAAAGAAAATCTCTTTTAGTCTAATTATTGGCGCTGCTGGTGTGGTGATAGACAAGAGAGCTGGCTTCTATTTTGCTTAATGTATTTACTATAGCTATTTAAGGAGGAAATGCAGCCACCATTCTTACCACCAGATCGCTCGGACCAGAATTGCTATTGTTTTAGTTTCTAATTCAGTCTGTTTTAAAATATAAATTTTAAAGTTTTAAATTCATTTTTAATGTTTAGATTTTCAGATTTTATTTGTAAGGTACTAGTAATTTACTCACATCAGAATGTGTGAGGTCGATTGACCTGCAACCTACTCGATTAGAAAATAAGAAGAGTAATTTTATTTTCATACAAAAACCAAGGATAACAAAATATTTATGAGAAATTATTAATTAAATTATTTCTAAACTGTGTAATAACATCTCCTAAATCATGAAGTACTTATACTGTAGTTATGTTATTAAAATAAACTTTCTAATTTCATCTAGTATTATCATTTTATAACTAATAACAAAAAAATCGGAGAAACAAAGTCATTTTTTAATTAATGTCATTGTTGTTCCGAAAGTAAGTAAATAATAAAAATGTTATATTAGAGAAATAATGTCACAACTGTATTTAGGTCATTATTGCTCCAGAAGTAAAAGAAAAGAAATGTCACAATTACCGTAGAAACGTTGTTGCTCCAAGACACTTCTGCACTCGCGGGGGGCCACGCGCAACTGACCAATAAAACGTTGTCGCTCCCAATAGCCATTCATTTCGCGCCAAATCGTCAACGACATTGCGCCCTCACGCGGAATCTATTAGAACTACATTAGTGACATTCTCGCACCAAGTGCAGATGTTGTTTACAACAGTTATTACATACTAATCTCATTTTTTCAAATTTTGCATAAATGACAGTGTTGCACCGGAAGTGCGTATATGAATATACTTGTCACATTATCTTATAAGAATATAATTAATAAGTACTTTTTGTACACTACTTTCCCTCTTTTGTAAGTCCGCTATTTAATCAAACTAAAATCAAACAGCAAATTTCTGACATAAAGGACATTGTACTTCCACGATCAGATAGCGCCCTCATGGCGCTTGTAGATCATTATCTGTCGTACATTTAGTTAAACATATCTCGAAGTTTGCTTATCTCGTCCCGAAACCCGCACTGGTGATGTGAACTGGTGTGAACCAGTATAAACTGGTTTTGTTTGACATTCGTCTTGTTATATCTGTCTAGATATTAAGGTTTTGAAGGCAGAGAATCTCATACCCTTTTGGTATGATGTAAGCGATAATGAACATATCGTTAGGTAACCCCTATTTTATAAAATTCAGTACAAAAGAGACAGCCGGTTGCCCCCTAATTGTACAGATTCTGTTGCTCCTCGTTAAGTAGCCTACGGGAATATAATGAGTGAATCTTAAAAACCCAGTAGTTATTTTAATGATAGCAACTTTATTATTTAAACAACAAGACAAAATATTAGAGGATTGTTATTAGAAGTAGTATTTAGAATTTTCCTCGCAAAAATTTTGGTGACACGTAAATATTGCGCATTTTATTAATTCCTACTTCGTTGCTACAGTCTGTACAATCTGTAAATTACAAACGATCCCAAAAGTCAATTCTCGCATCAACTTGATTAACAACCCACAAATAATACCGCGAAATTATAAGCCACAATATTTGGATCGCATTGACCGGCGAAAACTGGTTTGCGCCTCTGTTTCTATTAGTCCTACTGTTTGAGGCAATCATTGAGTTATTACAGACGATTTCGCTGAAATTTTAGTAGGGTAATGGTAATATTCAATTGTTTTCTGGCGTCATATTGTCCATGTATCCAGATCCATACTAATATTGTAAGTGCGAAAGTCTGTGTGTTACGCTTTCACGGCCAAACCGCTGAACGGATTTTGATGTTGGTTTGAATGTAGTCGAAGACCCTCAATTATAGGCTACTTTCTGACGCAAGCGGAGTTGCGGGAAACAGCTATTTTATCGTCAGATCATGATTGAGAAAAAGGAATGTAACTTACATTAAACATTTGCGTAGTCTACGACATTAATTTGAATTGAGACTTAAGTCCTTTTTCCCGAGAATAGGCCTCCAGAAATTTATTTTATATAGAATCCTCTCAACTCAACGTACTTGTCGCTTTAACTCAAGTTAAAGTCCTTATTTTGGGAATGCGAATTTGAGTAGAAAGCAATACACATTAAGTTTCAGTCACATTTTCAATGAAATATAATTCAACATACGAGTTTTTATTATTTTAGTCTATTTTCCGAAATTACCAACCAGAAAATAAATCTATTTTGCAGATCTCTCCGTCCAGGTGGACCGGACACAAACTGAAACTAAAACTTTATACAACGGTAGTTAAAAACCGCAACCGGAGCTAACTACTTGAAACCAGTTTGAACCAGTTCAATCAAGTTAGAGCCAGAAACCGGACGCGGACGTGGATTGGCGTCGTACTCGTATACGAAAGTTGGGACTTGATGATAATAGAATTTAGGACTGTTGGAAAAATACAGTAATGCGGGTAGATTTGAGAAACAATTTGGAGTTTTACTTAACACGTTCATTGATTTAACGTACATGGATAGCTTAAGAAGAGGTTGCAAACGTACTTATTGTTTTTCTATGCTTGTGTATGTATTTTTTTTATATGGCTTTTATTTTTGTATTTAGCCAGTAACAAGTAAAAATTATACAATAAAGTTGTTTAGTCAGTAGTTAAGTCAAGTCAAGTCGAGTCAGAAGTATTATGCTAAGTGAAGTGGTAAAAAAACTGCACTTAGGTAGCGATTTCCAGGAGCTTTTGGCAACAAGCAAGAAAATCACATTAATCGAACACTGTATCACTTCTCAACACTCACGCTTATTCTTGAAAACTTTGCTAATAATAATCTACTATTATTACTATGCACAAACACTCAAAAAAATACAAATTTTGGAAAATAAAATACAGCGCCGATATTGCTCTTCACAGCTTCCCGCTAAAAGTCCGTGTATGTAAATTATTTGTTTTTTTTTTTCAATCAATCAATCAATCAAATATTTATTTGCATAAAATGTAGGTTTTACAATGATTTTACAATATAAATAGTTTTTTTTGTACAATAAAGATATTACAACAAACAAACGTATAAAAATTCCTTATTCAAAATCACTGGCCGCTTTTGAAAAGAAAAAAGATACGATGACAAAAATTTTAATTCCGTTTTCAAGTGAGGATCTGTCATTACATTTTAACGCTCTTTACCCACTTGTGCCCACTAGGTATTAAATTAAAAGCATCTTTACCGGAGCTCTACCTTCTGATTTCCATGGCCGTTTTCGCCTCATCTCACTCACTCATCTATTAAAAATGTTTTTATTTTTCAATATTTCTCTATTCAAAATACAAAACCAGAACGGAAATAACAAAATATATTTAAAAAATATATGCATTTTTTGCGCCTCCGATTTCCGAACACGAAACTCGTATAAAAAATATTCCGCCATTTCGCAGTTGATTCAACAATATTCCCCCAAATATTTTCATTTCACGCCGAGTTGGGAGAAATATAAAACTCTTTCGTAAAAATGTACAATTAAAAAATATAATTTTTACCCTGGATAGTGAATGCAGAAAAAAAAAAAAAATTTCACATCGGAACGGGGTAAAATGTTTTAATGAAAGTGAAGTGGGTTTCGTCGATTCGTGGAGAGTACTTATTTTTTTTAATGTAAAAATAGTATAATTACCTAAGTAGCTTAAAATTAAACATGTTGGTTTCATTTACATACATTCCCGTAGTTTTTTTTTTTGAAAAGGCAAAAATGGTTTATTTTGAATAGAAGAACTTTTTTTTTAGTTTATTTGCAAATTTTCGCATTGATACAAGTTACACATTAAATTAAATTAAACTATTTTAATACGGTTTTTATCGCGTTATTACTCATTATTTTACATCTAATGATTCAAATACTTTACAGCATCATGAGAGCAGGTTGACTTAGTAAATGCTAGCTGTTTCCCGGAGCTCTGCGTCAAAGAGGCTCTATAGGCTACTATATGGTTGACCCCGGGCCTTCTACTATATTCAAACCAAATTTAATCACAATCCGTTCAGCGGTTTGGCCATGAAAGTATAACAGACAGACAGACTTTCGCATTTTTATTATTAGTATGGGTTAGTATTGATAAATACCCAGCAGCAGGCAACACCGTCAAAAGCGAAAAGTGAAAGAAAAAGAACATTAAGTTTTATCATCATCATCATTTCAGCCGCAGTCAGTCCACTGCTGGACATAGGCCTCTCCCAATGATTTCCAAAATGATCGGTTGGCAGCAGTTTGCATCCAGCGTTTGCCTGCGACCTTTTTCAGGTCATCTGACCATCTGGTCGGTGGATGTCCAACGCTGCGCTTACCGGTGCGTGATCGCCATTCGAGATTTCTTTCTTTCTGCCCCATCGGCCATCGGTTCTCCGCGCTATGTGCCCCGCCCACTGCCACTTCAAAGAACTAATCCGCTGGGCTATGTCGGTGACTTTTGTTCTCCTACGGATCTCTTCATTTCTAATTCGATCTCGTAGGGAAATACCAAGCATCGCCCTCTCCATAGCTCTCTGGGCGACCTTGAGCTTTCTTATGAGGCCCATAGTCAAAGACATTAAGTTTGTCTGGTGTCTATAAAAAAAAAAAACTTTTCTAACATTATACACGTATCGACTCATGATTTTTGTGTCGATTCGGGTATTCTACTAATTTTTATTTTTTCTTTCATCAACATTTTTATTTCCAGAAACAGAATTATGAAAGAATATTTGTAATCCGTTCAAAAATAAATAGGATATAAGCCTTTGAAATCCGGTGGAAGGGAAAACTGTCAAAAAACAAGAAAAGGATGCACTGTGTGAGTTGTGACGTCACTGCCACTCGGTTTCGTGCGTACCAAAGCGATAGCAAGACGTCCCCACCACGCTCCCACTTTTCTTCTAGAGAAAACTTTAAAATCCAATTACTGCCTTAATGAACAACCAATTTTGTTGTTGTTTTCAGAAGCGGTTACATTTTAGTGTATATTTTGTTAAGTATAACAATATTAACCAAGTATGAATACAGTCAAGTAGCCTATTAAATCTGCTGTCATATTAAAAACAAAATATATTTATTTTTGACGATAGCAAAACCTATTGGGATTTTAGTCTGAGTGAATTTTGCCAGTATTTTTTTAGTTTCGAATATAAATTGGTTCAGTTAAGCCGTTGAACCATGGTTAAGCTGAGACTCACACATTTTGTCACGCACGATCGAATGGACGGAATAAAGACCGTTGCTTTTAACAATATAAACTTATAGAAGTAATCTTTAATTAAGAATAAGATTAAATTTATTTTTCAAAAAAACACATTACGTTTTCCGAAAAATAGAGGAGGAAGGAAGATATTTAAGGTGAACGTTTACCCGCTATTTCGCAAGTGTCCTTACGAGAATATAAATGTAATATGACGGAATTAAATATGAGGGATCTCTTTCGGTCCACCGTATATGTTCATTTTCCTCATAGATCAACTGGTATGCACAATTAGTTGCTCTATCCTAGATAAGTGCCCCTAATGACACAATTAGGTATTAATAGACATTTTTGCAGTTGCCAGCTGTAGCTCATTTAAAAATCAAGTCAAGCGCGTCCTCCACTGACTTTTCCACATGTTGCAGTTTTGTCTTTAAACTAAGATAGTACCTGCATATTACAACCTACTTTTGTTAGGCTTGTAATTTTAATTTGTTAGCTTTAGAGTTTTTATAATTTGATACCAAATATTTTGTGTATTTAACTGTGTTTACATTAGTTGTCATGCAGTGTGTGCACGTTTTTGGGTTTCAGTCTAGCTTAAAATGTTAACTTACTTACATTGTTGAATTGTTTTGATTTTAACCTGTTGTGTATACCTACCTTAAATAAATAAATAAAAAACTAAAGTCTAATGACTACTACAAATTTTTTAGGGTCCCGTAGTAAACACAAGGATTTGTATGTCGAAAATAAATTAATCATAACTCGAAAAAGTTTGCAAATTTTGTGTGTTTGTTACATCTTGTTACGCTCCAATCTTCCTGAAAATTAATAGAAAGGAATTAATATGGTACATGTCGTAACTGGAAAAAGTACTGTGAGTTGAAGGATTTCCGTTAAATTTTAGATGATCTTCATTGATATAATTCATCAATCGAACGATTTTAAATCGAATAACCGGTTTTATATACTCAAAAAAGCCATCTCGGTTTTGGTGAGTGGTTTAAAATTAGCGAAGACGCGGGCAAAGGCTAATACCTAATAAAACACATGCTAATCTGGTTTCCTGTTACATAAATCCGTCCCTTTTCACAAAATTACTCTCATTAATCGCAGGAATACGAAAAAAAAAAATAACAAGAAAGGTAAATCAAAAACAAGGCACGAAAAATTAAATTTTAGAAGATACAGTTTCTCAAAGCTAGTACTTAAAATGTAAAATACTTAAAATGTAAAGAGTAAAAAAAAAAATATTCAAGAAAGACATTTTTAATTAGTCGTTCCGTATAACATTTTAAAATAAGCCAGGAACACTTGGTAAATAATAGTTCTGGTCCTGGTAACTTGTAAAAAAAATATTACGAGTAGAAATGAATTGCACAGAAGTATCTTGTAAGGTTCCGTGCAATTCTTTTCTAATATATTTTTTTTTCTTTCTCCGCCTCTGTTGGTTGGACTTGCTCGAGTGACATTTATGTTCGCAGCATGAAAATGTTGACAAGTTATAAGCTGGTAGCGATTGATTTCTCTATTAAAATTTATTTGTCCAAACTCATTTGTTTCGTTGTAAAAGCAACATCAAGCTCTAGTTTGCTGTAATGGGTACACCATTCGCAAATAACAATAAGCACTAGTTTTCTTGCATCGTACAATTTGTACATATTTCAAGCAATTTGAATATTTAAATCACCTAGTTAGAGACGTATCACGTTAGAGAGGTGTATCGACATGAATGCTTTTTCTTCTGCTTTTGTTTATTTACGCCAAATTCCATTCTATCAAATCACACACATACATCTTAACTTGTAAAGATATTACCTCTTTGTATGCTTTTTTGTTTTTTCTACATAATTAAATCGAAACTTGAGCCATCACGACACCGTTTGTTACCTTTCATACCGCGTTCCATGTGCCATAAAGCGTAAAATTTTGCATTAAAAACGGTATTTCCCCTGCACGATAAAAGTCAAAGCTAATACGTTCCGCTAACACTCTCACTACCTCTTTTACCTCGTACCACATTCTTACAAGTGCTACTTCTTCATGTCTCGTTCAATAGTCCCTAAAATGTAAAACATTGCAGTCAAAAACGCAAATTACCCTGTACAACGTTCCGCCCCCGCTCCCGCTACATCTCATGCCTCAGACCACACGTTCCCAAGCGTATCGTACCGTATCCTGGTTTACGCTCTGCTGCGACCCGTCTTTGAAGTTTTACAATTTATAAGTGTTCCTCTCAAGAGAACGCATGGCAGCGTTTTTAATTACAAGCGCCATCTGGATAAACGTCTCTGCTTTATTAGCTTGCCTTAGTACGTCCCTGGTTGTATTTTTCATATCTTCGCCTGAGTTCGGCACTGGGAATGATGAAAAGTTTTTAACAAAATACAAACACATTCTCATAGTCTGGGCTATACATTGAGTCCAGTAGTTCGATTATGGTAAAACTTTTATAAGTAAAGGTAGCAGTTCTCACTCAGTTTATATATGAATAAAGTCGTGGGTTATATACAATAAATATCACATATTTTTGAGTATGTAAATTCGGTGAGTCGATTTAAATAGTTTGAGTTCACTATTATGTCGAAGGAAAGATAGTTTAGTATAGTAATAAAGTTTCTAAATCAATTAGAAGCCATAATATAATAGAATTTCGTGAACAATTACTGACATTAATAAAAAAATGCTATTATTTCATTAATTACTTTTTTAAATGATACTACTAATTTAATTGATTTTTTCACTTTAATTTAACATTGTATGACATTAGTAATTTAATTTAATTTGAAATTTAGCTTTTATTAATTATGTATTTTTTCTATTATTTTGCACACCTTTTGCAAAGGTAAAAATGTATTTGGCACCTATTTATATTGTAACATTATTGTACAACCTACATTTTATACAAATAAATATTTGATTGATTGATGAAATTCATTCGAAATCGAACGAAAATCTTATACACACCGGATTTGCATTTAAAAAAATATACCTCGCGATCGTTGTTTGGCTTGGGTAAAATAATTTAATAAATAATGATTTCTTATGTTTTCGCGATTATTTTAATACGGTTTACGGCGATAAAACCGTATTAAAATAGTTTAATTTAATGAATTTAATAAATATTTTAATTTTGATTAACATTGTTGGAAGCGAGTCCCAAATATAATTGAAACTAACCGAAATACAATGTAAGTTTACTAAAATAGATTTGGACAATTTGGACTGTATCCAACTGCATTTTGCATGTGATACCCCGAAGTGAAAGTTTGATATAATCAAACTTTCATACTACAATATTCCATTAAAGTAAGTATGAAATGTATTATAATGTTAAATTAAACTATTTTAATACGGTTTATTACTTATTTATTTACACCTGACGTTTCAAACACTTTACAGCGTTCATGGTCGAATGTTAACTTAGTCTGCCTGCGACCATGAACGCTGTAAAGTGTTTGAAACGTCAAGTGTAAATAAATAAGTAACAAACGCGATAAAAACCATATTAAAATAGTTTAATTTAATGAATAACAATCGCGAAAACATTAGAAATCATTTTGTATTATAATGTATTCAAAATATAGAAAGAGAGAAAGAAAAAATGTTTATTTACTACTAAACATAAATACTTAAAATTTTAAAGGTACAGTAATATTAAAAATGGGTAGTACCAAAAATAAGATAAATTACTATTAAGAAAAAAGAAAAAAAAATTGGCACATAAATTGTATTAATGAATATAATAACTGCAATAGATGACACTAGCTGTTTCCCGCAGCTCCACGCTTCCACGGCCATACCGCTGAACGGATTTTGATGAAATTTTGGTATGAATACGAGTAAAGTTGAAGACCCGGATTCAAACATTTTCATCAGGTTACTCTTTGACGCAGGCGGAGCTACGAGGAACATAAGCTAGTCGTTTAATAAAATCCATGCTAATATTATAAATGCGAAAGTCTGTCTGTCTGTTACGCTTTCACGCAAACCGCTAAACAGATTTTGATGAAATTTGGTATGAATATAGTTGAAGACCCGAGGTTAAACATAGGCTACTTTTTAAAACAGGCGGAGCTGCGGGAAAAAGCTAGTAAGTAATAAACGCGCATAAAAACCGAAACAAGGTAGTTTAATGTGTGTTCGTGAAAACTATATATCAAACTGTTTCCCGCAGCTCCGCCTACGTCAAAAAGTAGCCTATGTTTGTCCCCGGGCCTTTAACTATAACCATACCAAATTTCATCAAAATCCGTTCAGCGGTTTGGCCGTGAAAGCGTATCAGACAGACAAACAAACAAAAAGACAGACAGACTTTCGCATTTATAATATTAGTATGAATTATAAGTTTTAGCCTAATAATTACGATAATTAAAAACTTTAGATATAATAACACATATGGAAACACGCTGAGATGAAGGACGAAGTATTAATACGATCCTTCACGAGGATTATTTATTTTAGCTTAATATGAACACGTACAAAGGGACCAAGTATATTTGTTTTAGACCGGTTCCTTTGAAGATTTGCCGCTCTGACTAACTATATAAATACTAAACGGAGCTCTAACTAAGTAGGTACGGACAATTAATTAATGAACTTGTAGTTCTGTGAACAGTAGACTTCGCATATACCCTACAAATATGAAATACTAGCTTTTTCCCGCAGCTCCGCCTGCGTCAAAAAGTAGCCTATGTTTGACCCCAGGTCTTCAACTATATTCATACCAAATTTCGTCAAAATCCGTTCAGCGGTTTGGCCGTGAAAGCGTAAAAGACAGACAGACAGACAGACTTTCGCATTTAAAATATTAGTATGGAAGTATGGATATTCAAAAAATGTTACTACGAATTTTCCCCTATTCTACGATTATTAAGTGTATTCATAAAACCTTACATCGTATGATTAATAGGATATTAAATATAAAAAAATAATTATGAATATCCTATTTTTTTACAACAACCTGCGGGGAACGTGACATACCATGTTACCTTCTAATAAGACTGAAATCCGTTCACAAATAACGTTACAGCAAAGTTCCCCCTTTTGCCCTCGTTTTTCTCCCTCAATCAAACAAACCTCTCATAAATAAAATTCAAATAAATCAAGGAACACATGTACCAAGTTTCATAAGGATTCGTTTAGAAATGTGACCTAACCTGAAAGAAACGTGGCACGCATAAACATCCCCACAAAAGCAAGTGGAGACTTTCACTTGCTTCGCTAGCTTAGTCAATGAGGTAATGTTTATATAGTTGACTAGTAGAAAACGCTTTTAGTTCATTCGACTCGACGAATTTAGGTGGGCCATATATTTAAAAAATAGGATTTCCAGGATAATAGTAAAACTATACGATCCATACTAATATTATAAATGCGAAAGTCTGTCTGTCTGTCTTTCTGTCTGTCTGTCTGTTACGCTTTCACAGCCAAACCGCTGAATGGATTTTGATAAAATTTGGTATGATTATAGTTGAAGCCCCGGGGTCAAACATAGGCTACTATTTGATGCAGGCGGAGCTGCGGGAAACAGCTAGTTTCTTATATATTTACACTCTGTTTGCCAATATTGTCCTATTATCTCAACTCAACTGAGTATCAACTCATACATAGGGCGCACTGTAAGTTTCCGGAACTGGCCACTTACATAAACAATATTTAAAAATTTATTGCAACATTTGAAAATAGAACTCTTTGGCTGTAGAATGCAGTTTGTTTCATTGGCGCCATTTAAAAAATTGTGTGTCTGCATCAACATGGATTTAACTCGGGAAAATTTTCGTAGTATGATTTTCTACGATTTTAAGTGTAATTTGACAGCTCAACAGAGCATCGCTCGGCTTGAAACAGCTTTTGGCAATGAAGCACCATGCAAGACAACTGTTTATAGCTGGTTTGCAGAATTCAAGCGTGGTCGTATCAATCTCAGTGACGAATCTCGCGATGGTCGGCCGTCCACCGCTGTGACCAACAAAAACATCAATGCTGTGCGCCGTATGATTGAAACAGACAGGCATGTGACCTACCATGAAATTCGCGCATCCTTAGAAATAGGCATGAGTCAAATACAATTAATCCTACACAAACATTTGGGTGTGAGAAAGCTGTGCTCGCGGTGGATCCCACACAACTTGACCGAGGCTCAAAAAACGGACCGCGTCACTTGGTGCAGTGCCATGCTTACCAGATTCAACGAAGGTGCGTCAAATTTGGTGTGGGACATAGTAACAGGTGACGAAACATGGATTTATTGCTACGATCCCAAAACAAAGCAGCAATCGAGCGTATGGGTCTTTCAAGATGAGCCGAAACCAACCAAAGTGGCGCGCGTGAAAAGTGCATCTAAGCGGATGATTGCTTCTTTTTTTAATAAAACTGGACACGTGGCTACTGTTGCTTTAGAGAATCGTCGTACAGTGAATAGTGACTGGTACACGACCATTTGTTTGCCGGAAGTTATTGACGAACTCCGTAAAAATAACCGTAAACGCCGTATCATCCTGCACCACGACAATGCTAGTTCTCACACGGCCAGACAGACAGACAAACGACTTTTTGAAGGCGAAAAATGTAGAACTCATGAGTCATCCTGCATACAGTCCCGACCTGGCACCTTGTGACTTTTTTCTGTTCCCAAAAATTAAGAACCAATTACGCGGTCAACGATTTTCATCACCAGAAGAGGCTGTCGAGGAGTATGAAAAACACGTTTCAGAGGTCACCACAGAGGAGTGGCACAAAAGTTTTCAAAACTGGTTTCATCCAATGAAAAAGTGCATAGACGCCAAGGGAGATTATTTTGAAAAACAATAAATTAATTTTGTACCTTTATTAGTATTTTTTCATATTCATTCCGGAAACTTATAGTGCGCCCCACGTATTACAACAACTGAATATCAACATATCCTAATATTATAAATGCGAAAGTCTGTCTGTCTTTCTGTCTGTCTGTTACGCTTTCACGGCCAAACCGCTGAACTGATTTTGATGAAATTTGGTATGAATATAGTTGAAGACCCGGGACCAACATAGGCTACATTTTGACTCAGGCGGAGCTGCAGGAAACAGCTAGTGGCAAATAAATTTGTTACTTATGCATAAAAACATAGAGAGTAAACATTTATGTAATATAGATTACTACTGAATATTGTATTCAGATGTCGCCGAGAGAAATAGTGGGAGATATTAGGGAAGTGAATTACGATGATGAATTTATCGATATTGGTGTGATTTTGTTAAGATTTGTTTTAATATTGAACTTACTGGTTTAAAGCCTTTTTATCTGGAAACTGTGTTGTGATCATGAGACATTTCATTTTTTTTCCAGTGTGGTAATTTTATTTTGCTAACTATTTTCAGTTAGTAGAGAAATTAAGTATAAAATAAAAAAAAAATGCTTTTAGCGACTAAGGACTAATGCTAAACTAAATAATAAGCATTACAAAATTGTAGGCAAAATAAATTTAAAAGCCTTCGATGTACAGTCAGTTGCAAACGCACATGCATATTTTTAGAACAAAATGTACTACAGATAAATAGGGTAAGAATATATTCGGAAAAATTGTAACAATAAAAATTCCCAACGAATTTTAGAATTAAATTGATTAATAAATACTGTCACTGGCACATCTATAAAATACCATACACCAATTTTCGAGTATGTAATGAAATAACAAATCAGTAAGCCTTGTTAAAAATAATTTACTCCCTCGCATATCTTTTCCTTATTGCCACCTTCCTCTATTTTCCTCTGAATAATAATTAATCACTGAGCTGAGGAAACACGCGTTAGATTAATTAGAAATGAAATCATTTGGAAAACAGGTCGATCGGGAAGAATCTTTCCGATTGAATGAAGACATTTGCGCTAAGTGTGAAAGTTCTTGTTATGTATCCTTGATAGTTCATCTTCGCAGTTTTATTTATAACTAGCTGTGCCCGCGGCTTCACCCGCGTAGAATTCCGTATGTGTCACGGAAAAAAGTAGCCTATGTCACTCTCCAGGTCCGCAACTATCTCCACACAAAAAACCACATCAATCCGTTGCTCTGTTTTAACGGGAAAGAAGGACAAACAAACAAACACACTTTCACATTTATAATATTAGTACGATCATATCGAGTGGGTTACATGGCCAATCGACCCTGTACCCTGTGTCTAGATGATTCCGTGCGTCGGAAGGCATGTAAAGCCGTAGGGTCTCGGCTGCCATTTGGTGGTCGTTAAAAGGAACCACGTCAGAAGCTAATAGGTCCTGCACAACTCTGACACCAGAGTGTACATGATCGATTGACCTACACGAAATGATGACCCTGGTGTCAGAGATTTTCGGAACTTTTTGACCTCTAACGTGGTTCTTTTATCAACGTTCAGAATTCCAGATGACGGAGCAACGGCTTACCAGGATTAAAAGTACTGTAGATAATATTCACTCTAAATATAAAAATTCTGACACTAGATCCTGATAAAGAGACCAACATAGCACATATGGAAAAGATTGAGCACATATTGAGTAAAAAATATGAAGTACGTCTCTATCAGCTTTACTCAAAAAATTTCTCACGGATTACTTTCACATGTATTTTTTTTTAATAATCACATTTTATATTTTTGCGTTCGACTGCTATGGGTCCAGATTCTATACCGATTTTATTCATTGAATATTTACATTGAATATTGAAATAAATAACTTGTCGACGCCGCTGGTGACAAGAGTACCGGGTCATTTCTCGCGCAGAGAATAGCGGTCGCTATCCAGCGCGGGAATTCTGCCGGAGTTCTTGGCACCATGCCACAAGGACAAATTTTATATTTTACTCAGTTTTTAATTTTAGGTTAATTTTTAATATTGGGTTTTAGTATTAATTTAGATTTATTTAGTTTTTATTTTTTAATTAACTTTATATAGTTTATTGAGATTTTGTTTTAGATTTAATTAATTAAAATACAGTAATTGTTTGTTTGTAGTTTAGTTTCTACAATCATTGTTAAATGAAATTTATGAAAATGTTTGATACGAAATAAATATCTGAATTATTAAAAAAAAATATAATAATAATAATATCGATAAAGTTAATGGAACAGACCTCATCACTAATATCGATACATGTGATTTGCTGCCCTGTCCGTGTTTAATGTCGCAGTAGATTACTGATTGTAGTATTTGCTGTATGGCCATTAATATCTCGGACACACACACTACTCTACAATAGCTTTTGTTCATATTATTATATATATAATATAACTAGCGGCCCGGTACGTGCTTCGCTACGTATAAAGTGACTAGTTGAGCTCGCGACTTCGTCCGCGTGGAATAGTTATTTTGGGAATCGTATTTATTTTTTGTTTACAAACTTTATATATAATAATTTAAAGAGGAATAATTCCTTCATACATATTTTTTGGGTATCTCGCACAGTTCTTGCAGCGCACGCAACGGAAGCCCTCAAAGATGAATAATTTTCCCCCTTTTTGTTCACATTTTCGACTGTTTCTTCTCTCCTATTAGTCGCAACGTGATGTTATATAGCCTAAAGCCTTCCTCGATAAAGGATCTATCCAACACAAAAAGAATTTTTCAATTCGAACTAGTAGTTCCTGAGATTAGCGCGTTCAAACAAACAAACAGCTTCAGCTTTATAATATTAGTATAGATAAATGAAGAACCACTCGACCGATTTTGTGCAAACTTCACCAACCATCTACTAAATAGTCCGAACAAAGCCTAAACATTTGATTTGGTTAGGTGAGCCCGTTCTTGAGTTATAAAATTACAACGAAAAGTGGCATTGATTTTTATATATAGATAGAAGATGTGCTACTTGATTGAGTTCATACTTGATGATGACCAGATTTTTACGGCCAAACCGCGAACCGTACGAATACATCTATGCTACGAGTATATCTAAACTTCTATTCTAATATTGTTAGTTCGAAAGTCTGTCTGTTTGTAACGCTTTTACGGCCAAACCGCTAAACAGATTTTGATGAAATTTGGTATGAATATAGTTGAAGAACCGGATTTTTTTTTTGTAGGATATTTATCTAACATTTTTGTACAAATTAGTACAATAGGCGGTCCTAATGTTAAAAGCATTATCTAACAGTCAACCTTTGGGTAAAGCCGAGAGGTTAAATGTGGGTGTACTGAAAATATATACTGTTGTAAGTTAAAGACCCGGGGTCAAACATAGACTAAAAATAGCCTTTTTCGAAAACAACATTGATTGTCAAATTAAACTAATTATTTTAATATGGTTTTTATCACTGTTATTACTTATTTATGTACACCTAACGTTTTACGGGCGCAGGTAGAATGAATGAATGAATGAATAAACACTTTATTGCACCATTTACAAACGAAAGAAGCACATAGTTAAAACCAATATAACTAAATGGGTACAAAGGCGGACTTATCGCTAATGCAATTTCTTCCAGCCAACCTTAGGGTAGAAATAAGCTGCGTATGTGTGCGTGAGCTAGAGACTAAGTTAACATCTGTGATGTCATAAGAATACAAAACATCAAAAGAAAAAATACGTCTCCAATTTTTTTGATTATCTATCTGACGGACTTATTACATTTTTTTAGGAAAATAGCTTAATGGTTGATTGGTAGAGAATGGTCTTAGCATCAAGTCCGCCAATTGTTATAAGTATTTGTACTTGTGGAACTATAAAGGTTTAATAAATTAATAATTGTATCAATTGGACGACAAATTTGATAAAATAATGCAATTCAAAGAGAATTTATATCACAAAATTAATTGAACTGAAAAGTCCAGTGCCACTGCGTTTATCTGATCAAAGAGAGATCCTTATTGCATTGCAAACGGAATACAAATAGAGGTGAACGCACACAAGCTAGAAATTATTGAGTACTAGCTGTTGCCCGTAGATCTGTCTGTTCAGGAGGCCAATAGGTTCGTTTCCTAAAAAAATATAATACGTCCGTCAGTTAGATAATAAAAAAAAAATCCTTCATTGCTTCAGAGCCCCAAGCGCCTGCAGTTTCAAATGCGACGGGCACAAAAACATATGCGGTTTTAAAACAAGAATACTATAAATTTTTTTTATAAATCATTTATTCAGTAAATATTAAAATATACACATAAAACAGTTACCGAACCGCGGAAACCTCTATCCTAAATGTCAATCAAAATCTCATTAAAGAAACTTATTCCCAATACTGCCAGAGAACAAACATGTCGATCAAAAGACTACACGAATTGTACAATTTACCGACGACATATCAATCTCGAAGAATGTACGTTTAAATTGGTGAAATAAATTTGGAATGTGCAGTGGTTACACTTACACTTTTTTTTTTACAAAAACTTTACAAAAAAAACACCTAGTGATTATAACATCCGCCTTCAAAAAGGGCGTGAAAAAATTCCTTCAGGGTCGGTAACACGCTCGTGACATCTCCGGTGTTGCAAGCGTTCATAGGCTACGGTAACCTCTTACCTTCAGGTGGGCCGTACGCCTGTTTGCCTACTTAGTTGTATAAAAAAAATCATTCACTCATAAATATCAAGTACATGACAGTCTGTAGTCTGTACGTACACTTCGTATCAGAGTTTTCGGAACCATCTTTCGGCCTCTTGTTTACATGGTTCCGTGTTAACGACCTCTCAATACCAGCCGATAAAAACGAAAAGAACTACATATAAAATATTAATATAACCGCCGTGAAATTTTACTCGTTTTGGACCCATCGTCCAGTGACTCAATTCATGCAACCGAACAAATTTCCCCAAGATACAAACATGAAAATACAAACATGAAAAACAAATTTGGACTTCCGTAAGTTAGGTCACGTGATGAGACATTTTGTATGGGAGGTCCAAAAATTTACTCCATATTCCGAACCATGTATCTTGGGGAAAGTTGTTCAGTTGCATGAATGGAGTCACTGGACGATGGGTCCAAAACGAGTAAAATTTCACGGTGTATATAAAATATATATAGACTATATATTAAAATCATCGCAATATATATAGACTATATATATTGCGATGATTTTGCTATTGCCGAGGTTGTACTTTTAAGATCAGAATCCTTTTTTGTCAGTAGACAAGCAACTTTGCGGTCTCTATAGACCAAAGAGCATCGACAAAGTAGACGATAGACATTAATTGGGCACAAATTAAAGGTTGACTGTTAAATAATGCTTTTAGCATTAAGTCCGCCTATTGTGCTTTACAAATTGTAATTTGTGCAATGAAGGTTAAATAAATAAAAAAACAAAAGTAAACTAGTGTCATCGTTAATGAGAAGCTGATAAATTATCGTACGGCATAAATTCTAGAAATATCTGGAGCCCGGGCCTGAGTGTAGATAAAGCGGCATTTATTTAGCCCTCGTTTTGGTCCAATTTACAAGAGATAAAATATTTGTAGTGAAAATAACTTTGAGGTTTTCATATAATTTTGTAATATCTTTTTTTTTATACAATGAAGTAGGCAAACAGGCGTACGGCCCACCTGATGGTAAGTGGTTATCGTAGTCTATGAACGCCTGCAACACCGGAGATGTCAGGAGTCTTGCCGACCCTGAAGAAATTTTTTCACGCCCTTTTTGAAGGCTCCCATGTTATAGTCACTAGGGAAAACCATGGCAGTCATTCCATAATCGCAGTGTACGAGGGAGAAAATTCCGTTTGAAGCGTACTTGTACGCGATAACATGGGATCCAAGGTATGGGGATGAAATCCCTGACGATGGCGAGAGGTGCGATGGTAAAAAGTGGCTGTTGGGATCATGTCAAACAATTCCTCCGAGCATAGCCCATTATACAAGCGGTAGAACAAGCATAAAAAGGCGAAGTCTCTCCTGAGACTCAAAGGCTCAATACCACTTGTGATCACGGAAACTTCGGCAATTCAGACAGCGCGTCTCTGTATTGAGTCAAATGGCTCAAGCTGACATTCAGGTGCTCCCGCCCACAGGTGACAGCAATATTCCATATGTGGCTGCACTTGCGCCTTATATTGTCTGTTAAAGAAATCACATCAGTAGCTGAAAAGCGATTCCGAATAGGTTGTTTTAAGGATGATTATTATATTTATTTATTGCTCACATATAATATGAATACCGTAACTCATACACTGCACACATTGAAAAGAAAAACTAACCTAGGTAATATTAAGCAGATTTGATTGAAATGGTTCTAAACTAAAGTTGACGGAGATCGGTTGAGGCATTTGAAAATAATCAGCTTATTTGACACTAGTATATTTCAACAACTTTTCGATCCGATTTTTGTAAAAGTAACTTTGGTTGCATTTCTAAGATATTGAATATGATAGGTTCGGATAGGAAACTGACGGAAAGAACTATGTATATTTGACTACTGATTGATGCTTCAGTAAGTAGAAGTCTACGTGGTACAGCAGTTCAATTTAGCCCTACAAAAGACAGACTGGCAAGCAATAAAATAAAAAAAACTATTAATTCGTCACGCAAATTTTAAATAAAATTTAACTAACTGGGTCCCTCCCTATGGGTATCCCTATGGGAAGGCTTTTGCCCAGCAGTGAATGAATGAATGAATAAAAAAATATTTATTTAAGTGACCAGGACTCATTTGTTAGTAAACTTATGTTATGTTAGTAATATTTTAATGGTTAATACGAAAACAAAAGTGCAGTGGGGCACATATTATATTTAAATAATAAAAAAAGTTATGGAAAAATTAAGAATACAGAATAGGGAGCAGTGGAAAACTCCTGTGTCGGAAGTCAAGATCCGTTTCGGGTCACTGATCCAATTATAAATCCAAGTATAAATCGCTACCGCCTATACCTTAACTCGCTTTGCACTGGTATCGCGATATTTGCATCTCTGGTGCATCGCAATGAATAATTCACGGATACTGGGAAATATTTATTCGGACCGACTTCTCTATTTACCTGCATTTGTAAGTGTCACTGTTGTAATTTGGGTCGACAGTTTTCAGTTGGTGACAACCTAAACCGAACCAATTTGCTATTGTGGTTTCTCTCCTCAAACTATGGCGCATTTGCTGTGTTGTTCCAGGAGCCCTAATACGTGCACCACGAATGTTTTATACTTGACGTCTGACAGATGTCAGTGACAGAGCTGTTCAGGTGGCTCGTTTCTGGGCTTTTTTTTTTAAGTAATCGGTTTTACGGCTATGGATACAAGTCTTTTAAGCACTTCTTAATTTTTATATCTTCTTCAGTCCTACAGTGTGTCTTCAAGTTCTACTCAAGTCTAAAAGTCTAGTCGGTAGTCAAGTCTAGTCAGAAGAATCAGGCTAAGTGAAGTGGTAGAAAGAAAAACTGCACTTAGCGATTACTAGGAGCTTTTGGCAACAAGCATGGAAATCACATAAATCAAACACTGTATCACTTCCCAACACTCACACTTGTTATCGAACGCTTTCTGAATAATAATCCACCGTTATATCGCTCAAACAATAAAAAAACACAAATTTTGGAAAATAAAATACAGCGCCGATACTGCTCTTCACCGCTTCCCGCCAAAAGTTTCTGGGCTAATATAATACCCACGACACCCAAAGAAGACGAAGCTGGTAATAGTAGTTGCCAAGGGAAATGATTGGATTTCGCTGTGCTTTGTAGCAACGAATTTGTTGGTACGGTCGGTCACGTCACGTTCTATATTGTAAATAATATTTGTCCTAATGTATGACATATTGTCGAATGAAAATTGTTGGATATCAAACAAAAATCCTCCTATATCAAACGAAAATTATTCGTTAACAACAAACCATGCAGCACTTTTTGTCTTGCTCCTTGTGCCCTAACATCTGCACTCGGGAAGACCTGATAGCCGCAACCGATGAGGCCGTGAAAATGGCAGAGCACTTCTCGGGAAAGATATGACTAGGTATTTCTTTGGGAAGATATCGATACGCCAAGAAGAAGTACGAACAAAAATTATTCAATACGCCGTTTTTGCGTGAGTCACGCATTTCAAAGATAGCACTCCTGGCTTTGTCTAGGAAGACCGGATGAAGTAGAAACGTGTAGGAAAGTCGTGAGCTCCGAAGCCTACAGCTGAGAATGTAACGGGGAAAATGCTAGGATGATTATGACAAATATTATTGTAATTAATTGTGTTTTTTTTTTATTAATTAAAAATTATTTACACAAATTTTATTATACAAACAAATTAACCTAAAAACTTTAAAAAACTTAACTAATTAGGATTATTATTTTTTGTGTAAAAAGATGCGTTCCTGTATATTGTACATCTTAAGTATATTGACGTTTTTAACAACTTTAAGAAGTTTTGAAAATGTAAGATGCTTTAGACATTGAGAAAAGAATGTGTTTTGATGTTTTTGGAGTTACATATCCTAGTGTGGCATTTAATATTTATTGAGTACGCAATTTAGATTGATCGGAAGTCACATCGAGCGCCCCAGTGCCTTGGAAGGCACATTGCTAGACAATTCTTGCATTTGTTGGGCCTCAAATGCCTCTAGACAGCCTGAAGCTGAAGGAAAAGTGTAACTACCGGAAAATTGGCGGATTTTCGCTAGTCATAATCGGTAAGTCGAACAATTTTCATGCGAAATATAAGTCAAATATTTCAAAAATAGCCTTTCAGAGACCGAAAGGCGATTTCAAAACAACGAAAAACATAACTCTCTTTCTGGTGCAGTCGGATTAAAACTCGGACATAGCGTCCATTGAACATGTATGATGTAGCATTGTTCAAATTGCAACAAAATAAGTAAATTTTCTTCAAAAAGGGCGTGAAAAAAATCCGGGTCGGCAACGCGCTCGTGACATCTCCGGTGTTACAGGCGTTCATAGGCTACGGTAACCACTTACCATCAGGTGGGTGGTACGCCTGTTTGTGTACTGAATTGTATAAAAAAAAATCTCATTCGCTACGAGTTAAAACCACACTGCATAATCATTGAAATGCTGTCACAATTTATATCCATTGTTTCTGACCTGAAATGGCTAATATTTTATAAATTGTAGCCAGTCTCAGGTGCACCTTAGGTAACGATAAAGGCTTGGAGTTATATATTTGTCAACTTAATTGATGGATTTACAAGACGGCGTCACAACACTTTGGGGATACAATACAATACAAATAATCTTTATTGCACCAAAATTAATAATAGAACAAAACAAATATACGTGAAAATGAGGTATGAAGGATTTCATATTTCATTTATTTATTAACTTTTTATGTTTTCTTTGACAATAGTTATTAACCGTGGGAATCGAACCCACGACAGTTTCGATTCTCACGGGAAGCATACTGTTTAGTTGTTTCCAGTTTGGTTAGGACCATGGAGTAATTACAAAGAGGAGATGCCGTAATAAGCGTTTTGTAAGAAAGTATTTGTGAGGCTACACGGGGCGGAAGGCAGACGGGGTACTTGGTTTCGACCGTGGCTCCGATCATGGAGTACGAGCGACAAGCTCCGCCCACTGCAGTGTCGGCTAGGCGCCAATGATCACATCACTGCGCCATTTCAAACGGCATCTCCTCTTTGTAATTGCTCCATGGTTAGGACATTGCAAGCTTGAATCACCTGATTGTCTTATAATAATGATGATTCCGTGTTTCGGAAGGGACGTTATGCCATTTGGTGGTGTTAAAAGGACCATGTCAGAGGCCGATAGGCGATTCCTAAAAACTCTGACACCAGCGTTCACAGGGTCGATTGACCATGAAACTCACTCGATATCAATGAATGAATAGTTAGTATTATTGTATTATTTATAGGCAAAGAGCATCAAAACTTGAGTTGACTAAGGTTTAGGTTAAGTTTGTTTGTTTTACATTTATATTTATCGTATCTATTGTACCGTACACTCTTTGATGCCCATGTACTCTTTTTTTTACTTTGGTTTTCGGGTTGACTGGAAGAGATCCCAATCAGGGATAAGTCCGCTTCTTGTTGTGTTCTATTTTGTTGTAACAATGTTCTTTCTGTACAATAAAGTTTTACATACAAACAAAACTGCAAGTTCCTTTCTCAATGAGTTTATGCTATAAAATAATAATTAAATGTCAAGATTACGGGCTTCCAGTTGAATACCTACTATGTTCAAAAGCATGAATAAGTCTGAAACTAGGATCTGAATAAAAGACAACTATACCTAGATCCCCAATTTGCAAAACGGCTACAAAATTAAGAAACTTACAGAAGAGTATCTAGGAAACTACAGGGTTTATACAAAATTATCTCTGAGAAAACATTTAGAACAAAATAGAATAATATTGTAATTGATACACATTTAATGTTGTCCGATTTTGCAACGCTTTACAAAAACCTTTTTCAATAGTTGACAAATGGGATATTATTTACCCGACTGCGCCAGAAGGAGGGTTATGTTTTTTGAGAGTACGTACGTATGTATGTTTGATATATAATTGTTTGGAACGCCCTGCAGCCTAAACAGCTCGATGGATTTTAGCTCGAGAGGTATCGCTAGATTCATATTTACGTAACGCTGACCTCTACCTCGCGTATTTGCCCATAGTCTCCACTTAATGACCTTTCTGGTCCTCCTGTCTCGGTTCTTTCGTGCTATGTACTATAACTTGCTAATGCCCCTTTATAAAAACATTTATTTAATATCCAGGAAAAATTTGTACACAAACAGTTACTGAAGATTGCCACTTCTGCATCACCTATGTTCTATACCTCAACAAACGAAAGGGTTTTCAAATCGCTGCGTATTAACCGTTCATGCGAAAACCGAAATCCAGTAGTCGGCTTGCTATTCCTGTCCAGCTTCACCGGATTTTGTATGGCTTTGTGGATTATCCCGGCTGGACTATTAGGCAATGGGTCGAAGAGCTTGACATTTCAATGGTTTTGCGGGGATTCGTCTGAATCTAGCAACTCATGCATCTAGATTTAAAATCCTTTGAATAATCAGTGGTTTTAGCAAAAATATATTTCTTTTATCAAAGCAAAAGAAATAGGCATAAACGTGACCTGCTATGGATCTTTTTTTTCAAAGGAGATCAGAGAGGCCTTAGATAGTATGACCAACCATGGTAGAAAAATGACAAAAAATCAAAATGCCCAGTAGTTTTCATAAAGTAATGACCTTTCAGCCTGAATTATTTATTATTCATTGCATTCGTATGAGCACTTCGTTATGCGTGACGTCACAGTGAATTAGTTACAGTTCAACTATTACGCATTTTGAGTGCTGTAATAGTTGAAAAAATTGCAAAAATATAATTTTTGGTAGCTTCTTTTAATTTAATGAAAAAAGAAAAGAGGTACATCAACGCCTTGTGGCATGACGTATCTTCCAAAAGAGAGTTTCTTTTTTCGCTTAAAAAAACTTCAGTCTACCATGACCACGTTAAGATTTTGTATGAAATTTTTTACATAATCCGTACAAATTACTGAATCACTAATAACTGCGTTTGAAATATCTCATCGTAAAGATTACGTTAAACTCTGCGGTCGCTATACGAAAGTAAAGAGGTTTTTGTTTAGTTCAAACTCTCTTATGTCATCTGAACCATCTCGTTTGTAGCCGAACTTTCTTGCTATACTCATCAGTTGGGACCCAACTAGTTATATTAAAAAAAAAAAAGGAAATTTTATGATCTTTAGGTAAGGTAACAATTGATTTTATCACTTCTCATAAATTCTAGACATGTCTAGAGATAGTCTAAATGAAAATAGACGAGATTTTGCCCGCGTTTTTTGGCACAATCAAACTGGTCAAGCGCGAGCGACTTGTAATCCAAGAGTTATCTTGTACGTTTTGTAGAAATTAAATATTTTTTATGGGGACTCCAAAATTTTTTTATATAAGTAATAGTCAGGGTCATATTTCTTCGTCTAAGCGTGTTTCCCATTTGCGTCCTCAGAACGCTTTTAATTAAAGATCTTGATGGTACAATGGAGCGACTACCGTCCGACCACGTTAAAGTGGCCTGAGGTGTGTTAATGTGTTTAATTAGGCCAACAGTGTTAGATTTCTCAGGCATGTTTCCCAGCATAACGACTGCCATCTATCGATAACAATCGGGGCCAATAGCTTTACGTGTCTTCCGAAGCACACAGGAGCTCGAGGTAGAAATTGTCAATAATGGCGACCAATGCGATACGGGCCGCGTTTCGTCTTGCTTGACAGGCGTTCGTTGCGAAAGCTCAGATTCTGACATGCTTGATAGATCAGAGCGTGCCAGTGGCCACGTAACTCCTGCTGACGAGCTTTTCATCTGTCATGCGCCTAATATAGTTAGATATACACATTTGTTTGAAAATAAATATAGTATTATCGGCAACTACGAATTTGTACCTTTTGGTGTCGAGACACTGGGTTCAAGGGGCAAAGGCGTACAGGAGCTTCATAAGGAGCTCAGAAAACGCTTAAAAGAGACAACATGCCAAGAGGCTTTAGGTTATCATTTAGTTTTTATATTTTCTTTTTGTTTTAAATTTAGTTTAGTTTTGTTAAGTTAGTTTAATAATAGTATTATTGTCATTTGTAATTGTATGAATAAAAGATTCACTTTTATTTGAAATGAATTTATCTAATCATCTAACCTGTTTGTTACTCCACGCCAAAATAAACACAAGTTATGCAATCTATTGCATTCATAGCTAACTCCTGAATTCATTTGGAGTGACGCTAATCGCATTCTGAGCCATTATGAAAATAAAGTGCAGCACTAAATTGTTTTGAACTATTTCTGCGATCACATTATACGGTTTAGAATTGTTATTTTGCAATATTATTTATCTGCCAAGTAGACGTAATGCTGATGTGGGAATTATGGGAAATTCGCTTTTCATAGTCCACAGTTTTTGAGGTACCTACCATAAGACTTTTTTCCTTACCCTAAACTGTCCCACTGCTGGGCAAAGGTCTCCCCCCATTCTCCTCGACGCATCTCTACAGGTACTGTCTCCCATCCACTGTCAAATTTCTTTATGTCGTCGCTCCATCGCAGTATTGGTCTACCTCTCCTTCTCCGTCCTCCCCCTGGTCGCCAAAAGAAGCACAGCATTGTTGGTGCATTTGACAGACATGTCCCGCCTAATCCCACTTCAGTTTAGCAGCCTTGCGGCCCACATTGACATTCCCAGTGTTAGAGCGCAGAGTAGTGCTTCCTTATCTATCTCTCCTAGTATTAGACTGCATAAATAAATTTAAATGGCCAATCCATGCACCTAGAGACTGTTTTAATAATAGGCTAGTTTCCAGGGTTAAAAGATTAACACTAAAATTAGTCCGTCATTTAGAGAATCAAAATATATTAGTAACATATTTTTTGTTATGTCAATTGAGCGATAAATTATAAGGATATAACGCATCAAAGTTTAGGAGTGGGGGTTCGTGACGTCACTCGGAACTTTAACGCGCCATACCTTTAAATTTTTTTGTTTAATTTAAAAAAAAAAAATAAGTCTAACATTTTTTTATTATATAACTGACGGACTAATTATATTTTTTTAGGAAACAATTATATTTTGTATGGCAAATTCATACAGCGTCCGTGGCGGATAGTGTGGATAGTAAGGTAACTAAGGCATTCCGTACAAAGTAATCGCTATTATATGAATATTTAAATTGTCAAAAAAAAAATGGTTAATGACGGTTACACAAGAAAACGTTGAAAGCATTAATATAATCTTATATATACATTATTGCATAGATATGTATGCTTAGCTTTTTTTAACTTATCACCACTTACCACAGAAAACAAAGATGGTATCAGATTTTCTTTGGTACGTGTGTGATTTTCAACTTCATGATCTCGTGTCTGCAACACGAATTCGAAGAATTCTTACCTGGAAACAAAATAAACCATTATTAAAAAACAAACCTACAAATTTGAATAACATTCTCGGAAAAATAATTCTTAGTAATCCAAACTCTGTATTTGAAACCGTACGCAAGCGTTTTGTTCACTTTGAACAGTGCGATACTTATGGACTGTCGAAAACAAACAATGCTATTTTTTTGCAAATCGATCAAATTTGATTGGTGTGTTTTCCTGTTTAATAAAGGAAATAGTAAACAGGGTGGTGCGGAGGACGTTGATAGATGAAACGAGAGAAAGTGTTAGTTCGAGGTAAAGTTGTACGTCCAATGAATAGAGATGAAATATACATGACTAGCTGTTTTCCGCAGCTCCGGCTGCGTCAAAAAGTAGCCTATGTTTGAATCCGAGTCTTCAATTATATTCATACCTAATTTCATCAAAATCTGTTCAGCGGTTTGGCCGTCAAAGCGTAACAGACAGACATACAGACTTTGGCATTTATAATATTAGTATGGACTAGCTATTTCCCGCAGCTCCGCCTGCGTCAAAAAGTAGCCTACATTTGACAAAGAGACTTTCATATCAAATCAAATAATATTTCCTTGATTATAAAATATTGTACATAAAATTGGTTTCAGATTGTTTTTTAAGGAGTCAGGGAAGTTCTAGTCAAACATCATAAAAAAATAAGGTAAAAATTGAAAAGGAATTTTATTTCGAATTTTTTATTTTGTACCAAAGGTTTTATACAAATCTGCATCATACTTTCAGTTATGAAAAGGTTCAGTAATATCCCTTTCAGCACTATAATGTTAAGCCGTACCCAGCAGACCAAAAGAAATAGGTATTGTTGGGGGCACATAAACGTGACCTACAATGGATCTTTCTTTTTTAAAGGCAAATCGGAGAGATCGATTGTATCACCAACCATGGAAGAAAAATGACAAACAATCAAAATGCCCAATAGTTTTCATAAAGCCATTACCTTTCAGCCCGAATTATTATTCATTGCATACGTATGCAGTATTCACACTGCAGGCACTAAAATGTTACATTCGCATCAACACAATTAGTACGCTACGTAAAGTGAAGCTCAGTCAGGGGTGTTGTTTTCAAGCATCTGTCCGATGGCTTGGATACATAACACACGGGTACGCGAGCCCGACTTACCCGAGCTGCTATTAAGTCAACCCATGTCCATCTGAGTCAGTAGCATCCTAGTAACTCATCCTTTCCCCAAACCCAACCACATCCCACTCTTCCCTAGCTTAAGAAAACTTCCGATGGGCAGCAGCATCGGAAGTAATAAGCTGTTGAAACTGCGCTCACCAATCCGCCTGCCAAGCGTGGCGAGTATGGCAACAACTCCTCAATTTGGGGAAGGCCTAAGTCCAGCAGTGGACTGATTGCGGCTGAAACGTACAGTGGCGCAACTAATATCACAGATAGTTACGCTCATCATCATCATCATTTCATGTAGGGTACATTGTCAATCGACCAGGTACACCCTGGTATCATTAGTGTTGTGCGGAACTGCCCCTCGGCCTCCGCCATGGTTCCTTTAACGACCATCATATGGCAGCCGGGACCAACGGCTTTACGTGCCTTCCTAAGCACGGAATCTTTAATTATAGTTACGCTGCACAGTGGACTGTCGCCTTTACCCCGAAAAACACTCACATTTTTCACAACCCCCCCATTCGTTGACCTAATCTTATGTTTGTTTAGGACATACAGACGCGCAAACGTGCAACAACAACCAGCCGTAGATTTATGTTTTTACAAAGTGTCACTTTTATTTTGTTAGCCTGAAATAATATATTCGCACCGAGTAAAATTAATATAAGAATTTATCGTCGTTTTATTGACATATTTTTCTAAATATTTTCACGTTTCTACCAAAGCAAAAACGTTAGTGGGCCAGTAGTTAAATCTTCTTCTTTGCGAGTCGACTGCTAGGACCAAAACTCCGCCACCGCCACCGCCAATGCATTATCCGTGGCTTCATAAAGGTCCCTAAGCACACAGGAGAGACAGGAGATGTGCATGCTTTTCATGGAATTCAAATCCATGACCTGCGAATCGAAGTCGTCGGTCTGCACCCCTAACTATTTCAAACATGCATGCCACGCTAGGAAAACGAGCTATTTTATCTAAAACTAGCGATGGAAGCAGTCAGCATCTTGGGCACGTTGCCTTGAAATGTAGCAAATTTTTAGGTTATAAATAACCTAAAAATTTGCTTACGTTTCGTAATAAATAATATATTACAAGTTTTGCAGAAAAAAAGGAAGAAAACAAGTTTCGTAGTTAAATAGATGTAGTAAGCTAGTCCAACGCTTCGTTTACTGCTTCGTGATCGCCGTTTGAAAAACTTTTTGCCCAATCGGCCATCTTCTCTTCGCGCTATGTATCCCGCCCACTGCCTCTTTAAAGAACTTAACTGTTGGGCTTACCGGTCATATTGGGGGTCTAGTTCAGCAGTGGACTGACTATGGCAAAGAGCATCAACCACTAAGTGAAACACTCCTTTCTATATGAACAGTGTCTGAAATAACGATGATTAGGCTAGTTCGTAATGTTTACTAAATTAATTGAATTCGAACAACATTAGTCGCATTTTTGACCGAGCGAGCGAAGCGAGCGAGGGATACTTTACATTATTTACTTTACATTTACATTCTTTCTTTTCTTTCTAAAATTCAAGAGGCTGTAGTTCATGCCCAAATATCTTTCTTCGTTCTTTCAAATTCTCTTCTCACCCCCTTTCAGTCTGGTTTTCGTCCAGGCCACAGTACTGCTACTGCTCTTTTGAAAGTCATCGAGGATGTTCGGCAGGGCATGGAGAGTACATTGGTCACCATTCTAGTACTTATTGATTTCTCCAACGCTTTTAATATGGTAGATCATGATATTCTCCTTGCCATACTCCATCATTTGCAATTTTCTCCAATTGCGCTGAATTGGTTTTCAGGTTATTTACGCGATCGAAAACAAGCAGTTCGTATGGACCGCGAACTATCTAGCTGGAATCCTCTTACCTCAGGTGTGCCACAGGGTGGAATTCTGTCTCCCCTTCTATTTTCTCTCTTCATAAACCTTCTTTCTACTTCCCTTGGCTGCTCTTACCATTTCTACGCAGATGATCTACAAATATATGCTCAGGCATCAGTTGATGACATTGACTCGGCAATAGAAAGCGTAAACTCAGCATTGTCTTCTATATTATCGTGGTCTGACGATTTTGGAATAAAAGTGAATCCCACGAAGTGTCAGGCGATCATCTTGGGTAGTTCTAGACAGGTGGGTCAGATTGATTTGAGTGCTGTTTCGCCCATCACCTACAATAGCAACGTCATCCCTTATTTTCAGTGTGTAAAAAACCTTGGATTTCACATGGATGCCACCCTCAGCTGGATTACACACATTGCTGAAATCAGTCGCTCTGTCAATCTTACCCTTCAACAACTAAACCGCTTAAGGAACTTCCTTCCAATCAAAACGAAGATAATGTTGGTGCACTCTTTGGTTTTCCCAATAATTGACTATGCTGATGTGTGTTATCCTGATCTCAATCAAGATCTTCTTGATAAGCTTGATCGCCTTATAAACAATTGCATCCGTTTTATTTTTTGTCTAAAAAAATTTGATCACATATCTCCTTATCGCTCCGAGCTGAAATGGCTTCCTGTACGACAACGTCGTCAACTTCGCTTGTTAACTACACTTTTCTCCATTCTCACAGATTCTCAGTCTCCGGAGTATCTAAAATGCAAATTCCAATATCTTTCTGACGGCCATGATCGGCAGCTCAGGTCTTCCAACACACGTCGCCTTGCTACTCCTTCCTTTCGGACCGGTTTCGTTGAATATTCTTCCACTGTACAGGCCATTCGGCTGTGGAATGTTTTGCCCAATGACATTAAAGAGACCTCAACAAAATTTGCCTTCAAGAAAAAGGTTCAAGCTCATATAATGAATTCTCTCTAATTTATAAACCAGAATCACAATTTCTCTGCATTAAAATTTTTAAATATATATGTATGTATATTATACTTCCTATTTGTGAATCTATGTATGTTTATTTAGCTGTAGGGTTCTTTTTTTTCTCTGTAATATCACACGAAGCTTTTTTGCGCCGCTTTGTATTGTCTCTGTTTTTCCTAATGGTTGACTGGGAGAGAATGCTTTTAGCATTAAGTCCGCCAATTGTATTTTTACTTGTGGTACAATAAAGTTTTAATAAATAAATAAATAAATAAATACAAATCAAAATGGGGTAAAAAAATATTGTTTGTATATATGTTCCTATGTATGTTCCGCGATGACTCTCGAGCCGTTAGTCCGATTTCGATGAAGAAGTAGTATATGAGACATGCATAGAATTTTCAAGTTCATTTGTCATCAAAATCAGTTTAGCAGTTTAAGAGATATTTGCATTAAGGTAAAAACGTGATATTCAGAATGTATGTACTCGTAGAAAACGTTTTAACGTTTATTATTTTATTTTTTATTTTTTTTTATTATTTATTAAAAATTAGTTGTTTTAACCGAGTTTCAAAAATAGGAAGTTTTCATTTTTATTTCATATTTGTTATATAATAATATCGTGGTTCATAAGCCGATTTTGAAAATTGTTTTTATGTTTAAATGCGTACATTTTCAGTTTATATTCTCCTGAATTTTTTAATAGAATCGGTTCAGTAATTTAGTTATAAAATAAAAATACTTGGATGATCATGTCGTCCAAGTAAACAAAATAATCATTTTTTATAAAAAAAAAAAAGAAATCTTATTCTATTCTTTTACTGTGGCCAACTTGAAGTCGTAAAGTTAATCTGTAAGGGTCAATGCCGGGACCGGCATCATTACGGCTAAACCTAGATGTAGCCGATCTCTGTTGGCTAATCTTAGGTGCAAGATTATTTTGACCATATATTATTGCTATTTATAACTGATGTTTTTGATTTAGCTCCTCTCCAAGTAAATCGGATCCAAGTAGTCTATAGACAAATTATAAGACAATGAGTCTCATTTGCGAGTTGCCGACCCTCAAACAAGGGCGAACAAGTCTACTAAACGAAACAAAACAATTTTGTAGCCACTGAAGTATACAGCCTGCCAGATGGTATAAGAGACCGTAATAGTCAATTCGGACGGTGTATAGACACCTGCAAATCCTGGATTGTCACGTGCGAATTGCCGACCCTTAAACAATTAAGTTAGCCAACTAGCATACCGCCCGCCTAATGGTTGTCAATGTAGTCTATGTAACCAGACACCCTTAACACCTGGAGGCTTTGTCTTTTTATGCCCTCTAATATGTTGCCCGTGTCTATTGTCTAAGTATTCTTAGCAGACTTCTTAGTAGACTACGTAATGCGCATGTGATACTTCTGGTATGCAGGTGTCTATAGACTACTACGACGTCTTACTATTAGGCAGGCCGTATGCCTGTTTGTCTACGTAATTGTTTATCGGTCCGCAATGAGCATGTGACCATCCAGGTGTTGCAACCGTCTATAGATTACTGTGAAATCTCACCATTAGGCGGGCCGTATGCATAGTTGCCTATAGTTGTTCTTTAAAGGTCGGCAATGCACACATGACATTCAAGTAGATGCAGGTGTCTATAGGCTACTTTGACCTTTTAGCCAGCAGGGCAATATTTGTTTGCCTACAACATTGTTTGAGGGCTTGAGGATCAACAACGTGTGTTGCCGACTACTTGGAACCTACTACATTAATATAGTAAAATAATCGCGAGGTCTATATTCGCGGCGAACAACTAATTTAAGAAATTTCACGTATTTTCTGTAAAAATACCCAGATTTCAACATTCCTGTGTACGACTATGCCTTTCTCCTTGTCAATGGAAAGGTGAAAGGGAGGTTAATGTGTTTTGAATTACCCTCGGTGTGGTGACAGGTTTATTGCCCTGAGGGTGTGATGGGCTGCATGTTGATATTGTACGTCAAAATTCCTTTATTTATTTACTATCTATTTCCCGCAGCTCCGTCTGCGTCAAAAAGTAGTCTATTTTTAACCCTGGCTCTACAAATACCAAAATGGATTTTTCACAGAAAGTCACGACAAATGAAATGTTAATACTATATGTATTGGTTGCAGGCTGGCCATTGATAACAGGTAACTATCCGGTCAGGATACTAGTTTTTGCCTTACTTTTATACGAGCGTACTTCTTCTTTTCTGTGCATTTAAGTCTTTTTTTTCGGTTTTGCCCCCCCAGAAGTTTAACTTTTAAGGGACCAAGTGATTTTGTCGTTTCCTTTAGACAGCGCCGTAGATTTTATTTAAATTTTTTAGTCGTATATAGTATTTATTTTTATGTTGTGATTAAATTCTGTTTATTTTTCAATATCTAGTTTTATTTCTATGATTATTACTATTTTAGCCACGTTTGCACTATATTTTAAGAATTGATCTTTAATATTTTTATTTGCCATCAGCTGACCCGGTAAACTTCGTACCGCCTCCGAATATATTCATCTTTTAAACCTTCCCTGGACTTCCACAAATAATTCAAAACCAAAAATTGCCAAATCGGTCCAGCCGTTCTCGAGTTTTAGCGAGACTAACGAACAGCAATTGATTTTTATATATAAGATTATTAATTTTATGTTTTCTTTATTGATTTTGCAGTCTATTTAAAATTCTAAATCGTATCTTTTTTTTGTCATGCAGAGGACATTTAAGTATTTATGTCTAAAGGAGCTCGATAGCATAAAAAGTAATAATACATAAGATTACATATTATACATAAATACGTAAAATAAGTATATAAAATATATACATACAAATCTAAGGATATAAATTGGATGACACTCCGCGATTTGCTGCAGAAACAGTTTATGAACTGCGCGCTTGAAGGCAGAGCGGCTAGGGGCTCTCCTGATTGTCTTAGGAAGGGCATTCCATAAGTTTGTGGAATGGCCTTGATTAAAAATGATTTTTCCATGAAGACTGAGCGGTAAAGAGGGGTTGCCAAAACCTGGCTGTTGGAAGACCGGAGAGATCGAGAATGGTTAGAGCTGATAAAATAGAATTTAGATTTAAGATAGTTGGGAGAGTGAGGATTGGTACTCACTCTCACTCAAAATTGGAATTCTCCTAGTAGAGCATAAGGAGAATTCTAGCATTCCGATGTATGTAAATGGTGCAATAAAGTGTTCATTCATTTATTCACACTTCGATCATGTTCCTTTTGGTCTGGTTTACCTGTAAAAAGGGTCATGGAGGTCAGACAGCAATTGTAACCAGTGCCACCAAATAAAAACCATAACTTACATCGTACCCAAGGCTCTGAAGCGTAAGCTGAGGGCGCAACTAAAAACACGCTTGAACAAAGAAAATGTATGTCTAAAGTAGAGGATACATGTTAGTAAGTGTAACATAATATGTCAGTGCTCCAAAGTGCTAGTAAAGTAAAGAGGACGAAGCAGCTCATTTAGTTCATAAAGTATGCACCCGAGCGCAGCACGCTAACGTTAGTTACCTTCAGTGTACTGCTTTGAAATATTAAGAAATTTGTTATTTTCATTTCAACGATGTCCTTCCTTGTTTTTTTGTTTTATAAGAACCTTCTCCTGACAATATTTAATCCAACAAAAAGAATATTAAATTGATAAGTTTTTTTTTTTTAAATAATGGGTTAAACGGTCGTGGAAACAAGTCCTTTATAGCCCTTCTTAATTTTTCTATCTCCTTTAGTCCTACAGTGTGTTTTGTAAAGTCCTAGTCAAGTTTAAACGTCTAGTCGGTAGTCAAGTCTAGTCAGAAGAATCGATTACTAGGAGCTTTTGACAACAAGCATGAAAATCACATAAATCAAACACTGTATCACTTCCTAACAACACAGTTGTTATCAAACACTGCGAATAATATTCCACCGTTATATTAGCTGTTTCCTGCAGCTCCACCTGCGGTATATAGCCTATGTTACTCAGGGTGAATGTAGCTTTCCAATGGTGAAAGAATTTTTGAAATCGGCGCAGTAGTTTTTGAGTTTATTCATTACACACACAAAAATACAAATCTTTCCTCTTTATAATATTATTAGTGTAGACAAACACTCAAAAAATACAAATTTTGAAAAATAAAATACAGCGCCGATACTGCTCTTCCCGCCAAAAGTCGTTTAAAAAAGTATTTTTTAATGTCATCTTTTTTCTTTTTTAAACGGCTATTACTTTCGTATTAAGCCAGTAACAATTTAAATTATTGAACTTTGTTTAGTCAATTCTAAAGTAAAGTCTAGTCAGAAGTACCGGGCTACGTGAAGTAGTAGAGAAACTGCACTTAGCGATTACTAGGAGCTTTTGACAACAACCATGAAAATCACTTAATCAAATACCATCACTTTCCAACACTCACAAATGTTCATGAAATCTTTGCGAATAATCCATCATTATTATACACAAATAAACAGGAAACACAAATTTTTGGAAAAGAAATAGCTCACCGAATTTGTTCTTCGGGAGTTTTTTCTTGAAATACATAACATGTATGTATGACGATTGAAAATCGTTCGATATCCAAAGACTTTTATTCGATATTCGACAACGAACAAAAATCATTCGCTACTTTGCATGAGTCACGCTTTTGAAAAATAGCACTCCTGAGATTCCCGCCAAACGCCCCATTTCTATTTTACTACTATATGTTGCCCAGTGTTGTTTTATGAGTAGGAAGTTGTATGAAATTGCATTTCCTCGCAGCATCTTGATGAGCCATTCTTACAAAGTTACAGCTGCACATGTGACGGGAGTCACGGCGTTATCACGTACGACATTGATAACTTAGTTTTAGATATCGTATTATGTATTTTATTTATTTCTCGCTTACATCTACATTATATGAATAGATGGATTACGGATAATTTTTGTAAGTACATGTACCCAGACTGGGTGTTGCGAAGTCTCTTAGAGAATGAGTGTTAAAATTATAAAATTGACTAATTAGGTACTGTACGGTGTAACCGTACAAATCGTCAACTCAGCAATTTACGCTATATGCGCATATAGCGTAAATTGCTGAGTGAGAATGAGACATTACTTATGACCTAATCAGTACACGTACACTTGGCTAGCATCGTGCCACGCGTGTCCTCTTAGCAGCAATTATCAATTAATATCTATCTATCAGATTATCATCAAATCATCATCCTTTTATCACTAGCAATTAATAGTTATCATCAGTGTTTTGTGAACCTATTGTATTGTGTGTTTTGGACAATATATCGGCTATCGGACTTAGTGGTTTCTATTACACTTCCCATAAGCATAGCAATCATTATCATCAAATGTACTTATATAGGGGTTACCCATAGCCCCTACAGGTACAATTAAATTAAATTTTTACATGAAAGCAAAATACAAAATTGAATGTCAATTCTAAATTGTCACAACAATTAATAAAATGAATGACATAAAAAAGAAAATAATATTATTAATGTCTACACAGGTAAAATTATAAAATGTCAAAAGATTCAAGACTAAGAAATCCTCAAAACGCCGGAGATAGTTTATTTTATTTTAATTATAAATCTTTATTGTACCACAAGTTTACAATTGGCGGACTTAATGCTAAAAGCATTCTCTCCCAGTCAACCATTAGCTTTATTTTTGAAAAGTATGATTCACGCAAAATCGGCGAGTCGAATGGTTTTCGTTCAGCGCGTTCGGTGAGTCGTACGATTTTCATTCGACATATGTTATGAGGAGCGCTATTTTTTTTAAATTAGTATGCTCACTGTATCATATGAGTCGAATGATTTTCTTCGACATATAAGTCATACATTTCAAAAATAGGGTCTGCTCTGCCTGACGTGCGCTTACAGCGGCTATAGCTGTCAACTGGCGAGTAGTGAGACATCACGCACCTCCTACTGCCTTAAAATTCATACTTCCATACTAATATTATAAATGTGAAAGTGAGTTTGTTTGTTTGTCCGTCTTTCACGTTAAAACGGAGCAACGGATTGATCTGTTTTTTGTGTGGAGATAGTTGAAGACCTGGAAAGTGACATAGGCTACTTTTTTCCGTGACACATACGGAATTCCACTCGGGCGAAGCCGCGGGCAGAGCTAGTAGGTTATAATTATTTCATAATTTAAGAAATACAGAAATCTACTAGATACTTAACTTAATAATTGTCCTTTTTGTGGTAATAAATATTTTTTTTCATATTTGTAGCAAACATAAATTTTAATGCTGTATCACAGAATAGAAATCTCGCGCCGAAAAGTTGAATTCGAGAAAAACATGGCGTGTAAATGCAGAAAACCTTCGTCCTCGCATTCGACTAAATCTCTAGTGGTAAGAGAATCGGCTTCCTGTGCTGTTCTAAAGATTTGCTTACGTAAATAAACTGAGTATTTAAAAAAAAAATGGTTGTCTGTAAAGTCGGGACAACGTCAAACATTACAGCAGTATAATACACATGATCATGCCTCTCTCTCGTTCGTGCCGCGCTCTCGCTTGCGGAACGCGACAATGAGCGTAACGGGACAATGACGTCATCTTTTTCGTGCATGCAGCCCGTAGTATCGAGTTATTAGACGTTGTCACGTCAAAAATTAAAAAGTTAAAGAAACAATTTGCATAATGAACTACGTGTAATAAAACACGCATGAATTTGCTTGAGCGGACGCATATCACTGACGTCTCTAAGTGCGGATGTAAACATCTATCAAACTAAGTCATCATTGTTACAACTAGCATTTGAGGACATAAAATAGCCGTAACTAAGGAAGTGGCGACAACATAGTTGTATTAATTCAGACAAACACACTGTCGAGCTTTCCACATGCTTAATGATACCGTCAACCGAGATGAATAGGACATATTAACATGTTTGATATATTTATAATTAATATTGCTAAAGGAAATGAAAGTTATTTGTCAGGACAAGGAAATTCGGACGTCTGGCATAGGGTTACCTATCAAAAACTATAATTCTTTATGTGCAAATTTTAAAATACCAAAAACGTTTCGAAATATTTTTATTTTCTATATTTTCATTTCACCGTAAACTCTTTTTCCATCTGGTTGCAATTCCGATTTTTGATTGTTATGTTTTTAAAAGCTATATGCTTTGTATTGCAACCTAACGTTCAACGGCAGATACTATTTCTATATGTTTCATAAAGAAAATAATAATTTAACCTAAACATTATTTCCATATTATTAAAAGACATAATGTTTTCTTATGTTTTCGCGATTGTTATTCATTAAATTAAACTATTTTAATATCAACTTAGTCTGCCTGCGACCATGAACGCTGTAAAGTGTTTGAAACGTCAGGTGTAAATAAATAAGTAATAAACGCGATAAAACCGTATTAAAATAGTTTAATTTAATTAAAAGACATGTCAAATATTCACAATTAATAACATTGTTCTAAGTTTTATGTTTACAAACATTCATTACACCTCTTTTTCATTTAATTTCATTTCATTTTAACTAATATATAATACATATTTTTTAGTATAAGATAATAGAGATATATACAATTCAATATATTTACCCAAATAATATATGCACCCAAAATTTTTCAAATAAAAATTACATGTTTTGATTTTCGGACAGTTTTTATAGAAGACGAAAAATATATTTATTGAATTTATAGAAGCAGAAAATATGGTAAAGATGCCATTTGACATTTAAAACTTCATCGTACCATTTTTGAACAACTGAAATTCTAGGAAAAAAATTTGAGTTTGTGATAGGTTACCCTGGCATAGTACTACAATAATTCTTGGCGTCTGACGTTCCTTTTAAAACTGTCACCGAAACAAATCCAGTAAATTTAATTACCTAGTTCATTCATTCTTCAATTCGAATTATTTAATTAGACCTTGACTTGACCGATGAGAGCCCTAGTTTTCAAAAAGTATATTCGGACTGCCACCTTTGTGTCAACTTATTTTTTTTTATTACTCATCCGCTGCATCTGAAGCGGCATTATTTAAAAAAATACTGGCGACGACTATCCCCATATTTCCAATGCAATAGACAAGCACCTTTATAATAGAATGCTCAAATTTAAATAAAGAATTACAAATTTGTTCATTCCACATCTGCGGGAGTCTCATGACGCCCCACTTTTTTTAAATGGCGGTTTAAAAAGCGTCTCGTCGGAGTCTAATCCTACAGCCGTAACGGAATTACAGACCGATAAAATTTCTCGTAAAAATCGTTCCGGGCATTAAAAAGTCCGCCTTTTTTGGATATAACGCCAAATTGTTCGAACTTTCGGTTGGGATTTTACGTGGCAGTGATTTTCTGAAATTTTCGTGGTAGCGCATTAAAGTTCAAGTGCTGCTCAAAATGAGATGATTTTGGTAGAGAAATGTTTTCTTAAAAATAACGATTATGTAAGTAGTAGAGCTCTGTCTCTACCTTGTGTAGATCACGTTTTCCTCATGGACCAACTGGTATGCAGAACTAGTTGTGCTATCCTAGATAAGTGTTTCTAATGGCACAACTAAAGTCCCAATAGAAAATAGAGAGGATTCGTACTACAAACTTTTTAGATATCTACTAGCTGTTACCCACGGCTTCGCCCACGTGATCAAGAAAAAGTGCGAATGAAAATTTATTCTTTGACCAATCGTGTTTAACAGAAAACAAGTGAATATCGTAGGTTAGTATATATAATGTATAATGGCAGTGAGACGTGGCCCGTCCTTGAGCAGCACAAGCAAGAACTGCGTGTTACGGAGATGAAAATGCTGCGCTGGATGTGCGGAGTGTCGCGGAAGAACCGCATAAGAAACTCCCGCATTCGGGGTAGCCTTCATGTCCGTGACATAGCGGATAAGCTACAAGAAAATCGCCTGCGATGGGATGGTCACGTCTTACGAAAACCGGCAACATACATTGGCAACAAGTGTCTGGCCATGCCGCCTCCGCCAGGGTCTGGTAGAAGGGGCACGCCCAAGAAGAGCTGGTTTGACGTCGCAAAGCTGGACATACGTGCTAACGGACTAACTGTCAGGGATGCTGAAGACCGTGCGAAGTGGAGACGCAAAAGTAGGAAAGCGGACCCTGGGCTCCGAGGCAGACAGCTGAGTATGCAACCGGGAAGGCGCTAAGATGATGATGATGAGTATACCTTACTTATCTACCCTATAACATTAAAATTTCCTCTTTGTAGCTAAGAAATTCCATACAAAATCTTAACGCATTCGCTAGCATCATTTGCCATAATAAAATTTCATGCATAGAAAAGGCACAGCCACAGGTCGGATTCGAGATATCTAGAAGAAAAACCTTGTGTTCGTATTCTCAGTAATCTCTTGCGTGACATTTCTCTATGCCCAGCTTGCGAAAAGCAACGCATGGTCTTTTTATCGACTGTTCCTATGTACGAGTATCTTACAATTAGAAATGTCAGTCAGTATACCATAGTATTCCATTTCTACGTCACCTCTATGGTCAATATTTATAACTATTTAAAATGGAATATGACTGGCGTCATAATCAAGAATGCTTACAATTGACATTTGACACCGGCGTATATAGGGTCGATTGACCATGTAAACCCACTCGATCTAAATGAATTTGTGAATAAATTAGTTAATCTTTAAGCAAACATATTTCGGCACAGTGATATTACTATAAATTTCGGAACATTCACCATGTCTACTCAGCGACAACGCTCCCTGAAGTAAATTTAACCGTACAGTACTTCGGGCAACCTATTTGGAGCAGACACACGTAGCAAAAAGGTATTTAGGCTATTATCCTATTAGTCCAAATAGTTTTGAACTCTACATAACCTTTGACTTTGAGACACAGAGATTGATGCAATTTTAGTGAAGATTAGGAAAGTTATTAGTGTCAGATAAATTTTATTTTATTTTTTAAATTGTCAAGACATAATGGAGTAAGTTAAAGTGATAGATTACGATGTGATTAAAAAGGCGCGAGGAACTTAAAAAGAAAATGTTAATAAGGTACTTTATTAAATGAAAAGATAGAGCTATCATCCCAAAAATATTACTTGTATTGTTTAGAGTAATTTTCAGAAGCAAAAACTCATAATTTTTCACGACAACCATTTAATCTTTCTTGTCTCGTCTCTTAAAAAAAAAAACAAAAGAATGATTTTCACTATGACAGTTTTCGGAACGGCACGTTCTACAAAAACAATTTAAATTTTAAAAATTGGAACGAATGTCGCTTCGTTAATTTGCCAGTCTGACTGAACTTTTGATGAATGTGACAAGACAAGAAGCAGCTGCTTTTAAATATTTATTTTTGTAGAGCAAAGCGCTATCTAAATTATTTGATGAGCTTATTGTTGAAAAAAGTATTTGTATTTTTTAAATGAAGAACTAATACTCACTAACAATAACTCACCGTTACCGTATAATTATTGTTCGATTTCATGTGATGTTGTGTTATGAACCCTACAACAGATGCGTCACATTTTAAGACTTTCATTCAGCTCCGGTTATAAATAAGTCATAGATCTCACAAAAAGCACTCCTAGTTGAGATTTCGTTTTGGCAATAACGTTAAATTTAGCGAGATTGACTTAGACAGATATTTTTTATTTGGCACCAAAAAGGAAAACACACATTTAAAGAAAATGCACAAATTACATAGAGAGAAAAAAAAGAGGATAAAGGATAAACATACAATTTAACAAAAAACAAATGAGATAGATAAAAAATTAAAATCAAAAGTTCCAGTAGGTGCGATTGCGCCGGATTGAATGAAAAAAAAAATGATTACGCCAGACTACATGCCGAAAAAAATTTGGCGCCATATTTTTTCGACAAATTTCTAATTTGACGTTTTCTCTAAATGCACGAGAGCCGAACTAGGGGCGGACTGCAGGGTATACTAGTATAAAATAAATGATATCCAGCAAAAGTATGACACAAGAACAATAATAAATAACAGTAGGAATATAACTCAAAGAAGTTCTCGCCTTTAGTGTTAATATCCTTTGTACTTTTTAAGAGCCGTCCGTTTGCCATGACAGAACAATTTGTTGAACAGTAGATGAAACTTTTCAACCAACAACTATTTGTGATGTGACACACAGAGGATTAGTTGCTATTTACCCGACTGCGCTAGAAGGAGGGTTATGTTTTTAGAGAGTATGTATGTATGTATAATTGTTTGGCACGCCCTGCAGCCTGAACGGCTCGATGGATTTAGCTTGGGAGGTGTCGTTAGATTCGTATTTATTGAGAGAGTAAAAAGCTTTTGCATGTAATCATTTAAAACGGAAAAGGTCGCGTGATATAGCTAGTCTATTTCCCAGTATGTGATAGGGTAATTATAATGAAAAGGTCTCTAATTTGAACTAACATAATATAACAGGGAAACACGTGAAACTAACAGCTGCAAATAATTTAACGTTGTCTGCATTAAAAACAAGTTAACTGTGTAGTTGTAGATAACTATCCAAATAGATAACACAACCGAATAAATACGTCTAGTCACTAGTTAAAAAAAACTTAACTTTATTATCGAACGAGCCTTCTTTTTTTTTTGAAGTCGGTTAAAAACAAAAATTAAAGAGGTAGGTAGGTATTTATTAATTGCAATGAAAATCAGTTATTTTTAAAGTATTTTGTATTGCAGATTTTATCGCCTTCATTGTTTATTTATTTACACCTAACGTTTCAAACAAATTGCAGCGTTTATGGTCTATCTGCGACCATAATTCAATAGGCTAGTTTACTAAATTTTAAAATGTAGTTATTATAAAACGTCATTGTGTAGTATATTCAAGAAATTTTGTATACAATACTTCAATCTTAATTAAATAAGGTTAAGCTGTTATGTCTTTTGTAGGCCAGTTAAGACTCTTGAGTCTCAACTTTATATGGACAGGCGAAACTGTCATATTAAGACTCGAGAGGTTTAACTAGCCCACATTCAGACGAGAGTGTACAGCCGCCATGAAACAAACATTAAACCATTGAGAAGCATGGTGTCAATGTCAGATGGTCACATTTGTTTACCTGATTTGCCAGTTTTGTATGGAAATTGACTATTGTAAAACGTCGACATCAACACATGATGTTTTGTATGATATGACGTAATCGCTTCCAAGTGGTGTTCAATGTCTTGTGACAAAATGGATATTTTCCTCGATTTTATTTTCTAAAAATAGCAATATTTTTTTATTTTATTTTTCCAATCATGCATATCTAATCTAATGATTAAAAAGTGTCATCTCTCTGATTAGTTCTTAGTGGAAACTAGCCTATTTAATTTAATACTCGTAAGAAACGTAAGAAATCATCAGTTACATTCTTTTGTTTTCAAACCTACCTCTACTTTGTACTTTTGAAATCAGTGAAATGATAATTGATCCCTAATTTCTAACCGCTTTTGTTTGTTTTTTTTTTTTTTCATTTTTTTTAACTAGACTTTTAGACTTGACTAGGACTTGACGAAATCACACTGTAGGACTGAAGAAGATAGAAAAATAAAAGGACTTGTATCCACGGCCTAAAACCCATTACTAAAAAAAAAGTTATTTTTACATTTTATTTCATTTCAATGGTAAATTTAAAAAATAGAAATTGCGATCTATATCTACGATGTCTATGATGACGTCCCAATTCTAGTTATGACGTATAGGGTAATTTGGAATGATGAATAGTCGTCATTGTTTCCGAGGTGCAGTGGGCAATGTGGTGGAAGACCCTTTGAATTTAGGACTGTCGGCTATTGTATGAATGGACGAAAATTGAAATTAAACTGAGAGGCTGAGGACTATTTTAGAGAGATAGTATACTTTGATCTAATACATCTGAATATTTTAGGGGCAAATCTCAACATGTTTTTGATAATTATTTTTGTCCGGTTGTCTATTTTAATAATCGTTTGCAACAGGCTCGTGAATGTTCTCGTCCGGAAAAGGCGAGAATGTGGAAAGCATTTCGTTCTCGCCCATTCTCACGAGAAAAGTACGAGAAGCGAGTACGAGAACGCTGTCCACATTTACATGGTCGCCGCGACTCGCCGATGCTAGCTCGGTGGATACGGCTACATGAAGTTATGTAGACATCTTGCTGGCAGCGGTGGGTGCTATTTTTTATTGGATGTGTTGTTTGTTATGTATGTTACCTATGCCTTATGTTACTTGTGTTACTAACTTAGTTTTAAGGCCTGATATTGTTACTAACATCTCTTATGTATCCAGTTATCTGAAATAAATGATTTTTTATTATTTTTATATTTACCATCATTCACAGTTCTCGGGCTTAAAAACCTGGTGTATCTCAACAGCCCATAATATCATAACTAACGTGACCATTTATTTTTTACTCAAAACAGATTTTACTTATTTACGTCCATTGGTAGGTTTATATACAGGAAGGCTTTTGAAACACCAGCCAAATTTTTACAGTCTGTTCAGTATGTGAGACTAAACCACTTTTCTACACTAATATTATAGAGGAGATTGATTTGTATTTTTGTGTGTATGTTTGTAATGAATAAACTCAAAAACTACTGCGCCGATTTCAAAAAATTCTTTCACCATTGGAAAGCTACATTCACCCTGAGTAACATAGGCTATATACCGCAGGTGGAGCTGCGGGAAATAGCTAGTAATAAATAAAGTAGGTAAGTTGAAAACCGAGAAAAGTTAATCAGAAAAAACATAATGAGGAACATAGTTTTAACGAAAGGGCAAAAATCGGTATGACACTGGGCAAAATCGAGATCAGAAGGGTCGAATTGTTCAAAAAAACTTAGTGCAAAATTTTTACATGTAATGCCGTACTACATGGAAAATAGAGGTATTTCAGTCATCATTTACGACGCGCTTCGGAAGTCAGTCAATTTTCGCGCGGTTTCGAAAAACGGTACAAACGGAAATAGGGACGGTCTCTTTGAAAATGTTAATCATAACTCATTCAAGTAATGTGTATCTGAAAGTTATTCTAGTTGGCAGGTACAACATATAGGTTAAGTGGGCACGTTGCCAGGTCTTTGTTTCCCAAAATTACTACTTCTAGCTACTAAATGGATGTTTATTACCTACATTACATGATTGTCATTGTTATGGCTTAGGATTCCGTGTCTTTGAATTTTATAGGTTATAAATTAATTGTTGTGCTTTATTATGTTTATTATCCGAGAACATTTAATTCGAGATTTGGGAAATTCCGAAATATATATTAAATGACGAGGAGTTCAATCATGGAGCAAATACAAAGAGGAGACGGTGAATCGACAAGTGCACCATTACGGTCATTGGCGCAGTGACGTCGAAAGTGGGCGTGGCTTACGTCATTTTTCGTTCAACTGTGAAAGATGCGTGACGTGGAGCGAGCTCTGTTTTTCTTATTTTTCTAATTTACGTTTCGTTTCGCTTAGAATATTTTGTACAATATTTTAAACCATTTAGTTTTAAGTGTTCAATGCTGTACTGTTATGGGATCACAATAAACGTAAGTAAACAACAATTTTCGAATGTATTATCATTAAATAAATGGTACTAAAAATTAGTGTCTGTTTTTAAGTTCTTTGCTAGCGGCATCGACAATAGGGGCGAAGCCACGGCCAAACCGAGCTCCCCGCACGTCTGCCTTCCACCCCGCGTAGCCTCACACAATTTTTGTAAGGAAGCCCTCCTCTTTGTTTTTACTCCGTGAGTTCGATAGCCGAGTGCGGCGCGCGTGGATAGCGAATGCGTGTGTCAAGCGACGGCGCAAGGAAAGGTAGGTCAGATGCCTGTAGAAGGCCTAAAAAGACATGACAGTGTTGGCCACTAACACAATGCAATACAAATATCTTTATTGCCCACATACAGAAACATAATTGTACACTTACTTAAAGAACAGTGGAGCAAACGCGGACTTATTACTAGGCAATCTCTTCCAGTCAACCTTTAAGTGATGAAATAGAAACAGTAAGTTAGGGTGGGTACAGCAACAGATATAGTTGAAGTGGCTTCTTCTGAAAAAAGGGTTAAAAGGATGTCACAAAAAAAATAAGTGACATTTTCGAGCTCCCATATAAATCTAGTGATCAGCTAAGAGGATTTTATAAGTCGAAATTTTATTTATTTATTTATAAATCTTTATTGTAACCACAAGTAAAAAAAATTTTTTTTACAATTGGCGGACTTAATGCTAAAAGCATTCCTTCTCAGTTAACCATTAGGAAAAACAAAAAATGTTATGTGCGGCGCAAATTATCTTAAAAATACAATAAGACAAAACAAAAACACTTACTGCTAAATAAACATACAGTATTCATAACTATATAAATATGTTACGGTAAGAGTGATTAATTGAAAATTAATAATAATTATCTATTATTATTAATAATTACCGAAAGTCGAGGTAAAAGTGATAAATTAATCACATTTGTCGGTGTTTATTAATAATATAACCTTAGTACCGATAAATTTAATAACCCTAACAATGTACCTTTAATGCTACATCTAACGTACTAATATAACGCTTTAAAGTTACTATAATATACAACTTGAACTCTGTATCAAATCGCAGAGGTTTGTTGTGCGAAATTTTCTCGCTCTACAAACACCTTAGAATAGAAAAAAAAAACCTAACCTAACCTAACCTTGCTCGTGTGATCTCAGACAAGTACTATAATTGTAAGACTGTGAGTAATATTATAAATAAATACCTGCTGGTCAAAAAACTTTGAGTTATATTTATCAAAAAACTTTAACTTTTACCAATGTGTGTAGTGAATTATTAATAATTACTACTAAAAGTAATTAATTTCGATTGTTTAATCATATTTACCAAAACACGAGGTTATTATTAATAATGTTGTAAAATTATTAATAATTTTCAATTAATCAGATTTACCGTAACATATACATACATACATAAAAGAAGAGATGAAAAAGGAAAAAGATGACGATGGTTTAGGGTGATATTATGCTAGTGACATTTCACAGTTTTCACAATTTTTTTAGGCTTGGAACGTTCGTACACTCCTAGTGATGGTAATCGTATCTTATTTCAGACCGTTATTAACAAATGAATACGCTCAATTCCCTACTGAATTCAGTGGACCAGCCTTTTCAGACTTTCAGTTTATTTCGGCTTTCAGATGTTTATTCAGACCCGAAATATGCATGAATAAGTTCGGATTTTAATGTCCTCTTTATTCGGCCGCTTTTAAGAATATTTTTCCGGTTGTTTACTTTGAATAAAGGTATCTTATGTACCCCGAAAATCGGATCGACAACGTAACGACTCTTAACTGTAAATGCGTAGGTTATTAACGATTTTAAGCAAGAAGTTAAAAATGCATTTTCCGATATTAACGGTTAATTAACAGCATTTTACTTTTATAAGAGCGCAACTACATCGAGTTTGAGCTTGTTTTATTTGTTTTGATAAGTGAAATCTTGAACGAAATTAGTACTTCTTTCATTAAACATGTTCTTTGTCGCAGTCGGATAACCACAACCAGCCCAAAATCCAATCTCCAACGCAATCAAACAAAATTTCACCATTAGTAGAAGGATAATCAAAAAGACATGTCAGGCACATTACAAAATAAGAATATCGACTACGAAAGTCTGCGTAGCAAAGCGCCACGCTTCTACTCCAAGTAGAGATAGTCTCCAAAGATAATACGAGGTTTCCGGTAGACATCCGCCATATTTATCGCGAGCTAGAGAGATCGCGCAGAGTAGAACACTCTGACGCTCTCTCATTTCAGAGGCCAAGATACACTTCGAGTCGCTGAGCCAACGAAGAAAGTGAGTACATTGGCCAGCACGAGCAAGCGCGTATAATCCTGATTCCGTAGCCGTTACAGTGTGTACGACGACAGAGGCTCATGTTTATCAGCTCTCGTCTGTACAATATAAACGGGTAATAAAAAGGTGTGTAACTAAGTCTCACAATCTAAAGATTAAACTCAAGAGCGAAGTTTGAATCATAAAACTACATAAGCCTGTTATCATGCAACCAGCTTCAAGAATTCAAAGTTTGCCCATTGGCGGACTTGGCTCGGTGCCTGCTCGCGAGCCTGACCAAGCTATTAAATGTGAATTTGTATAATGTCCATGTGTCTTTAGTTCGTAAAGTGGAGTTATTTCTTGAAGAAATTTACGATGAAGTAAAAAATATAAAATAAAAAAAATTGCAACGCTTCAATCGGACATTCTTTTTGTTCATTCAAGCAGCTACGGCTGACATTATGATGATGATAATGATTAAAATAAAATCAACGAGACTAATGAAAATATTGAAAATTCTTTTTTGACCTATACGAGTAATGTAGCACTGTTGAGTAAAGGTCTTCCCTATTCAGCGCTGTATTTTTTCTATATATGTAAATGGTGCAATAAAGTGCTCATTCATTCATTCTTTTCCATTCCAACAACGCAGCTTTGATATATTCTTCTCCATACACTATCTAGTCGTCAATATACCAAACTCACGTAGAAAGCTCGTGAATACTTACATTGTCCCCCAATCTCGAACAAATCTAGATAGACACGGGCCATTACCGAGATTACTTTCCACTTATAATAGAAAGAACAAATTACTGGATTTGGATATATACCACGACTCTCTAAAGTTTAAGACAACCTTGCAGTCATCCTATCAACAACACTGACTTTAATATTTTTTTGTGCAGTTTAAAGTACTACTTAAGTTTTGTATTGTTTTTGTTATTTTAATTATTGAGCTTAAATAATAAATAAAGAATGTTGTGTTCACCTATTATTGGGTTGCATGCTAGCACTTATTAATGAATTTATTTTTAATCGAATGTAATCATGTAACCTGTTGGTGTTCCTTGAAATAAATAAATACATTGCTATTTAACCCGCGTAACCGTTTTTATGTGGAAATCAGACAAATCAGACTGCCTCCGTAGTCCAGTGGTTCGCTTTCGACCCGGATGTCGTGGGTTCGATTACCACGGGAAACATACTACGGGCCGAGTACTACATTTACCGAGTAACCGAATACCGAGTATTATTCGGTTTTGCCTTCATTAAACCGAGTACTCGGCCAAGTAACTCGATTCTATAAAATGTACCGAAAAGACAAAAATTAACCGAATGCGAATGTGAACATTTCAAGACAAGACGACCATGTTGCTTTTTGGAGCTGCTTCAAAGAACTGGCTTCTACTATTAAAGTTGTTTTTATTACTTATGGACCCTTTGATCGCCTATTTGAATGCAAATATGAGACGTCATTAAAACATATAATATTTATTTATTCACAGCTACACACTACACTTACAGTTTCTCAAGACGTCAATATGATGCCATTTAAATCAGATATGCCATTGAAAAGGTTAAAATACTCGGCACCAACACTCGGCATATGAACCGAGTTATTCGGCCGAGTACGAGTACTGAAAAAGGTGCCGAGTATGCCGAGTACCGAGTAACAACCGAGTACTCGGCCCATCTCTATTGTTTACAGATTGGTTAGATATTGCAGTCTTAAATCACGTATTGTCTGATAATAATGATGATTCCGAGCTTCGGAAGACACGTTAAGCCCTTGGTTCCGGCTACCATTAGATAGCCATTAAAAAAACCGCTTTAGAGGCCGAAGAGCGGTTCCGAAGAATTCTGACACCAGGGTTCACAGGTTCTGTTGACCATGTAGCCCACTTGATATGAATGAATGTATACGGTATTCTGAAACATGGCGACTTATCTCAAAACATACTATTACGAGCTGTTTCCCGCAGCTCCGCCTGCGTCAAAAAGTAGCCTATGTTTGACTCCGGGTCTTGAACTATATCCGTACCAAATTTCATGAAAATCTATTCGGCGGTTTAGTCGTGAAAGAGTAACAAACATCCATATATACTTACAAACTTTCGCGTTTATAATATTAGTAGGATAAATTAAAAATAAGATAATTTCCGCTCTGACCTCACCCTCATTCAACCGAAGGCAAATTAAGGAATTGAAGTGTAATTAAAATTTCAATTTCTGTAAATAATAAAGCCAAATTAACGCCGACAATAGGTCAATATTTCCTTGCTCCAACTTTGATAATTTCTCAGTTCATGCCCGCCCATCTCAACGAAGGCAGACGTGCGATTGATACAAAAAAAATATTTTTATATTTTTACAAATGTATTGTACAGGTTGTTTTCAATGTACAGCCACTTTCTGTCAAGGCACACACAACACCACAAGGCATCGCCCAACAATGCCGGTAATTTGACCATAATTTCATGATCGCAGTGTACGCGGTAGACAAAAAATCATCGTACTCTACGTAAAATTACACAATGCTATTTTCCAATTGCCATTTGGATTCAATGAATAGGAGGGAAAACTCCATGGAGGTAGCGACACGATAGAAAAATCTTTTTCATTCGAGCGTATATCCAGATCTTCTACAATAAGTATGACCAATATTGCCAATAAACAATGTGTAGAAATGTCTTATTATTCTCTTTCGCCAAACATCTTCAAGTTGCCACTATTCGATATCTGAGTCCAAAATTCGTTACTCATGTGGCAGATGTGTCCGGCCGAATGATCTTGCACGTGGCGGAACGGAGAAAAACGAGAAAAAAGAGGTGGCGGAGACCTTTGCTCGACAATAGGACATTACAGGTTAAATAGGTAATTCGATTTTTGAACTCAATCTATGTTCCTACTTAAGTATTGTTTTTTTTAGATATAATTAATGCTTTTATGGTACGAGTAGCCCGTCTACTGAGCCCCTAAGGGCCCGTGACTTTTAAGCGCCAAAAATAATTGAAGGGTAATAAGTAGATGTGGTCTGTTGGCCGCGGAATCGCCTCAGAGATCAAGGGATCCCTTTTATTAATAATAACGAGGAGATATTTTTGGAATTTGCCATCTACGAGGTACAGTCGAGAGTAGATAAACCGTACCATTGCGGTAAGTACGGTAAGGTTATTTGCACGAGACTGTACATCGTTTTTTTTCTATCGAATAAAATATTTAAGTTTTTTTTCTGTTGATTATTTAGTGTGTATTTTTTATGTACAATAAATAATTTTACATACATACATAAAATACCAAACTACAATTTCAATAACATTTGTATAGAACCAAATTTTAATTGTATGTATTATGTAAACAAATTTTGTTACGTAGGCCTATCATTCAGACGTTCAAAAGAAACAAAACTAAATATAATTTTAACACGACATGTTTAATACCGGTTGTGACCAAAGTACTGTACCGATAATGATTAAATATATAAATAGAAATCTTATTCTTTCAGATAAAAACATTTTTCAAAATCTATTCACTGATTAGTATACCTAGATTTATTATATATTTATTTATTTTATATATTTTGTATCACGCCGGTACAATGACATAACCCAGTTTTATTCTCAGTTAATATTAACGATTCTCAATCCAGAATTTATTGTTGGCACAGTAGGTTCAAGATTATAGTATAAATGAATCGGGGACGATAGTAAATTTTAATAGACATTTTGGGACCGAATTATATATAAATATAGTTATATTTATAGGATTGTGGAGCCACAATAAAACCTTCGTATCTTTTTTTAATTAGGCAGCAAAGCGTTCAGATTTTTAGTAGGATCTTAAAAAAAGTATTACAAAATGATACAAAGAAATCAAAAACATTCTGAACGCTACGGTTCTATAATTAAGGGCGAGAATGGCTTGGCTGGGTAAATGAAACAAACGTGTGATGTCTTGGATTTTCTATTAAAGACTACTAAATGGTATTACGATGCACTGTTATTTATGCATACAATTTTAACTCAACATACACCGCCCACCAAAAGGCGTATGCCTTTAACTAATCAAATAAATCCTATACAATCAGAGTTAAATTGAAATTTGGAACTGTCTTATTGACATAAAGTGAAATATTAGCTCACACAAATTAACATGCAATAATTTTATGCTACTAACTACTATTTTCTTGGGCTTTAATTAATGGGCATAGCTTGGTAACACATCGTTTGATGACATTATCGCCAGATTTCAAACTGTAAACGCGCGTGGCGCCATCAGTTCCGGGATGTTTGGTCACGATACGACCCAACTACCATTTTCCTGGAGGGAGACCGTCTTGTTTGATCAACACGATGTCATTGATATTAAATTCAGGCTGTTGTCTCATCCACTTAGGGCGTTGTTGTAATCGTGTCAAATATTCTGACTGCCACCTCCTCCAAAAGATTTGAAGTAATTTTTGAATATGTTGCCATCTGGATAAATAATTTATGTTCAAATTTGTTAAGTCAGGAGTGGGGACTTGAGTGGCTGTTTCCCCTATCAAAAAATGAGCAGGTGTCAGTGGACTCAAATCGCTAGTATCTGTGTCGTCAATAGGTGTCAGTGGTCTGGAATTCAAACAGGATTCTATCTGACACAGCAGTGTCGTCATTTCCTCGAAAGTGAGATTCGTAGTGAGAATTTTCTTCAGGTGAGACTTTACAGATTTTACTCCCGCCTCCCACAATCCTCCGAAATTTGGGCTATAGGGGGGGATGACGTGCCACTGTGTGCCATCCAGTGCTAAAGTTTGAGCTACATCATCTTTAAGTTCTAGTTGTGCGGTCTTCCAAGCTTCAACCAACTCTCTGTTTGCTCCAATAAAGTTGCGACCTTGGTCACTATAAATATGTGCACATCGTCCTCTTCTTGCAACGAAACGGCGGAAAGCTGCTATGAATGCGTCTGAGGTAAGATCTCCTACCAGTTCCAAGTGCAAAGCTTTGGTGCACATGCATATAAATATAGATATGTATGCTTTATTGGTTTTAGCTCCACGTCCTCTTGACAGAAGCACGTTAAAAGGACCGGCAAAATCCACACCGCTGTATAAAAATGGACGTGATGCGTTAACTCTCATGTCGGGTAAGTTTCCCATAATTTGGCTTCTGGCCTTTGCATTAGCTCTGGCACAGATTGTGCATCGATGAATGTGCTTTTTAACGATGCTTTTAGCTTTCAGGATCCAGAACCGGGACCGGAGTTGACATAACATTAGTTGTAGACCACCGTGCAGAGTCTTCTGGTGCGCGTCCGCGACTATCAGCGAGGTAAGTGTATTTTTATTGCTAAGTATCATAGGGTTTTTAGCATCTCTTTCCAGGTTCGCATGCCGCAGTCTGCCGCCCACCCTGAGGATCTGTTCATCATCCAGGTAAGGGTTTAACGATTTTAGATTACTATTCATTTTAACTCTTTTGTGTTTCTCTATATCTTCTATGTCTTCATTAAAATCATCCTTTGAGCCTTTCTGATGCATGTTTTTAATGCTTTATCTAATTCATCGGTAGTAATAGCTTTAGATATTTCTTGTACCTTTTTGTAATTTAAAAATCTTCTCATATAAATAATAATCTTTTGTAACTCATCTAAACTTTGGTATTTTTCAAAATGTAATATTGCCTTTTCTTGTGCTTCGTCTGCTGTAATATTCATGCCTAATATTAGAATTTTTCTTTTTTCCATGTCAGTCTGCGCTACCGTCGGTCTTGAAAGTGTTATTGTTTCATCTTGTAAACATTGAGGACCATGCCACCAAAGATTGTTTTGTTTCAACTCGGTCAATTTTGCGCCTCGTGATGCAATGTCGGCAGGGTTCTGATTTGTTTGAACGTGATACCATCTGCTGTTAGGAATATTATTTGAGATTTCAACCACTCTATTCGCGACAAATTGTTTCCAGCGGCTGGGCTCGCCAAATAGCCAGGAGAGTACAATTGATGAATCGGTGTACGCAAATACGTTATTTGTCGATACTCTCATTGCTTGTGCTGTTTGGATTAACAGTTTAGAAAGGAGCACAGCACCGCACAGTTCAAGTCTTGGCGTTGATATTGTTTTAACGGGAGCTACCTTCGTCCTAGCAGCTACGATATTGACAGCAATTGTTCCATCCGACTGAACTGCTCTGCAATAGACGACTGCAGCCATCGCGTGCATCGATGCATCGCTATAACCGTGTAATGAAATGTTTTCTTTTAAAGTATTCAAAGTATTGAGCCATCGTGGAATTGTAATATCGTTGACATTTTTCAAATCATTTCTTAAAGACTTCCACTCAGCTTGCAAGTCATTATCCATAATCTCATCCCATCCTATACCTTGTAACCACAATTTTTGTACAAACATCTTGGCCAATATAATCGCTGGTGCTATCCAGCCCAACGGATCAAATAACCTTTGTAATTCAGATAGAACGTTTCTTTTGGTAATTTCCTTTAATTGTGGTTGCAAGTTAAGATTATATTTAAATTTATCTTCTCCTAAATCCCATGTTACACCAAGAGCCTTGATCACTCCATCTAGTTTCATGTCTATATGCGCTCTTGTGGATCTATCAGCTTCGTCTAGGGATCTAAGAAAGTCTGAATTATTGGAGCACCATTTTTGCAGTCGAAACTTGCCTTTATTGAAAACGCTTCTTAGTTGTTTACTAGCTTCAATGGCATCTTGCACAGTGTCACAACCGGACATGAGGTCATCGACGTAAAAATCTTCACGTATCATTTGTGTTGCGACAGGATAATCTTTGCCTTCGTCTTCTGCCAGTTGCATTAATGTTTTTACAGCGAGATACGGTGCCGATGCCGTCCCAAAGGTGACTGTCAATAGCCTGTAATGTTTGACCTCATCAGATTTTGAAGTAGTGTTTCGCCACAATACTCTCTGGAAGTCAGTGTCGTTTTCGTCAACAAGAATCATTCTGTACATTTTCTCAATATCGCTAACGAAACAAATCTTGTGCGTTCTCCACCTCATTATTATACTTCTAAGATCTTCTTGGAGGATGGGTCCATTGAGTAGCTCGTCGTTAAGAGAAATGCCGTTTGTACCCTTGCATGATGCATCATAAACAACACGAGTTTTTGTAGTCTCCTTTTCAGTGCGTACGACTGCATGATGCGGCAAGTAGACTGATTTTTTATTTATTTCTTCTTCTGGTACTTCTTGCATGTGATTTAACCTGATGTATTCTTCCATAACTTCTGAATAATTTCTTTTTAATTCTGGCTGTCTTTCAAATCTTCTCTCAAGCATTTCTAATCTTTTCCTTGCGATATTAAATGTTCCTCCTTCTGGTGATTGCGGGTTCTTTATTTTAAAAGGTAATTTAACAACGTATCTTCCTTCTTTTGTTCTTCTATAATTTTCCTTGTATATTCTTTCACAGTTTTCTTCATCTTTGGTCATTTTTCTTTTTATATCTATATCGATTTCCCACAATGTCTTCAGCATATCTTCGACGTCTACTTGGTGATGCATGACTACCAGTGATTCCTCTTCTACAGAACTATCGTTGACTTTACCAAACAATATCCAGCCCAAAGTTGTTTTTTGTGCAATTGGAGACCCTGGGGGACCCTTGACGATGTCATTCTGTATTATTTGTGCATATTCATTTACTCCAAGTAGCAAGTCGATCTTAGATGGTTGGTTGTATTGAGGGTCAGCTAAGGTTAACCCTTTCAAATGTTCCCAAGTGTTTGACAATATTTTACGAGACGGTATCTGAGTAGTCAGCTGTTTTGAAATAACATAAGCCTTTACTCTTAGGCTGAATGGTTCACTTCTGGATGAAATCTCAATCTGAACTACTTGATTTATTTTTGTCTTGACTTCACCAACTCCAACAATACTTCCCTTGACTGGATACCGTTTTGCTTTAATGGTTTGCGCTGCATGTTGACTCAAAAAGCATCCTTGTGAGCCAGGATCAATAAGAGCTCTTAAAATAGTGGTGTGTCCATTTTCACTCTTGCATTCCACTAGGGCTGTTGCAAGCAGAGCAACAGCTGAATTGTGAGCTGTGTTTGTGTGTGTTTGTGACGTCATTACTGCTAGGTTGATTTCTTCTTGTGAGGTTGACTCTTCTTCTACATTTGAATGTAATACCTTTGGCTGTGCTTTAGTCTCAGAAGGGCCAGAGGAATCTCTCGATTGCTTGGAATGTAAAAGGGTGTGATGACGTCGTTTACATAGTCTGCACTTGGTGAGTAGCCTGCATGTTTTCACTCCATGTCCGGGAACCAAACAGTTGTAACAAAGATTATTTGTTTTTGCAAACTCGGATCGCTGTTCTGGTTCCATTTTGCCAAATTCTTTGCAGTGACAGAGTGCGTGATCATCCTTGCACATGGGACATGTTTTTTCAGCAACTGTGTCAGAAATATGATGAGCTCCCAATGTTTTCTCACGTGATGAAGCTGTCGGGTGAACGAGTTCGAGTGTCCTAAATTTGCTTTCCAAAAACGACTTTAACATCTCATATGTAGGTAACTCGCTGCCCTTTTCTTTGCTAACAAACTCTTCCCACTCCTTATGTGTGTCGGTATCTAACTTTTGTACCACAAGAAAATTCACAAGTGGATCCCAATCTTCTATCGCAATATTCATATTTTTCAGACTATTCAGGCATTCAGATGTCGTATCTATTAATGACTTTATTTGATTAGAATTTTGGTTGCTTAATTTTCTTTGGTTGACCATACGTTTTAATAAGGACGTGACAATGAGTCGCTTGTTACTATATCGCTCAGTGAGTGTTTTCCAAGCTTGATCATAGTTGGCTTCATTAATTTGAATGTGGCGTAATAATAACTCTGCTTCACCGCCAACACTCGTCTTCAAATAATGTAATTTCTCCACGTTGCTGATAGTGTTGTTTCGATCTACTAGCGACATAAACAAATCGTGAAATGTAGGCCAGGCATCATAATTTCCATAAAATTTCGGTATAAAAATTCTAGGTAACTTGACTTGTGAACTATTTGGTTGTTGTGCTCGGTATACATTATTTTCTTGGCTTACATTTTGCTGCTGAGTTTGCAATGAAAACAATAAATCGGTCATGTCCGTCTTCGCTTGTACTACCACGTCTTCGCAGTCATAATATTCATTGTTCTCAAAATAAGGCATTAATTTACGCTGTTCTTTTTTTACGTTCTTCAATAAAGTATTATGTGTATTACGAAACTGGTTCCAATAATCTTCAATAGCTTGCAATTTAACTGTCACATAACCCCGTGTCAAACGAACTTTCGGACATTTCTTGAAAGTATCATATGTTCTCCTAATAATGTTATTCAAATCTTCTAACTCGCTTAATAATTGTTCGACGATTTCCATAGTTGTTTATTACTCCTTATGCGTAAAAATATATTCACTGTGTAGCTTAAGTCCTCAGCAACAATGTTTAAATATTTGCAAAGTTAAGTTCCGACGAAAAACTGGTTAAATTTCACTAAATAGTTCATCGCTATAAGTTGTTTACATCGAGTTCATTAAGTCATTATTCACAAATGCACAAACAGCTGCTACGTAGGTATCACTTGAGGTCCGTCTCCGATGCAAAAAACGGTCGCCTTTTGTTCTCTTATCGCTCGATGCGTCGGCCAGCTATCCGGCTCGTTAGGCCATTATGAACGCTACGGTTCTATAATTAAGGGCGAGAATGGCTTGGCTGGGTAAATGAAACAAACGTGTGATGTCTTGGATTTTCTATTAAAGACTACTAAATGGTATTACGATGCACTGTTATTTATGCATACAATTTTAACTCAACACATTCATTGCCCCCTTCATGCGTTTCCAGGCGGCTCCTCAGTTCTGACGTCAGGTCTGAGGAGCCACCTTTAAATGGTCATAAATTTTTATATATTTTACTACAAATTCTATAATTACGGCTACATTTATTTCATCACCTACTAAATATCGCAATGTTTCAATTAAAAATCTGATCTGGCTGGCTCGTTACGGACATTAATAAATTTATTATGCAGACAAAATCTGTTATAGGTGGAACCATATTAATTAACTACATATTTCAGATTCTACTTTACGAAAAATAATGAAAAATCTTAAAATTTACATAAATAAATTTTCATACAAAAAAGAAATGTGTATCATGCATTATGTTGGAACAAAAAAAGCTGAATTTCTTCAGGTTTCTTTATGTTTTTATATTACTTATCGTCTTAACATATATATTATAGTAAGTATACGTTGTTTTGTTAATATGCGAGTCAATAATACCTACACATTTTTTAATCTTGAATATTTTTTTTTTCATATAAAAAATCAGTTAAATGTATGTAAATGGTGCAATAAAGTGTTAATTTATTCATTCATTCATTCAGAGTGATAGAATATGGAAAAGTGAAAATCCTACGTAATATGTTTAGCCGATTTCTTATAAGATTTTTTTAAGTATTTAGGATTAATTTTCAATTGCTTAGTTTTCATTTGTTATTATTTTGTTGATAAGTGTGATTTTATTTATGATATTTTTAGATTTTCATATAAAAAGAGTACTAAGCCATTTTATATCAAGGAGGGAAACTTAATAAATCCAAAATGGCCGTCGTATAAAAGTATAATCAAGACAACAAACAGGACTTTACTGTCCTGGTTTACGGGCTATGGCTTACTAAATAAACCGAAAACGAATGGTGTGAGCAAACACGCCATTAAAGTTGCTATTTACTCCTTTTCTGATGTCGGACTGTTGCAAACAGGTTTTATTTCAAACTATTTCCCGGATAACGAACATACGCTATTTTAGCGTATGTTTGACCCTGGGTCTTCAACTGTATCCATACCAAGTTGAATCAAAATCGGTCCAAAGGTTTAACTGTGAAAGCGTAACAGGCAGATAGAAATTTTGCACTGATTTTATATAACAATTTAAAAAGATGGGAAAGTCCATTTTGAAAATATAAAATTACTAAAAAAATATATTATAATAGATGCACACATAAAAAATAAAGAAACTATCATTTAGGAACTATTTACATAAACGCAATATTACTTGTCAAACAAATTTTAGTCTAACCCTTGTAAATTACCTAGGCGTGACGTCACCGCTAGGTATCCATTAGAATGGAGCGTTTGGTATCGGCCAAAATGCACGTGAGTTTAACTTCGTCATACCTCAGTTAGTTTAAGTTTTATCGACGTGTTTTTTTACCATTTGTGCCTATTGTAGCGAGGTCTTTCATTATAACATGAAATCGAAAATTATTCGACATGCCTATTAATCTTCCAAATAAACCCCTAAAATGACGTTTATGTTTTGAATATGCAGGGCGTTAGTTTAAAAGTTAATTTAACTACAGTAACTTGTATTGTATACGATTACTAAGCAAGGCAAGACCACATTTGTTGTTAAGTGTGGACTTAATAACTTGATCGTATAACTTAGCTTGTTACCCCAAACGCAAAGGGCGAGAAACTTTGTAAATCTAATATAATACAAACTTTTTGTTGCGAAGTCAATTTACTGCAGTTTATTATTGTTTATTTGGTTAACGTATGGTTACTGAATTAAAAAGACCACTCCCTTTTTTACATGGATGAGAGATCGTTGCGATCCTATCCTGCCCTACCCGAATTCTAACTTCTAAACTAAGTCTAAGCGTGTTTCCTAGTTGCGCGTCTTCAGCTTACGCTTCAAAGCCTAGGGGGTACGCTGTTAATCATGTCCTAGATTTGACGGTACTGGTCATTACAATGAAACGACTGCCATCTGGTCTTCGTAAGCCTTTCAACAAGAATCCCAGACCAACAGGAACATGACCCGAAACGTGTTAGTGGCCAACGTTGTCAGATTTATCAGGCTACTTAAAGCCTAATTGCCATCTATTGATAGCAACCGGATCCAGCGGCTAACCGCGCCTTTCGAAGCACGGATGAGCGTATAGAAAATACCACTAATGGCGATTAATCCCATACGGGTCGCGTTTCACTGTTGCTTGACGCAAAAAACTGTTAGGAAACGTGCGCTGTGCTTGGCTATCAAGCCGGGATGGGATTCCAACTTTCAAACTAATTCATCCATATTTCCATATCCATACAAATATCAAAAGTGCGAAAGTCTGTCCGTTTGTCTATTTGTCTGTTACGCTTTCACGGCCAAACCTCTTAACGGAATTTGATGAAAATTAGTATGAACTATGAACATAGTTCAAGATCCGGAGTCAAACATAAACTATACTATTCGACTCTTTGTTGCACACTTCCATACTAATCAATACTTTCATATTTCATACTAATATTATATTTCATACTTTTCATACTAATATTATAAGTGCGAAAGGCCAAACCGCTGAACGGATTTTTATGAAATTTGGTATAAATATTGTTGAAGGTAAGTGTAAGGCTACTTTTGACGCCGGTGGATCTGCGGGAAACAGCTAGTTATAAAATAAAATGAGAAAGTGTGTTTTAGATTTTTGTTTCTTACTCTTCGCGTTTCCTTATTATTTTACTTTCTTTGTTCCTTCAAATTGATACTAAAACAAAACAAAATATTCAAATACCTTCACAGGAAAGGGTCAGAGAGAGATAATAATATACAAAGGTCTATCTCTCTTGTAATAAATTTGATGTCTAGCTTCGTAACAAGACATAAAACATTTTACGTCTAGAATAATATTCCAAGAATTAAATTCTCGCATTAAGAAAGCGAAAGCCTTGTAATTAATTTAATTATTATATACCTAGTAAGATAGATAGATATACATACACTATAGGTAGGTGTATATCTATGCACTTTATTGTACAAAAATTAAAAGAAATACATTTAGAGAATTGAGTAAAAAGGCGGACTTATCGCTATTATGCAAGTTAAATAGGTATGGCGGTGCTAATTCAAAGCAAAGTTTAAAAAAAAATTAATTACCTGTACCCTTGTAGGACGAGGAGTACTATTTTTGGAAAAGTGTGACTCACGCAAAATCAGTGAGACGACTAATTTTAGTTCAATATCGAACGATTTTCATTCGAAATATATGTCACACATTTAAAAATAGGGCTCCACATTTTCTTTTATCTGTCACCAATTTTGGAAATCTAATTGGTACGCATTAATGGTTTTAGTGAACTTACGCCGCACAAGCATTTTGTAATAATACTGAATATCAAATTTTTCAGAATTTAAAAGCTAATATTAAAATACGAATTACATCTATTGAAATTGGTGGACGACCATATTATTTATCATTAAACGATTATTCAACAATCTTGAATTGAACTTATAACGAAAGTGAAAACAATATTCATCATTTCAGCCGCAGTCCGTTCACCGCTGGACATGGGCCTCTCCTAATGATTTCCAAAATGACCGGTTGTAAGCGGCCTGCGTCCATCGTTTGCGTGCGAACTTTTTCAGGTCATCTGACCATCTGGTCGGTGGATGTCCAACGCTGCGCTTGCCGGTTCGTGGTCGCCATTCGAGAATCTTTCTGCCCCATCGGCTATCGGTTCCGCGTGGTATATGTGTCCCGCCCTCTGCCACTTCAAAGAACTAATCCGCTAAGAAACAAATATTATAATGTTTTCTTATGTTTTCGCGATTGTTATTCATTAAATTAAACTATTTTAATACGGTTTTATCGCGTTTATTACTTATTTATTTACACCTGACGTTTCAAACACTTTACAGCGTTCATGGTCGCAGGCAGACTAAGTTAACATTTGTCTTTGATGTCATAAGATTACAAAACTACCGCCTGAAATTTTTATTGGGAACTATTCCGATTCACGCAGTATTGGCTCACAGTATCTAAGGGTCTTGCAGTCTGCTTCCGAGTTTGCAATTTTATTAAGTTAATGACTGGGTCCCAAGCTGGCGGTACCTGCCATCCATCCTCTCTATTGAAATTAGGATGTTTTTTAATTTCAATAGCTTCACGTAACATCCTTGGAATGAATCTGTTTTCCTTTGCAAGGACTTGAGGATTATCAAAACGCATATAGTGGTTGGGTTTGTCTAGAGCATGTTCACAGACTGCAGACTTGGTTGAGCGTCTATTTTTCATGTCAGCAATATGTTCTTTTATACGAGTATTAATGCTTCTCTTTGTTTGCCCAATGTATGATAAACCACAGTCACAGTCAATTTTATAAACTCCAGCATCTTGCAATGGGATATTGGATTTTACAGGTCTTAAAAATTGGTTTATTTTCTTATGCGGCTTGTAATAGGTCTTGATTGAAGCTCGCCTAAGTATGTTACCAATCTTGTCCGTGACTCCCTTTATGTATGGTAAGATGGCAGGAAAACGATCAACTGTGTGTGGCTTGGGTCGACTTCTGTGACAAATGTGTGGGAGGCTGAGATTGTTGCTTCTTAAGACAGACTTGACTCGTTGAAGCTCCTCCTTAAGATGGTGGGTGTCACAGATGCCGTGTGCTCTCTGTAACAAAGATTTGCCTACGGTAGCTAACTGACATGGATGATGGTGAGATTTACCATTGAGATATTTGTCTGTGTGGGTGGGCTTTCTGTACACAGTGTGACTGATACTATTGTCAAGATTTCTAGTTATTAAAACATCAAGAAAGGCTAATGAATTATTGATCTCAGGTTCCATAGTGAATTTAATTTTACTATTAATGGAATTTAAATGATCTAACAAAACAGAGACTTGAGTTTTGGGGAGTACAACAAAAGTATCATCTACGTACCGTTTGAACATCTTCGGCATAGCCAGGGTGCTTGAAAGAGCCTTCTCCTCAAGGTCTTCCATGAAAATGTCGGCAACAATGGGAGAGACTGGAGACCCCATAGCTACACCGTCAATTTGCATGTAGAATTTGTTTTCCCAGAAGAGATAGCCTGATGTTAAGCAATGCTCAAGTAACTCTGCATACTCTTGAGGTAGATGGTGGTCCTCAAGCCTTCTCTTGACAATATCAATACAGTCATGTAAAGGTAGGCTGGTAAATAATGACTGTACATCAAAACTGACCATTGTGTCTTCATCAGTTAATCGTAGATCTTTAATTAAGCTGATAAAGTGATAAGAGTCCTTGACATTAGTATCAGTATGACCACGAAGTTGTGTTAATATCTTCACCAGGTGTTGTGCTAGTTTATAAGTTGGCGAATCTATTTGGCTTACAATTGGTCTTAATGGGTGGTCTTTTTTGTGTATTTTTGGAAGGCCATATAATTTTGGTGGTTTCACACAGGAAGGCACGAGCGACGTGATGTCTAAGTTTAATGTGTCGGAGTATTTTAATATTAATTCTTTGGTTTTTGTTACGATCTTGTTAGTAGGATCACTTTTTACTTGTTTATATGTATTCTCATCCGACAACAGTTGTTGAATTTTTGTGTTATAATCAGAGGTGTCCATTATAACAGTTGAATTTCCTTTGTCAGCTCGTAAAATAGTAATGTCTGGGTTCTTGCGAAGGTTGGTGAGTGCAAGATATTGTTCACGAGGAAGACTTTGAAAAATGTAAAAACATAACAGATAAACAGGCTATTCATACTTACGAAGAATGCAAAAAACGTCAAATTTCAAAGTATGAAAAATTAACAGCAAATCAAAACGTCAATGTCATCCGGGATAATAACTCAGAAACGTCAAAGTCAATTAAATCGGTTGTCAATTTAGCAAAACAAACACCGATAGACCAACAAGCGATTGATGCTCTTGAAAATGGATTAAATTATGCGGTTGCACCCAGGAGGATACCTTATGAACATATCATCTGTTCGGTAGAAAATGTCTTGGTAAAAAACCACTTAAATAAAGAAGATTTGGAAGCGATACGCCAAGATGTGTCATCAGTACTACGACATAGCAAGCCGCCAAAACCGAATCTTCCTCGTGAACAATATCTTGCACTCACCAACCTTCGCAAGAACCCAGACATTACTATTTTACGAGCTGACAAAGGAAATTCAACTGTTATAATGGACACCTCTGATTATAACACAAAAATTCAACAACTGTTGTCGGATGAGAATACATATAAACAAGTAAAAAGTGATCCTACTAACAAGATCGTAACAAAAACCAAAGAATTAATATTAAAATACTCCGACACATTAAACTTAGACATCACGTCGCTCGTGCCTTCCTGTGTGAAACCACCAAAATTATATGGCCTTCCAAAAATACACAAAAAAGACCACCCATTAAGACCAATTGTAAGCCAAATAGATTCGCCAACTTATAAACTAGCACAACACCTGGTGAAGATATTAACACAACTTCGTGGTCATACTGATACTAATGTCAAGGACTCTTATCACTTTATCAGCTTAATTAAAGATCTACGATTAACTGATGAAGACACAATGGTCAGTTTTGATGTACAGTCATTATTTACCAGCCTACCTTTACATGACTGTATTGATATTGTCAAGAGAAGGCTTGAGGACCACCATCTACCTCAAGAGTATGCAGAGTTACTTGAGCATTGCTTAACATCAGGCTATCTCTTCTGGGAAAACAAATTCTACATGCAAATTGACGGTGTAGCTATGGGGTCTCCAGTCTCTCCCATTGTTGCCGACATTTTCATGGAAGACCTTGAGGAGAAGGCTCTTTCAAGCACCCTGGCTATGCCGAAGATGTTCAAACGGTACGTAGATGATACTTTTGTTGTACTCCCCAAAACTCAAGTCTCTGTTTTGTTAGATCATTTAAATTCCATTAATAGTAAAATTAAATTCACTATGGAACCTGAGATCAATAATTCATTAGCCTTTCTTGATGTTTTAATAACTAGAAATCTTGACAATAGTATCAGTCACACTGTGTACAGAAAGCCCACCCACACAGACAAATATCTCAATGGTAAATCTCACCATCATCCATGTCAGTTAGCTACCGTAGGCAAATCTTTGTTACAGAGAGCACACGGCATCTGTGACACCCACCATCTTAAGGAGGAGCTTCAACGAGTCAAGTCTGTCTTAAGAAGCAACAATCTCAGCCTCCCACACATTTGTCACAGAAGTCGACCCAAGCCACACACAGTTGATCGTTTTCCTGCCATCTTACCATACATAAAGGGAGTCACGGACAAGATTGGTAACATACTTAGGCGAGCTTCAATCAAGACCTATTACAAGCCGCATAAGAAAATAAACCAATTTTTAAGACCTGTAAAATCCAATATCCCATTGCAAGATGCTGGAGTTTATAAAATTGACTGTGACTGTGGTTTATCATACATTGGGCAAACAAAGAGAAGCATTAATACTCGTATAAAAGAACATATTGCTGACATGAAAAATAGACGCTCAACCAAGTCTGCAGTCTGTGAACATGCTCTAGACAAACCCAACCACTATATGCGTTTTGATAATCCTCAAGTCCTTGCAAAGGAAAACAGATTCATTCCAAGGATGTTACGTGAAGCTATTGAAATTAAAAAACATCCTAATTTCAATAGAGAGGATGGATGGCAGGTACCGCCAGCTTGGGACCCAGTCATTAACTTAATAAAATTGCAAACTCGGAAGCAGACTGCAAGACCCTTAGATACTGTGAGCCAATACTGCGTGAATCGGAATAGTTCCCAATAAAAATTTCAGGCGGTAGTTTTGTAATCTTATGACATCAAAGACAAATGTTAACTTAGTCTGCCTGCGACCATGAACGCTGTAAAGTGTTTGAAACGTCAGGTGTAAATAAATAAGTAATAAACGCGATAAAACCGTATTAAAATAGTTTAATTTAATGAACAAATATTATATTCTGCGACAATATTACACTAACTTTGTTATAAAACTTTCAAATAAGTATATTCTGTTAATAAAACTCGACGCAGTTTGTAAAGTAATAGATATAAAATAACAGAGTTGTTCCCCTGGCTCTCACAACTTTGTATTTTGCCGACTAGACCTGCATATCTTAATTCTCAGTTCTCAGGTTTGCACTCATAAGAACTTTTGTTGCGGCAGGTGCCCCGTGTGAAGAATCCACTGGGAATCCCTACTGCGGAGATAAATGATACTTCGATGATAATAGAAAGTCGGACTGTATAATGTAGTGGTAATTATGTCCAAAGGCTTTTGATGTGCGGCGCGATCGGTTCCTTGTCGTCAAGTGCCCGTTCGACGAGCTATCAGTTGTGTCATGCTGACACATGCATGACGGTGATGTTGACGCACGACGCGGCCGCGGCTACGCGGCCGCGGCTGTAGACGATGTTTCGTCAACACTTTATTTATTTAAAAGCGAAAAACACATTTTTAAAGGATGCTCGGGAAGGATGTTAAAGGAAGATCGGACACCCGGCTTAATATAATAGATTAGTTTCGTAAAAAAATATAATTAGTCCGTCAGTTAGATAATAAAAAAATATTGAAGACGTATTTTTTCTTTTGAAAATTAAACAAAGAATGGTAAAGATTTGGCGCTTTAAAGTACACTTTTACGCAATATGTGACGTCACGAGTCCCCACTCCTAAACTTTGATGCGTTATATCTTTCTAATTTGTCGGCCAATTGACAAAAGAAAAAAATACGTCACTAATATATTTTGATTCCATAAATGACGGACTAATTTTAGTGTTAGTCTTTTGACCTTAGAAACTAGCCTATTATTATAACGCATTTTTACTGAGGGGTTGAATCCGTTCACAAAGGATCAAAGCAGAACTCTATATATACCTACAAAAGGTATAATATATTACGTATAATTATTTTCTCCGGTCTTCTCGTTAAGAGTAATGTTTCTCTCATTATGTGCTCGAATTTCGATACTAAAATCTTTAAACTTTCTAAAAAAAAATTCTATTACCAATAAACCAAGATCTAAACAAGTTTGATTAGTTATACTTGTTTGTGTGAGTGTGCAATAGTGTTGTGTGTGTATTGTTTGATTAGGTTTGGATGTATTCAAACACATATTTGTAAGATTCCTTCAGTTTCTGTGTAGTCTAGCGTATTAACCAGGTCTCAACAGTGCGCTTGACCCTAAATGTTGATAGCTTTAATAGACTGGGGTTTCTGTTCGCCTTTATGGTGAACTGAGAGAAAATGCTTTTAGTATTAAGTCCGTCAATTGCGTATAAATATATAAGTAAATATACTTTTGAATGACTAGGTAGCCAGCAACTTCAAAATACACTAAATTCGCTAAAACGATCAAAAAATTAATAACCAATACCAAAAGTTAATTTCAATGCAAATAGCGATACTCAAATTCCTGCCAAAATATAATATCGATGCAAAAGCGGTTCAGAAATTGAAAATCTTGTTTCCGTATCTTCATTTCCATAATCCTTTTAACTTGTAAATATACTAAAGAGTATTGTAAAATAATGTTGCTACAGAAGGATATCGAAGGATGTTTTAAATGTTCGCGATTGTTACATATTATATGTATTTATTTTACTATTTTACATTATTGTTTACATGAAATGAAATGAAATGAAATGAAATGAAATGAAATTGTTTATTTTCAATGTAGGATATAAATATCACTTATTGACGTCAATTTACTTATATTAAGTTTACCACCACTTCCAAAGCGCAAGTGGAGAAGAAGCGGCGCCACAAACTCCACTGCAGCATTTTCTTCAAAACGTCAATTTACAAATAAGAAAAACTTTGCTTAATTACCTAGTTAAATGAACGAATTCACATGTTTGTCAACATTTAGCACAATGAAATTTAGCAAAATATCAGATTATTTAAATTAAATAAAAATTGATTAAAAAAATTTAATAATAATTAAAAAAAAATGTCAGAACATATAATGATATGTCAATTTGCCGAGGACTCTGCACCAAGCTTAAGTTCAACATTCCTGTCATTAAGAAAATCACCAGTACTATAATAAGCCTTTTTACAAAGTAGATCTTTAACATGGGCTTTAAATTGTCCATTAGGCAAACTAGTGATTGATTCAGGAAGCTTATTGTAGAAACGTATACAGTTCCCCACAAAAGAGTCTTTAACCCTACACAGTCTATAGGAAGGTAAAAATAATTTATCTTTATTGCGCAAGGGTCTATCAGTTATATCCGAGTTCTTTCTAAAAGTAGTAATATTTTTCCTCGTATACATGATAACTTCAAATATATATTGAGAAGCTACTGTTAATATATTTATTTCTTTAAACAACTCCCTAAGAGATTCCCTTGGGGCTAAACCATAGATGGCACGAACTGCTCGCTTTTGTAAGATAAATATTGTCTGTATGTCACTTGCCCTTCCCCAAAGCAGTAATCCATAAGACATTAAGCTATGAAAGTAACTAAAGTAGACTAGCTTAGCAGTTGCCACATCTGTTATTTGTCTAATTTTTCTGACCGCATATGCCGCAGAGCTAAGTTTTTTGGAGAGAGCTGAAACGTGTGAACCCCATTGCAATTTTGAATCAATTTTGATTCCAAGAAAGGTGGTGTCATCTACAAGAACTAACTTTCCTCCATTTAACATTACGTCCACTTGCGTCTGTCTCACATTTGGTAAAGAAAATTTTATGCATTGGGTCTTATTAGCATTCAGCATTAAGTTGTTGGCGGAGAACCAATTTGATATTGTAGACAGTGCATCATTCACATGGTCGACATTTCCGCTATGGCGATCCATTTTGAAAATCAAAGACGTATCGTCTGCAAACAAAACTATGCCAGCCTTTTTTTCAACCGCGTAAGGCAAGTCATTGACGTAAATCAAAAAGAGTAAGGGTCCTACACAGCATTTATGTTCGCAAATAGTCTTAGTTAACATTTGTTTGTGTTGTGATGTAATAAGAATACAAAACTACTGCCTGTAATTTTATTGGAAACTCTTCCAATTCACACACAATTGGCACACCAGGGTTTTACAGTTATCTTTTGAGTTTCACGACTGTTACACATTAGATTTTAACTTAGTATACTTGCGACCATATGAACGAACGTGTTTGAAACTTTAACATAAATATGTGATAAAGGCGATAAAAATCGTATTAGATGAATTTCATTTATTTTAAGCTATCTCTAAGTATTATCATTCTAACAACGTCAGTGGCGTAGCGGTTAACATGACTGCGCACTACTCAGGAGGTTTTGGGTTTGATCCTCCATCAGGTCAAGATGAAACATAAACTTTTTCTGATTAGCTTGGGATTTTCATCTATATATCGTTAAGCTAGTATTTCGCATTTATAATATTAGTATGGATATGGATTTTGGATGAATTATGGATACCATCGATTAGGGCAGATCGAGACTACTTGATTATTATTATTAATAGTATGGCCAAATTTAAGTCGTTCCTTAACTAATAACTATAAAGAAACTTTCAGTGGCTGCATTCATTGGATTGCGTTGTTATCCAGTTCCCGTCGACTCCTCTCTGGAGCAGGTCTTGCTCATCCTTGGCATGTGTCTCTTGAGGCAACGAGATATCGATATGCTCATTCACTATCTTGCGCATAACCTCGCACTTAGCAAGGCTGATCCCTTGAAGATGTAAGTATATAAAACTCCTACTATATGGACTTAAATTTGACACTGAACATTTTACGAAAGTTACATAAAAACGTAGAGCGAAAAAATGAGGTAACAGTAAAGTGGCACTTCTGTAGATTCCATAATTTAAACTTCAACATCTGTTTGATGGTATTCGAATAATTTACTCGAAATTCGTTCATGTTTTTACGGGATATCTTAAACCAGGAATAAAAATTTGCTTATAAACATGTTTCTAGATTTTGATAAACGATTTGATTGATTGGCGATACTAGTTATTACAATGAAGCGACTGCCGTCTATCCTCGGTTACTCTTTTTACAGGAAAACCAAACCAAAGAACATGTCCCGTGGTTCGTTAGTGTTCAATAAAATTAAAATTAAATAACATAAATCAATTCAAACATCGTGACATACAAGACAAAGTTAATGAGAGAATCTGTCTATACAAAAGCACCGCAGATTTACAATAAACTTCCAAAATACCTGGGTACACTGGATGACATAAAGCTATTCAAGATAGCTCTTTATAATTTGCTTATTGATAAATGCTATTATAGCTTAAAAGACTACTTCAGTGATGATTTGGAAAGTCTGATTTATTATCAAGCTCAATCGAAGCTTAAGTTTGTGATGCGTCTATTTGAAACAATTCCCGAATTTGACTAATTATATTTTGTAATGAATGCATGTAATGAAATGTAACTTTTGACCTTTTATCATTGTAATCCCTAGCGGTAGGACATATCGATCTTATATATTTACTATTTCCACCTTGTACAACATATGATCCACAATTAAATAATTGATTGATTGAATACTGTCGAATTTTTCAGGCATCTGACAAAGCAGGCATCTAAAATAGCCTAACGACTGCCATCTATCGATAACAACCGGTACGAAGATTTGACGTGCCTTCCAAAACATAGAAGAGAGATAGATAAAAATTGTCCTTATAGGCGACCAATCCAATACGGGCTGTTTCGTTTTCGCTAGAAACGCACAATCATTACGGATATGCACGCTGAGCTAGGCTATCAAGCTCCTAGTTGTTGTAAAATAATATTCCATAACAGTAAAAAAGAACCTGGAGGCTAATCGCGCTAATTGGAAATAATGTTAACGTGTCTACTATCTCTACTTTTGAGAGTGCAAAGCCGATGAGTAGAATGACTTCGATTTCAAATGATTTTCATTCGAGTTAGTCAAACGACTTCGCAATCAATCGACTCATTGGCTTTACTTGCTCAAAAATAGCCCTCATGGTTTGGTTGTAATTAATTACGCTAATACTCATTGTAATATGCGCAATTGCCCTCCTTGTGTTTCCCTTATTGACCATGTCGAGAGCCCCATTGAGTAACCACAGACTACGCGCATAATCAAAACTATTTTCTCTATGATTCAATTACACCACACTCGACTCGACCGTGACTCCATGACTGGCCTAATTATTTCAGCATTCACGCAAAACGTTCAAGTGAAATAATGATTGATCACCCTTAATTGCTGAGAAGTACTTTTGAAAGATTTGGTTAAATTCCTTGAATAATTTAACTTGGTGCATGCAAGAAAATAAATGGTCTTAGTCATGTACACATACAGGGTTAGTATTGAAACCTCTGGCCAAATTTTTACAATGTTTTTCGTCCTTTAAATAACGAAAGTATGTAAAATCTTTATCACTGTGAACATAATAATAGAATACAGGGTACAACAAAAGGCAAAGGGTTACAATATAAATGAAAGCCGGAAAAAAGTGTTCTAGCTCACATACAAATTTAGAGATCAGCTGACAGGATTTCGTATTATCGAAAATATTTCACATTTTTTTATTATAACATATTTGGTTTCACGGACTTAAGGCAAAATATAATGCAGTATTCAGCAATAACATGATTTCATCACAAAATGCATTTTAGTGAGCAATTTTGTTAAGAAAGAAAGAAATAGTTTATTTGCAATGTAAGTGGTACAGTCTGGCATTAACAATATGGCCATATTGGCACAATCAACCTTAATTAGGTATGCCAAAGTACGCGAAAGTACTTATAAGAAAACAAAAAAATCCAATTATTTCCTCTTGATTTGTATTCAAAAAATTCTAAACTCGCAAAAGGTATTCAAATATAATTTTTTCTCTTGTAAAAATATCTAATATAATCCACCCAACCGACAAATTGAACTTGGCGGATCAACCCTTAATAACAACCCTTAAACCCAAGTTGATAGATATCCTATATAATTTAACGCAAGCATTTATTTCCCCTTCGTTTTTTAAGGTTGCTCAAATATTTTTTATAAGTTAAATTGCTATCATAAAGCAAGAATAGCTATGGATTTTTGTTATCTATATCCATACTACTTGTATCCATCCATACTTCCATACTAATATTATAAATGCGAAAGTCTCTCTGTCTTTCTGTCTGTTACGCTTTCACGGCAAAACCGCTGAACGGATTTTGATGAAATTTGGTATGAATATCGTTGAAGACCCGGGGTCAAACATAGGCTACTTTTTGACGCAGGCGGAACTGCGGGAAACGGCTTGTGGCAAATATTTTATCCTTTCTTTCCTGACTACGGCGTAGTGTAAAGAGGGTTACGATTTCAATGAATAAAATTTATTTCCTTTAAAAATAACCCTTCTTTTTTATCGTGTATTATGCAGAGGTAAAAGTCCAAAAGGTAAAGGTACAGGAAGCACTTATAATTTCACAATTCTTGCTATAGACTAGGACAAATTATCTTATAAGCAACGTTAGTTAATATCAAACGCGTGCTAAGCGACGGAGACGCGACCCGTATTGGATTGGTCTCCATTTAGTGGCATTTTCTATCTTGAGCTCCTCCGTGCTTCTTATTCTTCTTCTTAGCGTGTCGACTCTGGCAACTATACTTGTGATGACCCAAACTTCACCACGGAGAAGGCATTGTCAGTGGCTTCATAGAGAGCCATAAGCGTGCAGGTAGCTGGACAGGTCGGGCAGGATGAGCCATGGTCTCAGAAGAGGCACCACACTGGCAGGCCTCCACCGCGTATATCCCAACCTGCACATGGTCTCTCTGCTTCGGCCGACCTGAGTCCGGAGTCTGTTCAAAGACTTCCATGTCGACAATGGCACGTCATGTCCAGGTGGAGACTCTCAGAAAGCGGTAGAAGACATGCCGTGGGATAGCGCTTTTTCCAGACATTTGTTTTGGATTGAAGGGCTTCGCCAGTAAGCGGTCGAGTTTCTTTGATGAAGTTATGTACTCCGTGCTTCGGAAGTCTGACAGTGTTAGCCACTAACACATCTTGGGTCATGTTTCTGTTGGTTTGGATTCCCTGTAAAAAGGCGGGGGTTAGACTGCAGTCGCTCCATGGTAATAACCAGTGTCGCCAAATCTAGGACCGTGAGTTACAGCGTACCCAGCGTAACTGAAAAAACACTCTTGGACGAAGAGTGTGAGACAAAACATCAGAAGTCCAAAAATAAAACAAATAAACCTTTTTCATTCATCGAAAGAAAATGTAAACAAACAATGGCTGAGTATGGCCAATTAAAATAAAAATAACTGGACCTATTTCCGCTACTAATTACCTAAATGTGTTATGATTATCGTTCATTGCGTGACTATTAAGAGCTATAAGGGTTATAAGGTTATGATGAGGGCATACAGGGCTACTACTTTTATTGAGCTCAGAGGTATCTCAATCTTTTACTGCCAAAAGTATTCTTGCGTTCTGGAATCCATACTTCCATACTTCCATATCCATACTAATATTATAAATACGAAAGTCTGTCTGTCTGTTACGCTTTCACGGCCAAAACACTGAACATATTTTGATGAAATTTTGTATTAATATAGTTGAAGACCAAACATGGCTACTTTTTGACGCAGGCGCAGCTGCGGTAAAAAGCTAGTAATAACTATTTTTGAAAAACGTGACTCACGTAAAATCGGTGAGTCGAATAATTTTTGTTCGATATCAAACTATTTTCATTCGACATATATGTCATACATTTCAAATATAGGAGTCCTGTCGCTATTTGACAACTGGTTGTGGGAATAGATTATATGTATGTAAAATTCTTTAGAAGTTTTTTTTTCTTTCTTTTCTTTTTAATTAACCTCTAGAAACTCTAGTTTAATCATCCATTAAATTCATGGTCAATCGAACCTGTACCCTGGTGTCAGTTTTTCGAAACCGCCTTTCGGCCTTTGGTGTTCCTTTAACGACCAGTAAAAGGCAGCCGTATACTAACATAATTAATATGATGAAGGAACTCTATTCGGGAGAAAAAGTGTTGCCAATTGCAAAAAAAAATATTTCAAAAAAATAATGGAAGCTCATATTTACTATAAGAGAAAAACATTAAATACACTACAAAAGGCTTCCCCAACCTCAGATGATGGATGGCAAACTCAAAAGGTGACGTTTTCCTCCAATTTTAATACGACACCGGTCGCTGTCGGCCATTTTTCATGTTGCAACAATGGACGGTGTAATGGCGCCAAAAAAAATTACAGGTGAACAAATTGTCAGTTGGGAATTGACAGCATTTTAAGTTTCGAGCGTAAGTTTGTTGTTACAATATTTTTAATTTCAATTTTCGAAGCTGAAAACATTGTCAACTTCTACTGTCTGTCTGTCTTTTACGCTTTCACGGCCAAACCGCTGAACGGATTCTGATGAAATTTGGTATGACTATAGTTGAAAACCCGGGGTCAAACATAAGATACTTTTTGATGCAAGCGGAGCTGCGGGAAAAAGCTAGTGACTAAATGTGAGTCTATTACAATTTTGTACATATTTGTATCCATCTTTCAAATATACATTTTACGCAATAAAGATTTCATTGAACATGTTGATTTCAAACAAGTTGCTGAAGTCAGAATGTGCCATGAGCACTTTTTCTTTTAAATCTAAATACCTGTCTATCTTATGCATTATTGTATAAAGTGGGGGAAATATTAGAACCAATGTTACGTAACATTAAATATAACCAATCTGAATATTTTGAGCATTTCCCCCGTTTACCACTCAAACCTTCCCTTTCACCCCTGACCAGCTCACGACCCCTTCCATAAACCCTCTAGTGGGTCAATCGGCCGAAGAGTTTAATCAGGCCACCCCCCAAAGCATTGTTTAACTATGGACTAAATATCGCTAGAGTTGGTAGCAACCCTTTAGGCAGTTTAAATTATTCGTTACTAGCTATTTCCCGCAGCTCCGCCTACGTCAAAAAGTAGCCTACGTTTTCTCAGGTCTTCAACAACTATATTCATACGAAATTTCTTCAAACTCCATTCAGTGTCTTTTTCATTTATAATTTTAGTATGGACTAGAAGCTCGTCCCGACTTCGTCCGGGTTCTATAGCCTTCCTCGATAAATATCTGTTGCTATCCAACACTGGAAGAACTTTTCAAATCGGATAATTTGTATCTGGGATTAGCCCGTTCAAACATACAAACTCTTCAGCTTTTTGAAATTAGGAACAGAATCATTGTTTCTCATAAATTAGGTACAGTTTCTTAGCTCTGCTACTAGGTTAAAATACAATAATTTAACAGTTATTAAAAAAGAGAGACACAAATGTTGACTGGACGAGATTGTATAACAATAAATCCGCCATTGCTCCATAGTTTGGAACTGTTCTCATTTTACAAATACATGTTTCTTACGAGATTGCTTGGCAATAAGTTCATAAGTATATGCTGTTTCTATTGAATTATTATTTTTTTATCTGGGCAATTAAAACTATTGTGCAACCATCGGGTATTATCATCTCTACAAGTTGTTACTATTTGTACCACGTGATTGCAAGGCTGCGGTGTGCGGCGATTACGTCGGCGAGGCGAGCCGAACATTCGCAGCCACCGCACTCCATGCCAAGGAATTGCATACATACATATTATAGAGGTGACCTCCCATACAAAAGCTGTAAACCTGTCAGCTGTTTAAGTCTGTTTCTTCTTTGCGTGTCGATGGTATTATATTAATATATATTAGCCCAGGAATGTTGACGCGAAATCGAAGAGTCGAATGATTCTTGTTCGACATCGAACGATTTTCATTTGAACATATTCATACTTCCATATTTATATTATAAAATTAAATGTGAAAGTGTGTTTGTTTGTTTGTCCTTCTTTCACGTTAAAACGGAGCAACGGGTTGATGTGATTTTTGTGTGGAGATAGGCGGGCATAGCTATTATGTCATACATTTCTAAAATAGGGCTCTAGAAACGACAACAAGTATAAATATTTCATGGTTACCTGCACCAAGGGTACCTGAAAGAAGACAGCAAATGCGCCATAGTTTGAGAAGAGAAACCACACTCGCAATGGGTTGCGTGCCATCAATGATTCCCCATCGGTTTAGGTTGTTTTTACAGCGACCAACTTGGGTTCCTAACCTATTGAGAGACTTCCAAGTAGGCCAGGGCAAGTGATGACCACCAGGAAGTTCTCGCAAACAAAATTCCGCAAAGTATATTATATTCAAGCACTTACCAAATTATTTTCCGTGCTTCCGCCACCAGTTAGTTAACACGGTCGCTTGTGCAAACTAATGGTGGCGGGCATGTTGTGACTAATAGTAGCGGGTGGGTGCCGGTGCGGTTTGCATGAACTAACTGGTGGCGGAAGCACGTAAAATAATTTGGTAAGTGCTTGTAGATTGAACTTCCGCAAAGTAACGCCTGAATCAATTAAATATATTATATTTTGTATAAAAGCATGTGTGTAAGTCGCCATTAGTGGAATTTCTAGCTCAGTTCTTCAGAAGGCACGTTAAGCCTAGTTTGTTGTTACTAAATGGCAGATCTTAGCCTAATCTCAGCCTGAAAAATAAGGTTGGTGACTAATATCTAGGTTTATTATTCAGTTAAGTTACGATCCACAGTGAAAATCACGTTTAATTATCGCATAAAATAATGACAAAGATTCATTTTTTACTGCGTTCAGCTTACTTCTTAGATTTGACGATACTAATTATTATAATGGAGCAACTGCTGGACTCCATGACTCTTATTAATATATTAATAAATCATCATCATCATTCTAGCGTCTTCCTGGTTGCATCCTCAGTCGTTCACTTTGGAGCCCAGGGTCTGCTTTTGTTTGTTCTCACCATTTGATTTGGCTATTTTGGCTTTGACGGGAGCGACGAGCGCGAGCTCCCAATCCCGCATGGAAATTTTTAGGGATTGATCACCATCCTAGTGTGTATTCCTAGTTGCGTCGTCAGCTTACGTTTCGGAGCCTAGGGTACGCTGTAAGTTATGGTCCTAGATTTGGTGGAACTGGTAATTACAATGTAGCGACTGCCGTCTGACCTCCGTTACCCTTTTTACAGGGAAATCAAACCAACAGGAACATGACCTGAGGTATGTTGGTGGCCACCATTGTCAGAATTTTTCAGGCTGTCATAAGGCATCTGACACAGCCTCACGACTGCTATCTATCGATAACAACCGGGGCCAATGGCTTAACGTTTCTTCGGAAGCACGGAGGAGCTCAAAATATAAAATGCCACAAAAATGGCAACCAATCAAATAGAGGTCGCGTCACGTCTTCGCGTGTCAAGCGCATTCGCTACGGATACGCGGGTCTCGACTAATGAGCTCCTCCTTGTTAATTTTTAGGGATTATCCTGGCATAACTAACACTTTCACAATTTCTCTCTCCCAAAAAGCCTCGGACAAAATATAACGACTGCTATCCAGCCGAACTAGCAGGAATCAACTATTAGTAAGATGAGCCCATCTATTTGTAAACAAATAGACGTTCTGAAAGGTTTTTCAGATTACAATGAATCCATACAAAGTTAATGGACCGTAGCGCTGTTAAGAACACCTGTCCTTAATAATCGGATCGAATCTGCTATCAGATTGTGATCACCGCTTCAGACGTCATTTGTGAGGTAATGGACCGAAAATTGATTCTTATTTCTTTCTAGTTTAGATCCATTTTCATTTGAGTGTGAAATTATGCCTATGAAAGTAAGCATTTTATTTTAATTAACATTATTGTTCCACTAGTACAAGAAGTATACATTGCAAACTTACAAAATTAAATATCCTTTGGCAAGTCTTTGGCAAGTTGCCTAAGATAAGGAAATTAAATAACAAAATTTAATAAAATTATTTTAATAGGTACGATTTTTATGTATGACCCTGGGTCTTCAAATATGTTCACACGAAAATTCGTCAAAATCTTTTCAGCGGCTTGCGTCACAGAACTGACTTTTTGCACTTACAATATGAATTAATTTACACGACCATATACGCTGCAAAGTGTGAATCGCGATAAATACAAGATTAAAACCTTTAATTTTGTAATGTGTAACAATCACGGAAACTAAGGAAATCAATAACAAAAGTTAAGCTGTTCAGAGATCGGAGTAGGCCAGTCTTTATGTACGCGTATGCAAGGTCCGTAAGCGGTATCGTCATGGGTAGCGTCGTGTCGTGACGTAAGTTATGGTGATTTGATACGTCACAATTTATAAAACACTTTTATATGAAACCTTTGTTGCCTCTTCACACTTTATCTACTAAACCAATCTTACTGAAATTTCCCAACCAGATAGTAGAAAGTACCGAGAAAAACAGAATAACAGGGAGTACCTTTTATCCCGGAAATATGCTGCTCCCGTAGAATTTACGTACGTGTAAGAAGTTGCGGGCAAAATCTAGTTAAAGATTTTAAACCGTTTTTTTGTACTTAAACGTTTGATGTGACAGTTAGATAAGAAAAAATACAGTTACAACGAAAGGTTTATGGTGGGAAAGATTAGCCGACTTGTCGTTTAAAAATGGCTGGTTTTATGACGGTACAATATTTTTTTTAGGTTTCCGTATAAAATGTAGACAAAACAGGGCTGTCCATCCAGGCGTAGGTAGATAATTATGAATAGTACTAAACGTAGGCTCAGGTTATGTTAAAATTCTGTGTTCTTATATTTATAGTTAAGAAAAATGCATTATGTTTTTCTACGCTTTCAATAATCATTCCAAATTTAAAACGACTTTTTTTAAGGTAACTATAAACAAAACAAACAAGCCAGACGGCTCTAGATGGGGAGTGGCCACGGCTGCCCATTGTTAAAAATCAAGACTGCACTTACCATTTTTGTGACCATAATATCCCGTCCCTGAGGATGAACCGCTCCCAGTAGATGACCCCTGTTGGGGACGACCTTCCTCGTCCACGTCCAGTGGCAACGCGGTTGACTCCATCTTGTCACGTCACTTTGACATCACTTCACTTACACTTCACTCACTGTCACCTGAAAAAAAGGAGAGTTGTTTTAATATGTTGTAGGCTACTATATCTGCAAGGTATGTAAGTGATTTGTTAGTTTCTTCTGTTTGATATTATGGTTAACTGATAGAGAATGCCATATTATGGCAGTCTACTATTTTACATTTTTTTTAATTTGTGCAACAAACTTAAATTAAATAATTTATTCAAGTGACGATCCCGGAAATAGAGTCACATCCAAAATTGAAAATAATATCATTATTTATGAGTAAGTTAGTTATAATAAGCTGAATAAGGCCGCAAACAATCATTGGATGCAGATCGCTTCCAACAAGTCATTTTAGAAATCTTTGCAGGAGGCCTGTGTCCAGCATTGGTACTGATATCAACATAAACAAGTGTTAAGTAGTTATCAATTTAAATAAATTTTAAATTCCTCGTATTTAGTACACGAACAAAAAAAAAAAATTTTTTTCCCAATCACACAAGTAAGGTTGAAAACACTGGCCACAAATAAACGCCACCTGACTCCACAACGACCAAAAAGTCACGCTCGTTGACACGTATTCACAATTTGAATTTGGAACGGGGCGCTGCCGGAACGTAGGCAAACTGGGTGTTAATTTGCAGACGGGCAATTTTCGAAACTAGAACTTTATGGATTGGCGCGTATTCCTATTTTTATTTTTTTTATTTTGCGTATTGAATAAATGTTTCATAAAAGGTATATGGAATATAATAATATAAAGGCATAAGGAATGTGTTCATTAAATAAAGTATTTTGGTGCTCGTTATATGTACAGCCTTGCAATCAAATAAATTATATAATAATAAAATGAATTTATTATAGGTATGTATACACTTACATAAGATTTTTAAGATAAATATTGGAACTACAAAATTTATTGAAAAACAAAATCAGCAGGTTTTATTGATTACATTTTCTTTTATCTATTTGACTGTAAAAATTATGCACTAAGCTAATTAATTATCTTTCTTGTAAACTTTAGTTTTAACTGCTGATAAGCTTTATTTTTAACTGACTTAAAAAAAAGAGAAGGTTCTATGTTCGTGTGTATGTATTTTTTCATACCAATAGCTATAGGTGTCTTTTTAGTATGATTATACCTATCTATTTTCTGTGAAAATACTTCTATACGTATGTGTACCTTTTGTAATTTTATTTGAATGTCTCACAAAGTTTAATTAATTATGCATCGGTAGTACATAGTTATTAAATTAATAGGTTCTAATTAAATCTTTGCTATTTAATTTTAAATTCAAATTTTACATACAGTAACCAAATCAAAGTTATATGTGAGAGGAATTAAGTTCACAAACTACTATTTGATTCATCAATTATAATAAGCAAGCATAAAATTAATACTTATTCTAGAATTTCATACAAAGTCAAAGTAAAAAAAAGACGTACCCAATAAGTATCACCAAGTTTCCTGGCACTTTTACAAACTTTTATTAATTTTTCACACCACAAACGAAACAAATTTAAAATTGGAGCACAACAATTAAGTGAATTGGAAACCCAAGAACCGATGTTCGCGTTCTGTATTCGAAAATGTCAAAGGTTCGAATATTAAAAACGGTTGTTTTGAGCAACGCGTGCAATATACTGGCCGGTGATGCGTTTCGTTCCGCGCGATATTTTTACAGATGTTTGGAAGAGGGCCGTATTCAGGGAAACAAGTTCGAATGGTCTAGAGACAATAAAAACATTGGATTTTTTTCGAACCATTTCTCTATCACATACAACCATAGAGCAAATACAAAGCATACAACTTTCGAAAAAAAACTTTCTAAAAATATTAGCACTGTTTTACGGTTTGGCAATATACACACGTATACACATATAATAAGTAGTGCAGTAACTAAATTTATGTGATTTTCGAAGTATGTTTAGGATATATCTTATGCAGCATATATACAACAATTAAATACAAGAAGCATTCAAAATAAAAATTACTGAGACTAACAAGATTATCTCTAAAATAAATAAAACGTTTGTTCGCTATAGGGTTATAAAAACGACAAAAAACAAAAAATGGATACCGGGCTTCGTGGCAAATAACTGAATGCGCTAAGTTGAGAAAAAGAAATGGAATTAAAAAAATAGTCAAAACACAAACTAATTACGTCCCTGTACCGGACAACAGCTCAGAGTCGCAATAAAGTTCTAAATTTAAACACTTACGACAATATGTTTGTGAATGAAGACTGCGAGTGAACTGTATGGGATATATCTGTCACTATGACATTTAAATTCAGCAAACAGCAAATACTACGTCATGTTTTATTGAAATTATTCTAGCTGCCATTAAAGTTTTATGGTACATAATATGGTCTACAAAACCTATTTTACAGTTACTGAACAGACAAGAAGTTACGTATGTTAACGTAAAAATTTAACATCATCATCATCCTAGCGTGTATTCTTAGTTGCGTCGTCAGCTTACTCTTCGGAGCCTAGGGTACGCTGTATTTCATGGTCCTAGATTCGGCAGTACTGGTTATTACAATGGAGCGACTGCCGTCTAACCTGATCAACAGGAACATGACCCGTGGTGTGTTAGTGACCAACACTGTGAAAATTTTTCAGGCTGCCCCGCATCTTACACAGCCTAACGACTGCTATCTATCGACAAAAACCGAGACCAACGGCTTAACGTGCCTTCCGAAGCACGGAGGAGCTCCAATAGAAAATGCCACTAAATGGCGACCAATACAATAATAGTCGCGTCACGTCGTCGCTTAACACGCGCATTCGCTACGGATACGCGGGTCACGCTTGACTAACGAGCTCCTCAAGTCCTCGAGTCCAACATAAAAATTAATATATACAAAGTAAGTTTTTTGTTAATAATTAAAAAGTCATCAAGATATGCTAGCTGTCAAATTTACCTTTTCAATTTTTTATAAATTACTTTTAAAATTAGGTGACCACCTGATAACCACCTTATTGATAAAAATTTCCAAACGTGTGTTAAGCCCATTACAACTAAAATATCTATCTCATTATTTCACGTTAAATTGACGATTTGTAAGGAACTAAACATATTTTAGTTAAACTAGGCCTAACGAACGGGTGCTAAATAAAAACATTATCTACTTCAAAAAAGTTATGTACTATGATCTAATAAAAAAGAGATAACTAGGCCATGATTTATAAAAACGTCACTCACATTATACGTGTCTAATTTTAAAGATGGCGGTTGACGCGGTAAAATAGTTCTCTATTTGATTAATATTACCAAGTATAAACATTTTCATGCTGTTATAAGTATACTTGCCGGCTTTATATTCTTGATAATATTAGGTAATGAAAGACCTGGAGTGCTATTTTTGAAAGGTGTGACTATCGTAAAATCGGCGAGTCGAATAATATTTGTTCGATATCGAACGAGTTCTATTCGTCATATAATATATGTCATAGCTACATTTCAAAAATAGGGCTCCTGCAAAATATTGGAATGGGTTCTATTTTACATATTTATCAAAACAAAAGAAAAACGTAACATAAAATTCATTCGCATAAATTCTCTCTTCTGTGTGTTTAATTCGTTTCTATAAAACAAAGTCTTGGTTTATATTTAAAAATCATAAATTCCTAAATACAAATTAAATTTAATATTATTCCCTGCAGACAAACTCCCGCCTAAACGGCATTTTGGCAGATTTCCCGCGCTTACGTAGCATAGACAAGAATGAAGTGTTATTTTTCTTAATGTTTTTAATACAGAGTAGATCATTTTCGGCCAGATGTTGGAAACAAAACATCTTAGTTATTCAAGAGGTGTGTATTTTGTTAAAAAGTTTGGCCTCGAATATTTTATATATATCCAGCCAGTATTTTCTGATTTATTGCTTAGGATGCCCAGTCTTGCAAAAACGAATCCATAAACCATACACTTCGTTATCCGTATGTCTGTTAAGCTTTTGTCTGTAATTCTCGGTATCTTTCTCTACCGGAATATCTTTCATCACGAACTTAAGGGTTGACTGGAAGAGATTGCTTAGCTAAAATAAATACAGAAATGTTTATCACTTTAAAGATCTGAATGAAGTAAAAACAAAAATCAGAAAAGATAACTCTATAGTCATAGACAATTTCTTTTATAGGACGCTGATCCATCGCGCTAAAAGAAAATATTGATAAATATTACCGGTAATAAGTAAACTTCAGCCCAAATTTACAACGGAAGAACAGTTTTGGCGGCCATATTGTGATACGAGGATGGATTGAAAAGTTCTCGGCCTCAGCAAGAAAACAATATAAAATATAAACAAAAGTAATTTTATTTTTCCACGTAATCTCCACTTAGCTCAATGCACTTCTTCCATCTGGTTTCCAACGCCTGTATGCCAGTCATAAAAAAAGTTTCTTCAAGGCCTTCAAAAAAGTCACCCACCGCAGCTTCGACCTCCTCATTTGATGAAAATTTTGACCTCTAAGGTGTTTTTTTAGGTTTGGGAATAAATGAAAGTCGGAAGGTGCCAAATCAGGAGAATAGGCGGGATGGGGCAATAATTCAAAGCCACAATCACGAATTTCAGCCATAGATTCAACAGACGTGTGAACGCGTGTATTATCCTGATGGAACAACACTTTCTTGCTGAGTAATCCTGGCCTTTTCTCTTTGATTGTTTCACGCAAACGACGTAAAAGGGTGCAGTAATAAGCCGAGTTTATAGTTTGACCTTTTGCAAGGTAGTCCACCATGATGACACCCTTAGCATCCCAAAAAACTGACGCCATCACCTTGCCAGCTGACAAAATTGCTTTGGCTTTTTTTGGAGTCGGTTCATCAGGTTTTTCCCACTGCTTGGATTGCTGTTTTGACTCTGGGGTGTAGTGGTGTACCCAAATTTCATCCATTGTCACAAATCTGGCCAAAAAATCTTGTGGATCTGCCTCAAACATTTCCAAACAGTCGCGAGAATCGTGAGCCGTATTCGTTTTTGTTCAACTAAAAGCAATCTGGGTACCCACCGCGCAGAAACCTTAGAAAATCCAAGTTCATTGACGAACACAAAACATCATAATGTTTTGTGTTCGTTCATACGAGATGCCAATAGTGTCTGCAATCTCCCTGATGGTCAATCTCCGATCTGCCAATATCAGATCACAGATTTTCCCGATGTTTTCTTCAGTCGTAGGCCGGCCGGAGCGAGGGTCATCTTCAATACTCTCTCGTCCGCGTTTAAATTCTGCAACCCACTTTTTCATAGTCGTATACGACGGAGCAGACTCCCCCAATGTTGTTGACATATCTTCGTGAATCTCTTTTGGAGTTAGTTTTTTTTTTAAACAGGTATATGATTACCGCACGTTGCTCAATTTTCTCCATTAGGCTCACAAAATTCAAATGTGACAACCGGAGAGTAACCAAATCGAATGAGGTCAGTTACATTAAAATAGTTCAAATAGTATTTATGTGTAAGGCCGCGAATATTTCGATCTACCCTCGTATATTATTCCATTTTGTGTTAATGCACCAGCCAATGTTAATTCGGGGGCAGAACTGTCACATTGTTGTAAAGCCTGAGTTTAACTATACTTTAGTTAACGCGTTATTGTTATTGCAACGAATATTAATACTGTTTTATAAAAATCCAATTCATTAAAGCATAATTAACTCATTCATTTATTCATATCGAGTGGATTACATGGTCAATCGGTGTCAAAGCTTTTCGGAATCGCCTTTTGGCCTCTGACGTGTTCCTTTATCGACCATCAACACAGCAGGGCACACACGCAGGGAGGCGGTTTAAACGTGCCTTCCGAAGCACGTAATCTTACCAACAGATAATCAGGTGATTTAGCCTGCAATGTCCTAACCAAACTGGAAACAACTAAACAAAGTATGCTCCCGTGGGAATCACGCCCTCCAGGTCCAAGTAAAAGTAAGGTTATCCCATTACGGAGAACTAATATCCCACCAAAAACATTTTCATGTAAAAATGTTGTCAAGACGAGTCTACTTAGCTTACCCTGTGAAAAAGTTATCAGATCTAGTATAAAGCCAAGCTCTATGCTCTAAACCTACAAGCTCTACACTATACCTTAATCAAAATCTATGAAAAAGTGGTCTCATGTAAAGCCAAGATTCTTGATCTATGCGCCCTTACTTTACCAGGCCTTTCACATACTCTACATTTTAGTCAAAACGTGTGGCTTGGCAGTTTTATTTCACACACGATGAACGAATGCCTATAAAATCTTCGTAACGGTAGCAAATTTTTGGCATCATCCAAACCAAAGTTATGAGAGTTCAAAAAAACGACGAAACGTTTCGAGAAAAGGTAGGTAGCGCCCTTGCCTCCGCTTGGCTCGTCTTGGCGGTGGCACTCCCGTGCCCCCAGATAACAAAATAATTAGTATTAAGTTATTTGCTTTTATTATAATTATTAAAACGGCTCAATCAAATTATGAAAAAAGAATTTTATTTGAAAAATGTACGCATGGCTTTAAAATCCCAGTGTCACTCGCTGGCTCTTAAAAATTCAAACTGATTATTTTTTATTTACAATAAAGATAACCACGCTTTTTAAAAAATAAAAATTGTCTGACAGACTGGCTGCAAAGTTTATGAAATAATTTTCATTCTTTCCCCCCTTTTTTATTCGCCTCTCCATCTGGTGTCAGTTACAATAAGACAGACATCTAAAGTCACTCAAAGTGAGATAAATAATGAATTCCCGTCTTGAAAATCGCGGATAAGCGGTGGGTTTCCCTAAATCTTTTCAAACCATGGCCGAATTGTTTTTATGGTTGAGAAATTCCGTACTATAGCGGGATTAGAATTATGGTTTAAATATTTATGTGAGTACCAACATAATGGAAATAAAAAAAAATCTGAATTATCGAAATTTTTAAACAATTTTTACTTTTTTCTTAGGACCAAAGAGTGTCAGTTAACCTTATTCTTTCGTTTGATACAGGTAACTTAGGTTTTAGTGTGGAGTGACATAGTAAACCTTGCATTTTAACTCGGATTTAACTCATCTGCCGTATATTTGTTTAATTTACATGTAACTAAGTGAGTAGGTGCCTACCGAATAAATTCGTATACAAAATACTTTTTCATAATTTTTAGCATTTTTAAAGTTTACTAATACGTCAAATTTTATTAAAAAATAAAAATAAATAATGGTTTTGGAGGTAAAAGAAAATATTGAGATCAAAGTTTTCGAATGCATTATGTATTGAAACTTCGAACGTCCAGAAACAAAACTACTTCGAAAGGTAAAGTTTTTGAATTTTAAAACGTCATAAAAATACTTCGCCGAAGTTACTTCGACGGTAACCATTGCAAATATTATCACGTACATTTCAAAACATTTGTCTTTTGAATATTTTAGCAGGTGAATATCACGAGGCGTATACGGAAGTAAGAAATTGAAAAATGTATGGATGATTTGGAATTCACAAAACGTTTTCGAATAGAGTAAGTGCTGGCTGGTAGCGCTGTTTTAATATTAGTTTTTTTATTTACTTGCGTTCTTTTTTTGAATTATTATTCAAGCGACTTTTTTATACAGACCGGCTGGAAATATTTTTACTTGTTATTTTCATATTATAAATTATTACATTTTTTTATCATAGATATCGAAAAAAAATTCATTCACGTAATCGGTAAGTCAAACTATTTTCATTTGATTCACCGTTTTGGTTGAGTTTGTTTTTATTTTCCTTTGTACTTTCCAAATCTTGAACCATTCATAAAACGTACCCTTAGCGGATTTGCCGACGAAAGTCTATTTCCAATCCGGAAAACACGCCCGTAACTTCATAACTCAAATAATTGAATAATATTGAGTATCAGTTACTGTAATTCAAAATGTCATGTGGAGTTTAACTTTAACTCTTTAAACCGGAATGACAGATGACTCGTCGAGTGCATTTCATTAATGTTTTACGTGAATCAAAGTGAGTGTTGTCCCAATTCGGGGTTTAATTTATTTATTATCCATTTATATTTTCACAGAATATCATATTTCATAATTGTATCTCGTGGCTTTACACGCGTTCATAAGTACCATTTTTTGATAAAATAATAAACAAAAAATGTTTTTTTTCTGATATTTTTTTTTTGTAATGGGTTATACGGATACAAGTTCTTTATAGCCCTCTTCTTTCATCAAATCATTCAAATCTTATTCAATCCTACAGTGTGGTTTCGTGTCTTATTTACATTGTTAAATATATGTAGAATTTATTGCATCCGTCAAAGTATTGATAATCTTTAAAATTTCTTACATTGAATTTTATAAGTTTAAGAGCCGCACTCAGATACAGTAATATTTACTATAATTTAATAAAAGTATGAAATATGGAGGCTAGATTCTAAACATTATCTACTTACTTATCTTACAAATAACTCTAGTCTCCCGCAGCTCCGCCGCGTCAAAAACTAGCCTATGTTTGACCCCGGGTCTTCATACCAAATTTCATTTAAATCCGTTCAGCGGTTTGGCCGTAAACGCGTAATAGACGGACAGACTTTCGCATTTATAATTTTAGTATGAGTAGCGAAGTACTCAATTCTGACGAAGCCAGTACGAGTTTGTACCATTTGCAGCAGAAACGGCTGGTCCGTGATGTACAGAGGCTAAGCAATTTGTTGGTGAGATAGGGCGAAGCAACGTGTCGTGGATTTGACAATCGCTCCGGATGGCGCCTGGTTCAAAGGATATCCATAGCAATTCAAAGAGGAAATGCAGCAAGCGTTATGGGTACCTTTGAGCCGGGTACTGTTCGGGTGGGAGTTTTGATTAATTTTAATTATTGTAAACTGGAAACTGTTGTAAACTAAGTTTGTTTTTGAAATAAATTTCCGTCTCTTAGTATTGAGTATAGTTTAATTTTTTTATTAATTTGAAAAAGTAGCTGTAAAGCGAAATGAGTTGAAGAGAATGGGGATACCTTTGTCCAGCAGAGGAACAGTAAAGGTTAGGGGAAAAATACGGACCTCAAAATTCAAACTACCTATTTTCCATTTAACTTACCTACTTATAGTTAATGAATAGGTACCTACATTATTAATGGAAAAATAACAGCCATCTCTTGAGATTAAAGCAATTTCCGGGCACAGATAAACAGGTCATGATATAGTAGGTGCTTACTTACGTTTTTTTATCAAAGGACAAATTTATTGAGATGTTACTTATTACGTACAAGCTATTTTCCGCAGCTCCGCCTGCGTCAAAAAGTAGCTTATGTTCGGCCCCAGGTCTTCTTGATACTAAATTTCATCAAAGCCGTTTGGCCGTGGAAGCGTAACAGACAGACAGACAGACTTTCGCATTTATAATATTACTAGCTGTTTCCCGCAGCTCCGCCTGCGTCAAAAAGTAGCCTATGTTTGACCCCGGGTCTTCAACTATATTTATACTAAATTTCATCAAAATCCGTCCGGCGGTTTAGCCGTGAAAGCGTAACAGACAAGACTGACAGACTTTCACATATATAATATTAGTATCTAAGCGCACGGGAGTGCGCAGGCCAAGTTCCAGCAACAAGCCGCGCGCATGCCGTGCACTATTTACACAAACCGTTTCGACTCACTTTTGACCCCCCTGTAGCACAGTGCCTATTGCATGGATTTTACTCCTAATGCTTCAGAGGTCCCCATGGAAGACCAGGTCCTATTTTTGCAAATAATGTACATTTGTATATAGCATTATTTATTTCTTAATAATTAACAGTGTAATTACTGTCTCCCATCCATTGTCAAATTCCTTCATGTCGAGACCTTTGCTCAGAAGTAGGACAGTATATGTTAAGGAAAAAAAATTGTGTATTTGTAAAAATAAAAGTACCATATCTGACTCTTCTAAATTTCTCGTACTTTTTTAAGTCTTACAAAACCCGCAAGTTACATGTCTGTCAAGTGAAATGAAATAAAATTGACGAAAAAAAAAATGGCGGACATATACAGTTTTCTGTAGTCAGCCGTTTTTTCGAGAAATCTCGAATTCGACATCTCTAATGTCTCAGTGGAAGATATAATTGTGTGCTTAAGGACTCACAACTAACTACTGTAACTGAGGATGCAGAAAACTCAACGAAATTGAAAACGGGAAAACACTAGGATGCAGAACTTTGATACCCAACACTAGTCATAAATGGCCAGAAATCTAGCACAAGATAACAAAACTAATTTTAAACCAAAGTTCAGAAACCAAAAGGCACAATCCGTCCGTCCGTCTCGCAGATTGGAATTGGCGGGAAGCCAAATAGAATCCTAAGGCCGACCACACGCCTACGATTTTTTTTATATGGTTTTTACTTTCGTATTTAGCCAGTAACAAGTAATTTTTTTTAGTAAAGTTATTTAGTCAAGCAAGTCTAAAGTTAGGTCGGTAGTTAAGTCAAGTCGAGTCAGAAGTATTATGCTTAGTGAAGTGGTATAAAAACTGCACTTAGCGATTTCCAGGAGCTTTTGGCAACAAGCAAGAAAATCACATAAATCTAACATTGTATCCCTTCCCAACACTCACGCTTATTCTTGAACATTTTGAAAATAATAATCCAACATTATTATGGAAAAACACTCAAAAAAAGTCAGTAGCATCCTAGTACCTCATCCTTTCCCCAAACTCAAACACTTCCCACCTTTCCTTAGCTTAAGAATACTTCCGATGGGCAGCAGCGTCGGAAGTACGATAAGCCGCTGAAACTGCGCTCGCCAACCCGCCTGCCAAGCGCGGCGAGTATGGCAACAACCCTCAATTAATGGGGAGGCCCAAGTCCAGCAGTGGACTGACTGCAGCTGAAACGACGATTTTTTTAGACATTAACTGTCTGTTTTATCATTGTTTTATTTCATGAATATGACAAAGAACTAGGTTGTTGCTGGAAAGTCATTTCAGCACTAGCCACATACGAAAAAGATAGTATTTCGTTGTCCGTCTGTCCCGTTAACCCAAAATCAGAAAGACAAGAAGCAATGTCTTACAGTACTTGATAAAGGACATCACATGAAATTGGCTTGTACCAGAGTCCTGAAATCCAGATTTTAAAAAACCAGTTTAAAAAACAATTTTCATAGTTTGGGCTCCAATCTTCTAACAAAAATATACTAATAAATCCATGATAATTTTCATACTTTTAACATTTTCACAACTTTATGTGTAACATATTTATAGGCGAAAACAAAACAAAATTATTGACCACAAAGAAAACAAAAACACCATACGAACGTGAACAATGATGAGTTTAAGCTTTAAATTGCAAAACTTTATGTAAAATATTCATTGTTTGGTTGCCCTAAATACAACTACTTACACGCAACTATCATTCTGTCACTTCAAATTGATTATCTGTACAATTAGATATACTAAAATACTTATATACAATTTATATTGTCTTAGAAAAACACAACACAATAGCTTCGAAATAATTGGTATATATTTTTTTGTCTAGATGTTTTGTTGACAGAATAATGTGAATTTGAACATTGTTGTCGAAAGATTGTTTGAATAACCTACGCCAAAAAACTAGTATAAAAATGTGGAAAAATAGGTACGACGACGTGAAATTACGACAATAAACCAAAAGTTGTAGAAATAAAATATCGAAGCAAGAATATAGTTTACAAACATCGAACAAAAAACCTTTCTAAGTATCGAAACATCGTACTATGAAGGCTTCGCTGTAAGGTTGGCGTTGTATCAATTTACCAAGAAAATTATTTATTTCGCAGACACGTAGGGAACCCATTTAACTTTCCAAGATTACTTTCAATAGGAAATCTTACTCCGCTGGCTCAGCGGAGTAAGATTCCCTATTTATACCGTCTCCAAAACGAGAGAACGCCAGAGTGTTCTATTCTGCGCGATGGCTGCCAGTTGTCGGCTCCCATCTCTCGCAGATCAGCACCGCATCGCTCCAGCGGTATCTGGGACGGCCGACTGGTCTTCTGCCTTGAAGGCAGAAGAAGAAGAAGATAGAAGAATGCCATAATTTCTACTGGTGAAAGTACTCATGAATATAAATAACTTCTTGTACGGGACCGACTTAATCCGACCGAAAAAAAATTGCTGTTCCATACATTTTACAATTTATAAAAGTTAATTAGATATACATGTAAAATTAAATGAAATATTAATTTAATCCAATAAATATATTTATTTCTTCACTTATTCACATATGAAATACCAATAATAATTATAATATAACGTTAATAAAAAAATATATATTTTGCGAAGACATGTAAGTATTCTAACAGTATATATCGTTTTACTTCCGCTTTTCGATACAAGATATTTACGTTAATGGCTCATTGTTGTGTCGTAATTGAATAGAATAATTTCGTAACTTAATATTAGGCGTCACATCGTTAGGCGCCTGCCATTTGCAAATATTATTTTATTATCTTCATTATATGTATGAGTTTATGGTTGACATTTATATATCATAAAACCGAACTTGAGTTTATTTGTTTGTTACCACCTTACGCTTGATCTACTGAAGCAATATTCCTGGAATTTCCCATAAATATTGGTAAGAATACTTACAAAGACATAGCTAATACTAGAAAAATTACTGTTACCGTTGGTTTTAAGAATTTAAGTTTGAGGAGCTCGTTAGTCGAGCGCGACCCGCGTATCCGTAGCGAATACGCGGGTGAAGCGACGACGTGACGCGACTACTATGGGATTGGTCGCCGTTTTAGTGGCATTTTCTATCTTGAGCTCCTCCGTGCTTTGGAAGGCACGTTAAGCCGTTGGTTCCGGTTGTTATCGATAGATAGCAGTCGTGAGGCTGTGTCAGATGCCATAGGGCAGCCTGAAAAATTCTGACAGTGTTGGCCACTAACATACCTCAGGTCATGTTCTTGTTGGTCTGGTTTCAGACGGCAGTCGCTCCATTGTAATTACCAGTTCCGCCAAATCTAGGACCATAACTTACTGCGTACCCTAGGCTGCGAAGCGTACGCTGACGACGCAACTAGGAATACACGCTAGGATGACGACCGTTGAATTTAAGAATACCTGCGAAGTCGCGAGCAAAAACTAGTCGGCCATCTTGACATATTTTTATCTACTTGGTTGCTTTTACATTTCATTATTAAAGTTTTCCGTACTTCAGAACAGATGAACGTCGAAATCACCTGCTTCGTCTGCATATTTCCCAGTTAAGTTATTTTTAGAGCCCAGAATACGTTTTTATTAATTTCCTTAGATATGATGGTACAGTGGAGCGACTGCCGTCTAACCTCCGTAACCTTTTTTTACAAGGAAGGTGTTAAGCCAACACTATCATATTTTTCAGGGTGCCTTGAGGCATCTGACTCAATCTTACGACTGCCAATCTAACTTTAACAAGAAAAATTTACTATCAGACATTAATTGGCTCTTAAAAAGAATTGCTAAGGTGCGAAAAATTTGTATTTTCGTTGAAAAGTCTATTCAAAGATCAAAGACGGGTATGTTTAGCTATATTGTCCATTCTTTAGTATTTAGGGTTATTTATGTTCACGTGATGATAGGATTTACACCATTTGCTAGTGCACGTAACCATTAGGTACGTGCATTATGAGATACGTGATATTAGTCTACGAAACGGAAGAATATTAAGAAATAAATTTTCACTTAAGGAGAAATGGCATTTTCTTCTTTCTTTATAGATCCGGTATTTCAAAGACAAAACAATAACGGTTTTGATCTTCCATTCATACTAATATTATAAATGCGAAAGTCTGTCTATCTGTCTGTCTGTTACGCTTTCACGGCCAACCGCTGAACGGATTTTGATGAAATTTGGTAGAAATACAGTTGAAGACCCGGGATCAAACATAGGCTACATTTTGATGCAGGCGGAGCTGCGGGAAACAGATAGTACTTAATGATTTAAGTGCGAAAGTCTGTCTGTTACGCTTTCACGGCCAAACCGCTGAACGGATTTTGATGAAATTTGGTATGAATATAGTTAAAGACCCGGGGTCAAATATAGGCTACTTTTTGACGCAGGTGGAGCTTCGGGAAACAGCTAGTCTGTTATAAATTGAATAAAGTTATTTGTGATTCGGACTTGACCGATTTTGACCCTGAAAACGCGTAATAGATATGTACCGAACTCTATAGCTGACTGTACTTCTTAATACAACCTGCTCTGAAAGCGCTCATTACATGTTTTTTGGTAAGAAATTGTGGCTCCACTTACAGCGTTTTACTTCGATATTACACGTAGGTTACTTTAAGTACAAGTACGACTCAAATAAATGTATTCAATACTATCTGTTTCCTCTGCTGTTTACCTGCGCAAAAAGTAGCCTATGTTTGACCCCGGGTCTTCAACTATATTCATACCTAATTTCGTCAAAATCCGTTCAGCGGGTTGGCCGTGAAAGCTTAACAGACAGATAGACAGATTTTCACATTTATAATATTAGTACGGAGTATGGATATGGAATTATGGATAAGTACATAAGTATATTCTTCAAACTCAAATAAAAAATCTCCATTCAGTGAGAGAATTTTTAAATCTATATCAAGGAGTTACGATAATCATTAATGAGTATAAATCTGAAATTCTTTCCTCTAACTTAAAATTTTATTTTAATATATGAGTTTAAAAGATTTATCCCTGTCAAATTTTTGGACTGCTTGGGCACTCTCATACAAAATCATTGTTACGCCATCTAATGAAAACATGACAAGTTGTCTTAATTTATAACTTTTTAGCACGAAATTAACTTGTGAGTAGGTGCGTTCCAAGCACTGCGAAAGGAACGGTTTCGATTCTCTTTGGTTTCAAGGTATAAGTATAGGTTATAAGTATTGCATAGGTATATTCTGTAATCTGTAATATTATAAATACTGCGATCAGTGAGACCCCACCCTACTACAGTTACAAAGCTCGTTAGCGCCGCAAAATCAGCGGTTAACCGGAAATGGAGTTCTAAAAATGTTTTATAACTTGCCACGTAGAATATTACTCGATTCTCATTTCCGTATTGACTGCTGGCTGTGAGGGAAAATAAGTTTTACTACTAAATAACAATTATTTTTCTTATAACTAAATTACTGACTTTATTAATCAATATTTACTGATTTTTATTTTATTTTGGAAGTTTGGAGAAAGCTTGGGGAACGTAGGCCGTGTCTAGCAGTGGACTAACTATGGCTGAAATGATAATGATTATTTCCGACTGCGAAAAAGCCGAAAAATAACCACTGGGCCAATGATCACAATATATAGTATTAGACACAATGTGTCACGTAATATTTATATGTCAATGCATTCCAAAACCTATATTGTAAAAATATTAAAACTGTCAGATTTGTGGCGCCTAATTCTTCTACGAAACATCTATGGATTCCATTCAATACAATAATCGAGAGACCATCTGTGTAAATTAATATGGTCATATTTTTTGAAAACCAGATACTTAACTCGAGTAATGACCTCGTCAAAGAGACCGAAGAAGAAAAGACTATTGTATTCCCTGAGGCTTCTAGTTAAACCTGAAAATCAATAGACCCCGTTTTTTGGGAAGAAAAGTTCTAAAAGTATGGCAGTACACCCGCCAATTCAAGGAAACAAACACCGGGACACACCGTACAATATTTTTTTAGAAGCCATTTGGGCCATTTTCGACACACCTGTAACTTTTTTCTTCAATTACAAATTAAAAATATGCCTGTTGAATGTATTTCACTAAAAAAGGAGGGGTAAAACCTCACAATATGATGAAGATCGTTGAGCAGAATAATTGGATTTCAATGCGATTTAACGAACTAAATTAGTTGTCGTTTCCAACTATTTTTTAATCAAAATCTCGTTTAAATCGAATGGGATACGCTGAGCTTTATTTTGTATTAGAAGTACATAAATTGGTTTTTACGTCGCATGCATTTGCACCTATGCCTTTTCTAAGAAACTTTTTTACCAAGTCCGCAGTGTAAATTACATCAAAACTGTTGTTTTTGACTGACATGAACATGGTAAAGCCAATAAATAATACTTTAAAATTTTTCAAAATGTTTAAAACTTTTCCGAACGTTTTTGTATTTCAATTCCTGATGTTTTTATTCATTCATTCATATAGAGTTGGTAACATGGCCAATCGACCTTGCATATTTATGAAGCCGTGTCTTGTATCAAATATCCTAATAATATTTTGTATAATGAATGAATGAACACTTTATTGCACCATTTACAAACAAAGGAAACGCATAGTTAAATTCAATACAACTAAATGGGTACAAAGGCAGACTTATTGCTAATGCAATTTCTTCCAGCCAACCTTAGGGTAGAAATGAGCCTTTACCTTACGGTAAAAAAAAAACACTTGCGTGAGCGGTGCAGAAAGCTTAAATGAACATGCCTACATTAAGACGCATTTAATATACTTACATAAATAAATAATTTATAATTAATAATTTTTAATTTGTATAATTTCATTATCACTTTTTTGTCTTTATTATCTCCTACTTTAATAACTGGTACAGTGATTAAGGCGTTAAACTTAGCAGGTTTCATTTCCATGGAAAACATCTTATTCGTGTCTTCATCATTTACCATGTTTATTGCAAATAAAGTTTCATTCATTCATACATTCATCCATTAATTAATTCATTCATTCATTCATTCGTTCATACCTTGTTTAGATGTTTCCAGTTTGGTTAGGAAGTAACAGGCAAGATTCACCTGAGTGTCTGATAATAATGATGTTTCCGTGCCTCGTAAAGCACGCCGTAGGTCTTGGCTGTCATTTTTTTTTATACAACTAAATAGGCAAACAGGCGTACGGCCCACTTGATAGTAAGTGGTTACTGTAGCCTATAACGCCTGTAACACCGGAGATGTCACGAGCGCGTTGCCGACCTGCCCGCTATCAGCACAGCGACCCCTCTGGAGCCTGGCTACCCTACTCATCAGCAGGAACACAACACTGCATCACAGTGTTATTTGGCTGCGGTCTTTGTAGGGTGGAGGTACTTCCCCAGACGGACTACTCCTTACAAAATATCCTACCTCTCTTAATAAACTCATCGTGGTCCTATTAGTTTGGATTCCCTTTATAAAATCCAAAAAAGGTCAGACGGCAGTCGCTCCATTGTAACAACCAGTACTTACCGTCAAATCTAGGACCATGATTAGCGCACCCTGGACTGAAGCCCTAAAAATGCAACTTGAAAACACGCTCCGACGAAGACTTCAACTTTAATAATGTCCGTGCTTATTCACAACTCAAAATTTAGAATAATCACAATCAGATTGAATCTTTGCATAAAAATTAAAAATAATGGACGAGAACTTAATAAACTTTGTAGTAACTCGAATCAATTTCGCGAAATGAGGTGTACCGTAATTTAAGATAAATCTTGCTAAAAAATTAATCATTTGAAATTCAACTTTAAATTCAAACGAAATAACGTTGCAATTCTCAAGACTTTTATGAAATGAAATGAATAGTTTTAATTTTCAGAAAGCTCATGTACTTTATGAGTAAAATTAAAATTTGTATTGCTTTTAAAGTTACTTTGAGACGAAGAAAGCTGAGTCGCTGTTATTTAATGTGATTTAGTTAAAAGAAGAATAGACAGGAACTTGGTACCATTTTTCGTCACACGTCAATAATATTGTTTAACTCACCGATTATATCGAATGGAAATCATTCGCAATGAAATGAAATGAAACGAAACGAAATGAAATATTTATTTTGCGGAAACATGTAAAAAACAACAAACAGTAATTTTATGTTAGATGTAATAAGTAGTGAAGGATCTACATGTTTCACCATTACGGGCATGCAATTTTTTTTTTTTAAATGTTGTGATTAAAAATAACTTTACAGAGCAATTCAAAAAAAAAATTTGATTCACGTTTTTGAGTGAGCCATACTTCTCAAAAATAGGACTCCTGATGCTAAATGACGCCTAATAATAATTAGTTAACAGAGGGAAAAATGGATCACTCAAAAAGTCAATTCAATCAATTGATATTTTTTTTTATATTTTAGTTATTTTGTTGCATAAGAATAGCTACACAAATTCAATTATTAAACACTATCTGTTTCCCGCAGCTACGTCTGCATCAAAAAGTAGCCTATGTTTGAGTCTGGGTCTTCGACTATATTCATACCAAATTTCATCAAAATCCGTACAACTGTTTGTCCGTGAATGTGTAACAGATAGTTAAACAGATAGATAGACTTTCGCACTTAAAATATTAGTAAGTAGAAGATTTAATAGGCAAACAAGCATGCTATCTGGATGGAAAGCGGTTAACGCAGCCGAAAACACATTAAACCAATTGTTCTATTGTAGATTCTGGTGGATTTCCAAGAAACGTGTATTTTATTGCTTAAGCTCGTATTACATTTGATGTTTAGCAATAGCTGTAAAAGCGACCAAAATAACGTTTTTATTGATTGAAATTCAGCATTTATCAATTTGTTTGTTTGTCCAAAGATAAGTTCAATACAATATGTAACCAAATCTTCGCTTGGGATTCACGGGTTGCCCCGTTCTTTGAGAGGCTTGCGGGGGATATGGATCCAACGCGTAGAGGCCCTTTGGAGAAGTTGATGTCATGTGGTGCTCCCTCCTCTTCGGCTATATCAATAGATGACATTTCCATGAACGGGTCTGGGCAGGAGGAAGAACTATTGCTAATGAGTGAAAAGGATAAAATTGATTATGGTTATGAAGTTTGGATGGATTTAAACTGAGCTGTTGCAATAGAAATCGGACACCTGCCGTAATCATGATTCCTTATTATTTGTGGCAGGCGGTGAGTCACCACTCAGTCACTGGGCCCCCCAAATAGTCGCCGCGTTTGGCAACAGAGGGACAACATTGGAATGAGCGAAGAGGTGCAGCTCCGGTTTGGACATCGCAAGTTGCCTCGTGAGCGGGTTTCCCCGTTATTACGCCATAACGTGCAATACACTTCCACCCTCGAGCATATAGCTCTTGCGACTCCACTTTGGCCAGCCGGCTAAGGCAAGCTAGAGGTAGGGGTCCTGTCCCTCATCGGCGTCCACTCCGACCTTGGCAAAGGAAAGCCGGAGGTGAGGAACGGAGACCTCCCCTGGGAACACTCAATAGCCTAATCATTATTATTATTATTTTCAGAAAGGAGAACAACACGTGGACAAAATCCATGTTAACTACTCGTACTTTGTTCAAAAAATTATAATAAACTACTATAATCGAGATATTTGAAACAAAATGAAAAAGTTATGTTTTCGACGATTTTTGTAGAATTTCTAAGTTTTTTTTTTGGTATAGGTAATAACTTTTGATAACGCTCACTTATTGGCTTAAAAGTTTGAGATTAAATGTATACTGAATTAATAAATACCTTTATTCAAATTTTATATTATTAATTAATCAAGTTAAATATGTTAATACGGTTTTTATCGCGTGTATTATTTATTTACACCTAACGTTTCAAACACTTTACAGCGTTCATGGCCGCAGGCAAACTAATTAATTTAATGTGTAACTATCGCAAACACATAAGAAATAATTTATTAATCTAATTTTAGGAAACAACTGCTCTACCCCTAACTCATTAGCAGATAGCGGAATTCAATTGCCAACTTCTAAACATTAATCTGGCAGATTACTAACGGATTTTCTAGTGAATTAGAGTAGATGAGTTACGTTAAGTGCTATTTTTGAAAAGCTTGACTCACACAAAATCGGTGAGTCGAATGATTATTATTGGATATCCAATGAAAAAGACCATTGAGGAACTTTTTAATTAACCAAGTAGTCAATGATTGGAACAAGCTCTCGGTAAATGTTGTTAATGTACCATCAGTTAACAGCTTCAAAGATAGACTAGACAGATACCAATTCTCCAAACAAGAAGACGCACACGCATCAGCTTAAAGCTGCTAGTGTGATCCACAATTATTAACAATTAATAATAATATCCAATGATTTTCATTCGTCATAATAGACGAGTCGAACTTTTCTTTTGACATAATAGGCTAGTTGATTCAATTAATATCACAAATTTAAGTCCGTCAATTCGAAAACAAAAAGATTTTAAGTTATGAGTCTTTGAAATCCTGTGGAAGGGGAAACTGTCAAGAAACAAGAAAAGGACGCACTTAATGGTGAGTGACGTCACTGCCGCTTGACTTCGTACGTACAAAAGAGATAGCAAGACGTCCCCACCACGCTCCCAATTTTCTTCATTACAAAACTTTAAATGCTAATTACTGCTTTAATTAAATACCAATTTTGTTGTTGTTTTCGATATCGGTTACTTTTTAGTGTATGTATTGTTCCATATAATTTTCTTTTTCAAAATGTGAACACAGTCAAGTAGCCTAACAAGGCTCCTTCCTGATCGCAGACTATTCAAAGATTGGTAATTAAACCAACAAATAAAAATATTGAAATCGTTTTCAAAGTTGGTAATAAATATTTCAAAGTTTGAAATGTTAATCAGGCAGCGAGCAGACGATCATAATCAGATTTCCTAATGCCCAGACATTTAGCAAATTATCTAGCAGGTAATTTGAGAAGTAATATTTTCTGAAAATTATATAACAAATAATAATTAAGTTAGTATATTCTAAGTGCAATAAAGAGTTTTTATAAGTCTTGGGATTCGTGGGTTGCCCCGGTCCTTTGAGAGGCTTGCGCGGGGATATGGATCCAACGCGTAGAGGCTCTTTGGAGAAGTTGATGTCATGTGGTGCTCCTGCCTAAACCCGTCCTCAGCTATATCAATAGATGACATGCTCATTAATATTATTACACTATTTTAATCCGGCTGTAAAGGAGCTAAAAAAGAGGGGTGTTATGTTCAACCTGTATGGTGTTGTTCAATGTTCTCTCGTAACTATAAAACCTTAACTTAATCGATTTTCATAAACGTATGTTGTTAAGTAAGCCTTTTTTTTTGTTTGTTAAGTATATAATTGTTATTTATTTATTTGTGTATCCATACTTATATTATAAATGCGAAAGTTTGTCTGTCTGTCTGTCTGTTACGCTTTCGCAGCCAATCCGCTGAACGGTTTGATGAAATTTGGTATGAATATAGTTGAAGACATTGTTGGGTTAAACATAGGCTACTTTTTGACGCAGGCGGAGCTGCGGGGAAAAGCTAGTACATAACATAACACAGAAACAATAAACAATACATTTCGCTACTTTCTAAGTAGATTTACCTTAAATATTTCAGACGTTTTATGTGTATATTTTAATTAAAAATATTTACTACTTACTACATTTTTGGTTTTTCGTACATTGTCATATAATAAAATAAAACAAGCCGATAAATTCTATAGGTGAACTTTAACCAGATGTAAGACATTTTTAGCGGGAAAGACCCATACTTATCCATACTTATATTATAAATGCGAAAGTCTGTTTGTCTGTCTGTCTGTCTGTTACGCTTTCACGGTCAAACCGCTGAACGGTTCTCGATGAAATTTGGTATGAATATAGTTGAAGACCCGGGCTCAAACATAGGCTACTTTTTGACACAGGCGAAGCTGCGGGAAACTAGCTGTTAGTTAGGTATATAAAAGAGATTGCTTGCATAGCAATAAGTAAATATATATGTATATATGTAAGTACCTTATGTAAGTTTATTATCATTCCAACTTTTTGTATTTATAGTATACATTTTTAACACCCACACGACGATATCTTTTTAACCCAAAAGTTGACTGTTAGATAATGCTTTTAGCATTAAGTTCGCCTTTTGTGCTATACAACTGTATTATGTACAATAAAGTTTAAATAAATAAATAAATAAGACCGCCTTTGCTTCATATTGTAAACAATGATATTTAAATTTTCTGATTTCCCAAATGTGGACAATTAAGTTATATATCAAAAATTTTTGGACACAATTACGTGGCCAAAAGGCGAAATTGTCATGTACACAAAACATTGCTTTATTATCAAACATGCCATTATCGAATGGAAATTAAAACATTAACTATAAAAATACTTAAAAACTAAAAATATCTAAAAAATATATTGAATAGCTATGGCTATTCGCTGAGCGAGAAAGCTGCCCGCGCGAGGGTCACCCGTTGCCTCTTTTAGGCGTCTGCTGACCTCCTTGTGTAGTCCCCGTGCACCGGCACCCCACGGCCCATGTCTCGACACCAAATGCCACAAATTCGTATAAAGTTATATTGTATATAACCAAAACATTTCGAAACTGGTAAATATGTCACAGAATCGAGATTTCATTTCAAGAATGGAAAAGTGGGTTAGATCCAGATAATTTGCGTTTCACTCAGGTAAATATGTGTGCCGGATTTGAGCTTCAGTGGTTTTAAATATGTCGAGTTATATTTATTCATTCATATAGAGTAGGTTGTATGATCAATCAACCTTGCACACAAATGGTAGGTTGAAAAAGCACACTACAGTGTAAAAGAGTTCCTTACCGACAAGTTCCAAAATGCTGTCCAATAGGACAAACATGTTGCATGCCGTACGGCTGTTTGTGGTTGATTGGTTTCAGAGTTTTTCAGATACGTCTTTCGGTCTCTGACGTGGTTCCTTTCACGACCACCGAATGACAGTCGGTAGCTCTACCACGAGATTTTATTAACGCAGACGCTAGACTGCGTTACGGCCTGGCCACGGGGCAATTCGTCACGGCGAATTTCGCCGCGGCGTCACGGGCGACTAAAAGAAATACATAACAATGCATTTGTTTCAGTGCACTTATTGTTACTACCCCTCATTTCGCCCCGCCAGTCACCAGTTCTCGTGGCTTTTTAGTGCATTTGTTATGTATTTCTTTAAGTAGCCGGTGGCATCGCCGCGAAATTCGCCGTGGCGAATTCCCCCGTGGTCAGGCAGTAAATATGGAAATTCTTAGTTACCTGACTATACAATACAATACAAAATCTCTTTATTGACATAACACAAAATAAAAAATAAATGATTTGCCATACCAAATTGTTAACGCTGCTAGCGACTGCGTTATTAAAATCTCACGGTAGACGCAAGGGGCTTTCGAAGCACGGAAAATACTCTTTATTGAATATAATTTTTATCTCGTGCGAGAAAAATAAGATAGTAAAAAAACATATAGATATGTTTATGAAGCATCTGTTACAGCTTGAATACTTCAAAAACGAAACAAAATTAACATGAGGCGTCAGTGTACAGCGAAATATGCACATAAAATTATGCGGAGAATATGCTAAATACTAAAGCTTTCATTAATCCTCGAATAAACTCTGGTATTTTCCGAGAAATTAGGTATAATGATGCGTGCACTTAGGTATGAGTATAAGAAGATCATTTTGAATTATTATTTGCGTATGGTGCAGGTAATTTTGGTGGTGAAAGGGAGGCTGTAGGCGTTTAATCCACTCGGTCACTTGTTCAACTGCTTCGTGGATCTTTATCAACCACTATTGATGGATAAAAGTGAGGTGTTTCATGCTCTGAATTTCTCCCACCGATTTCTCCACAGGGGCATAGCGGACTCGAGGAGATGTTCCACTTGCATTAGAGAATGAATAGTAGTTATGTCGAATGAATAGTATTTTACTCCTTGAAGTTGAAAAGAGTTTTTTTTTTTGTTGCATTGAAACTTGCAGCAGTCATCCAAATCAATTAAAAAAAATCTTTTTAATCAAATAACTTCAACATCGTGTTAAGTGAATACATCTTATAAAGCTTGATTCCATTCAGTTAAAATTCGAACTACTCGTATATAAATTCGTTCATAGTAAAATCTTTTTTTACTGTTAATTAGAATTTTCAAGACAAGCTTTCGAAAAATTGGAAAAAAAACGGAGAACCACACGTAAAATTTTTCGTTTATTTCTATTTGAATAATTGCAGTTTCTTTAAATAAAGGTACGAATTACATATTAAAAGTTCTGTCAGCGACATTAAACATTTATGTGAATATTATTTCAATTGATTTTCGTACCTTTTCTCCAGTACCTAAATGCGAAAAAATAAATCTTTCAAATCACTCATTTTGCTCAGTAACTTAGCAAGTGATTCCAATACGGGCTATTGGAATCACTTGCTAAGTTCCTGAGTATTATCTCATATTACTCATCCATCAACCTCAAAAAATATGACAATTACATTAAATTAGTAACTAAAGGAGCTCGCTAATGATCGACAGGAATCGAAGGAACTCCTCCGACAAGAGCTCAGCTCTTAAATTTATGATGATGATGAGGATTCAACAATTATAGTAAGTACCGATGGGGCAGAAAGGTTCTTGTTGGATGCCCAGTCCACCGACCAGATGGTTGCAGACTAACGCTGGAGGCAGGTTGCTTCCATATGGTAATCATTAGGTGAGGCCTTTGAGGACTGCAGCTGAAATGATGACGATGAAACAATAGTATAGGTAAACCAAGCCATGTTATAAAATCAAAGCCGATTTGATCGTGATTTTGTCCTTTTCTTCTGTTACACGTGTTATAGACAGTTTCGGATCCCAAATTTTTTGTCATACGCCTAGTTGAATATCACGAGAACGACATTTTTCATTGTTCGTGTCTATTGATCCCTCGTGCCGGGATCAGTCTAACAATAGCGAATCGTTTTCCTTAAGTTTGGGTTGGGTCCATCTTACAGCGTGGATATTTTTTTATTTACTCTCTCTCTCTTTCTCTCTCTTATAATAGATATTTCTGGTTGCTTTCTCAACTCAGCATACTTGGTTGTAAGACTAACTGTAAGCATATCTTTTTCGTTCTGTCAAGCACTGGCAGAGGTGACATATCTGGTCACACTTTCTTTCCAATTCTCGGAGCTCCACTCCATTGTAGTCGAAATTATAAACAAATTACTTGCCAAATTTCAGTTCCATTTGGAACTCAGTGCCTCTGATTTATAAATTTTTGGGTATTTGATATTCTCTACATAAAGTCAGTCCACCATACTTAAATAAAATAAAAAACAAGTCTTAAGTCGTATATGGATCTGTGTAATCCGAAAATAAATATTTTTATTAAATCGCTCGACAACACTGGCGCCACCTGAATTGCGAAATTGGGCGGAAACAATCGCCCGCCATTGTATATGAAGTTATTACTGCAAGTCAAGGTACATCAAGATATGGAATGAAGCAATATTCGTTTTTTGTGAACGATGTGCGTTAGATGTTAGATTTGAGAGTTACAATTTGAACCGGTTGTTAGCAGCTAAAGCTGCAACCGGAAAAGTGCTTAAATAACATAACATAAATCACAGGAATCTGAATATAAGTCGAATTCGAGATATCTCGATAGACTTGGAATGAAACCAAGTTGACACTTGGATTAGAATAGAATATCGTTTATATAGACATGATCAACAATCACACACAAAGAAAATAAAAATACAAAATAAATCACTACATTCTTTCATAAACGCGCGATCCGACCACGTCTCCATAGGTGACGCCTCAGCGTTACGCTAGGTGTCGGCAATACGCCAATACCCAGCACTGATTTTCAGGCTTCACCTGTCGAGGCATCACGGACAAACAAAAAAAATTAAATAAAAATTAAAATTACAAAGACAGGTTTAACACAAAAATTACATCCATCTCAAAGAAATAAAAATAAAAAGAGGCCTTAAAAAGTTTTCATCCAGAGCAGTACAGCAATAAAAAAAAAACAGGAAAGAAATATAACAATACACAATTAATTTGACAGATGACAGTTAGAGACTGCCACGTTCTCAACTCAATCAAATTGGCCACGTTGCATTGCATCTATACCTATTCCGATTATTTCGATAATTTTGGCCACGTCTTTTATTTATTTACCATACAACATATTTATTACTATAATATATATGTTGGGGTTAAGAGATTTTCAATACAAAATATCCCCTCTAACTGTAATTCAACCCAAATCAGTGCACCATGATTTTACCACCTCATCAATTCTGCGACACGTTCACCTTACCACTTAAGGCGATTGCGATCTCAAAATAGATAATAGAGTATGGCTAGAATATAGAAAAAATATACAACTCGTTATTCTGAACATTTAAACGCATTTAAAAATAAACACCCAGAGAGGTCTCATTTTGCGGAACATTTATTAGAACAAAATCATAATTTGTCACCTAATCATACATATAAAATATAACATGTTGAAGAGAAAGGGTTAAAGCTTAACATTTTGGAGCAGTTAGAAATAAATAAACATAAAAATTCAAATATTCAGTTAATTAATAAACAAACTGATTTAAATATTTCTCCATTACTTAACATGTTTCATAATCCCACCACTTAGTTGTGGTGGTAGTAATAGGACAGCGGTACGATGGTTTTGTGTCATTCATCGTTTATACGTCGAACTATATTAACAGCTTGGTTTAGTGCCTGAAGATGCCTCGCGTAGAGGCGAAACACGTGTCGCATGTGCAAACTAATGGTGGTGGGCATGTTGGGACTAATAGTAGTGGGTGTGTGCCGGCCGGCAATAGTTTGCATGGACTAACTGGTGGCGGAAGCACGCAAAATAATTTCGTAAGTGCTTGTAACTTTAACTTCTGCAAAGTAACGCCTGAATCAATTAAATATATAGACACCTGGAAAAACTCTGCGGACTTCAGAATTAATCAGTGCAAAACAATAATGTGAGTATCTACCTACAAAGTTTTCTTTTCTTTTTTAGGTAGGTATGTTTGTTTTTAGCAGACTTATGTTCAAGGTACTGGACTAGGTTGTACTGTTACAGTCATAAGCGACACACGAGCGCTGTTTTTAAAAAGTGTAACTTACGCAAAATCGGCGAGTCGGATGAATTTTGCTCGACATAAAATAATTTTCGTACATAAATCATTCCACCAAAAACATTTTAATGTAAAAATGTTGCCAAGACGAGTCTACATAGCCTGTGAAAAGATATCAGATCTCGTATAAAGCCAAGCTCTAAAGACTACACGCTCTAAACCTACAAGCTCTACACTACACCTTAATCAAAATCTATGAAAAAGTATGTGAAGTTAGGCCTGGTAAAGTAAGGACGCATAGATCAAGAATCTTGGCTCTACATAAGATCTGGCCACTTTTTTGATGTGTGAGGTCTAGCGTTACGTGGGGCGCACTATTAGTTTCCGGAATGAATATGAAAAAATACTATTAAAGGTACAAAATTAATTTATTGTTTTTCAAAATAATCTCCCTTGGCGTCTATGCACTTTTTCATTCGATGAAACCAGTTTTGAAAACTTTTGTGCCACTCCTCTGTGGTGACCTCTGAAACGTGTTTTTCATACTCCTCGACAGCCTCTTCTGGTGATGAAAATCGTTGACCGCGTAATTGGTTCTTAATTTTTGGGAACAGAAAAAAGTCACAAGGTGCCAGGTCGGGACTGTATGCAGGATGACTCATGAATTCTACATTTTTCGCCTTCAAAAAGTCGTTTGTCTGTCTGGCCGTGTGAGAACTAGCATTGTCGTGGTGCAGGATGATACGGCGTTTACGGTTATTTTTACGGAGTTCGTCAATAACTTCCGGCAAACAAATGGTCGTGTACCAGTCACTATTCACTGTACGACGATTCTCTAAAGCAACAGTAGCCACGTGTCCAGTTTTATTAAAAAAAGAAGCAATCATCCGCTTAGATGCACTTTTCACGCGCGCCACTTTGGTTGGTTTCGGCTCATCTTGAAAGACCCATACGCTCGATTGCTGCTTTGTTTTGGGATCGTAGCAATAAATCCATGTTTTGTCACCTGTTACTATGTCCCACACCAAATTTGACGCACCTTCGTTGAATCTGGTAAGCATGGCACTGCACCAAGTGACGCGGTCCGTTTTTTGAGCCTCGGTCAAGTTGTGTGGGATCCACCGCGAGCACAGCTTTCTCACACCCAAATGTTTGTGTAGGATTAATTGTATTTGACTCATGCCTATTACCAAGGATGCGCGAATTTCATGGTAGGTCACATGTCTGTCTGTTTCAATCATACGGCGCACAGCATTGATGTTTTTGTTGGTCACAGCGGTGGACGGCCGACTATCGCGAGATTCGTCACTGAGATTGATACGACCACGCTTGAATTTTGCAAACCAGCTATAAACAGTTGTCTTGCATGGTGCTTCATTGCCAAAAGCTGTTTCAAGCCGAGCGATGCTCTGTTGAGCTGTCAAATTACACTTAAAATCGTAGAAAATCATACTACGAAAATTTTCCCGAGTTAAATCCATGTTGATGCAGACACACAATTTTTTAAATGGCGCCACAAGGTAAACACAAAAGACAGTCAGATGAAACAAACTGCATTCTACAGCCAAAGAGTTCTATTTTCAAATGTTGCAATAAATTTTTAAATATTGTTTATGTAAGTGGCCAGTTCCGGAAACTTACAGTGCGTCCTATGTATCATGATGAAAAACCACACTTCAGGAAGTACCTTAAGAATTTTGGTGATAAGTGGTCAGTGAGTGAGTGAATCAGTAACGAAATCGGGAGGTTTTAGACATTAATAAAATCTAAAATATAATAGCTACAACATTCAAACTTTGTATGTTTAATGATTGTACTGGTGTCATTATATCATGAAATTTTTAACTATTTAGAATCATCCAAACCAAAGTTATGAGAGTTCAAAAAAACGACGAAACGTTTCGAGAAAAAGTAGGTATTGCCCTTGCGTTTCGCTTGGCTTGTCTTGGCGGGGGCACTTCCGTGCCCCCAGATTCAATATCTATTTTCATTCGACATATGAATCATACATTTTAAAAATGCGGCTCTTAATTTCTTTTTGTGCAGAGTACACCTAATATAATGATGATTATGAAGTATCTCATGTAGACAGAACCGCTAGCAACAACAAGTATAATAAAAGGTGAAAAGTACCGTATTTTATGAAGTGTGTGTGGCGCGAACCCAATTTAGGAAGCAATTTTGACGAAATTACAAACGTCCCTTTATCCCAACGCTTGATAGAAATCATTTGACATGACAAAATACAGTGCCTCTGCTATGAGTTTTTAACCAACTGTTCTAATAAAGAGAGAGTGCTGTTGTACTTATTTTTTTTTCCTTTATGGCAGGTCAAGCAACCGTGATTTGGCTACGTCGTCTTATACATTAATTTCTGTATTTTCTATGGTGATATAATATTTTTTTTATTTAGGTATAGTTAGTTATAGCCTTGCGGACCCTGGGCTCCGAGGCAATCAGCCGAGGATGCAAGGCGTTAAGATGAGTATTAGTTATCGCCTTGATTTCATGGTGTATTTTCGTGCGTTGGAAGGCAAGCGCTTATTATATCCATACTAATATTATGAATGCGAAAGTTTGTCTGTCTGTCTGTCTGTCACGGCCAAACCGCTGAACGGATTTCAATGAAATTTTGTGTGAATATAGTTGAAGACCCGGGATCAAACAAAGGCTACTTTTTGACGCAGGCGGAGCTGCGGGATAGGTACAGCTATCATATAGCATATCTCAGCTACTATCGATAGAGGTTAGTCGTTAAGGCAAGTGTGCTAAAAGGCAGCCTAAAAATCTGACAGTATTGGCCAGTAACACATCTTGGATCATTTCCTGTTGGTTTCCCTATAAAAAATGTTGGGGCGCTGTGCAGGGAACCTCTTCGAGGGCCCGGTCCTTTTTCATTGTCACATGATCTGATAAGACCCGGCGAGAGCGGGCAAGTCTGCTTAAATTACTTTGTGTTTTTTCTCTAAGTACTTATTTTCATTTATTTATTAAGGGATCAACAAACAGTTACATAATATGCTTATTCACAAATTACTTATGTATGTATTATAACTATAGGCAGCACTAGAGTGCAAATCATATTATACTAAAAAGAGAACAACTTAAATGAGCTAACAATGATGAAAATGTAAGTACATGATATTGTTAGCCAGAGTAAAGAAAGCAAGATTTTTTTTTTATTTGGTACTACTAAACATACATACAATTAATAATTAACTAGAGAAGAAAAACACAAACAGAAAGAAAGATAAAACAAACAAGTAGAAAAGGAGTTTAACGTAACACATATTTAAAATCATACTTGGTCAAAATCACACCAAGCAACTTTTTGTATTGACTCATTGAGTTTACAAACGAAACAAGTCTATTTAACCGATTCAGGCGTTACTTTGCGGAAGTTAAAGTTACAAGCACTTGCCAAATTATTTTGCATGCTTCCGCCACTATAAAAATACCACCAGTTTGTTCGTGCAATAGTTTGCATGAACTAACTGGTGGCGGAAGCCTCGCTTTCAAAAGAAAAGTCAAAATTCACCTCACTAGCATAATATCACCCTAAATCGTCATCTTTTTCCGTTTTCGTCTCTTCTTTTACGAGGGTCAAACTGAAAGTTCTTAAAAAATTAAAAACTGAGCACACTAGCAAGTTATTCCTTTTATTACATCTTTTCAAAATAGTGTCCTTTCACGTCAATACATCTCTGCATATGATGGAACCACTGAGAAAAGCACTTTGCCCGCTCGTCTTTAGGGGTCTCTTCGACGGCGTTTTGAAATGCAGCCACTGCTTTCTCGGCGTCCATAAAACGTTTTCCTCGAAGTTTTTCTTTTATTTTCGGGAATAAATAAAAATCGCAAGGTCGGGGCTATATGGCGGGTGACCTAGTAATTCCACGTTTGATGTCGCCAAATAGTCGATCGTTCGCCTGGCGGTGTGCGACGAGGCGTTGTCGTGGTGAAGGAGGATCCTACTGCAAGGTCGTTTCTCCCGAACTTTTTCCAAGACAAGTGGCAAACAATTGTTAGTATACCACTCTGCAGTAACTGTTTTTCGATCTTCTAAAACAATTGTCGCGTAATGTCCGGTCCTTCCGAAGAACAAGGCCACCATCTTTTTTCCCACGCTTCGACCTCTCTTCACTTTAGTTGGCAACTCCTCGGAAGGAAACACCCACTGAGCAGACTGTCTTTTGGTTTCGGGATCATAAAGCTTTCGTCACCCGTAAGTATGTCAAACACAGCATTTGAGTCACCTCCGTTAAATCTTTGAACCATTTCACGGCACCAATCAACACGACGGATTTTTTGGGCCTCGGTCAAATTTTGTGCACTTGGCTCATACCGATGCCTAAACTTGCCCGAATCTGCTGGTAGGTCACTCTTTTGTCAGTCTCTATCATACGCCGCACAACACTGATGTTATCTTCAGTCGTCGCCGTAGAAGGCCGTCCCTCACGCAGATCATCGGAGAGATTAGTGCGACCACGTTTGAACTCATTTAACCAGTTGTAAACAGTGGCACGAGATGGGACTTCATCGTGAAAGGCCAATCGAAGTCTATCATATCTTTCTTGTTGACTTAAATGACAACGAAAGTCATAAAAAATCGTTGCACGAAAATTTTCTCTCGTTAAATTCATGCTGACGTGACACAGACAATTTTCAATTTGCCGCCAAATCGTAAAACAAATGACAAATTAATAAAATACGTAGTACTCAATAATATTGGCAAAGAGTTCCATTTTCAAAATTTAAACTTATTTTTTTATTATACTGTTTACAAGTGGTCAGTTCTAAAGACTTTCAGTGTCGCCCTCATATGTATGTTTATGTATAGTTATGAATACTGTATGTAAATCTATGTATGTTTATTTAGCAGTTAAGTGTTTTTTTTCTCTCATTGTATTTTTAAAATAATTCGCGCCGCACATAACTTTTCTGTTTTTCCTAATGGTTGACTGGGAGAGAATGCTTTTATCATTAAGTCCGCCAATTGTAAACTTGTGGTACAATAAAGATTTATAAATAAATAAAATAAGTGCTTAAAACAAGTCTATTTTTGATTGAAACAATTTGTTTTGTGATTCAACCATACGATGGACCGGGGAACGATGTCCAGAACGATGTTCATGCAACGATTTACCCCAAGTTGTGTTGCTACTTTTTGCCAATTTTGTTTAGGTGTTATTAAAATTTTTTGGGCAGTCAGACGAAGTGTCGGCTAACGGTCGGCGGTCACTGGTGTTTATTGGATTTTAGCCGACTGCCCTGAAAAAAATCATTTTGACTGTGGCTTTAAGTGATAAAAGTATCGATATTAATTTTATGATATACAAATAGTATGAGATATAAAACTAAAAAAGTTGAAGTACCGTAACGATGGGGAATTTTGAGAGGTTATTTTTAATTATGAAATATATAATATAAATTATAATTATATTTAAATGAGAGCTCCACACATACTCCATGTGTGGAGTACGACTGAGCGATAAAATTAGAAATAGTGAGATAAGGAAAAGGTGTGGTGTGAATGATGTAGTGACAAAGATAGAAAAAGGCATGTTAAGATGGTTTGGGCATGTAGAAAGGATGGATGAAAGGAGACTTTCGAAAGGTATTTACAAATCAAAGGTGACAGGAAAAGTCGGCAAGGGCCGGCCTCGGAGAACATACTGCGACCAAATCGCGGACATATTAAAAAAGGGAGATGTCAGGAGTACCCGTAATCGACGAGCGTGTATGACGAGAGTGATGAGCTTAGAAGAAGCAAGGGAAGTCTGTAAGGATCGTAGCAAATGGAAATCCGTAGTCTCTGCCTACCCCTACGGGAAAAAGGCGTGATGGTATGTATGTATTTTTAATTATGTTTTGAACAATTTTAGTAATATTCAGCTTGAGGTGAATTAATGTACCTTTTAATGTCTACATTGGCCGGACTCATTTTGTATCCCGGCTTGCATATTAGAGGTATTTTGTGGACGACTAAAATAAACTTACTGTTTTTTCGATCAATGCACCAAATTCCGATTAATACCTGAAACAAAAGAAAATATTAATTATCTGATCTAAATGTTTAGAAGTCGAGAAGAATGGAAGAAGCTCCACCGAAAAGAGACCAGCTCTGAAATTTATGATGATCAAAAAGTAGCCTATGTTTGACCCCGGGTCTTCAACTATATTCATACCAAATTTCATCAAAATCCGTTTAGCGGTCTGGCCGTGAAAGCGTAACAGACAGACAGACTTTCGCATTTATAATATTAGTATGGAAGTATGGATTAGTATGGATTTATGATTGCTTATTTAGTAGAAAAATAGATATATTGCCGTCATACAATGAATGAAAAAAATCATGAAACGAACATAAATATTTATCACAGAATCCAATGACTGACAAAACTGTAAATTTCCCTGTAAAAGGGTATGAGAAAAGTCAACGATTTCGTTTTTCATTTCCTATGGATGTAAATTTTCGACGCGGGAGCAAATACGGAGTTTTCGTGTGACACATATGTTCGCGAGCTTATTCTAATGTTGGGTCCGCGCTAGTCCAGGTATGCAGATAAGTCCGCCTTTGTGCCTCACTGTATTTGTTTTCTTTTTTGATGCAATAAATAGTATTTGTATTGTATGCAGAAAAAAGGCTGGCTGAACTATAGAACGTAAATAGCCACATGGCTCATGTACAGGCATAAATAAACAAAAATCCTGTCATATAAATTAAGAAACATTTTTATGTGTCCACTTTACAAAAAAGGAGATTATGTAACCTTTTTTATCATGGTAGATATTAGAGAAAGAAAAATATATATTGATTTCAATTTAAATGTGCTTATACTAACTACGGAGTACAATAACAATGGCCGATACACTGGTTTCTTGACCGCCTTTTTGTAAAGTAAAACTTTTCACATTCGATTGTAGGTACATATATTTTTAATTCAATCAAACTGTTTGTGTTTTTGAAACGCAGCTCGAAAAAGAACATCTTACGATGCGAATTACCTACGATGAACTACTGAATATTGTTCGTCGATCTAGCTGTCTGTATGTCAGCCACCAATATTCGTAATCGCCTCCAATCCAACGTGTAATAAAAACGGTTTGGGCAAACAATTGCGTCGATGTTAGGGGCGAATTGTTACAGAATCACATCTCCATTACATACGGATTAGACAGAGCCTCTCGGAATTTAAACAATACTTACTATACCATTGTTTTAAATCAATTAAACTGGACCTAACTAGTCTAGTTAGGATCTAGGATCATGACTAACTCAGTCATGATCCTGTTGGTCTAGTTTCCCTGTAAAAAAGGTTACTGAGATTAAATAGCTGTCGTTCCATTGTGATGATCATTTCCGCCAAATCTAGGACCATGACTAACAGCGTACCCTAATCAACAACAAACGTGATTTTTTTTCGGGGTTTCATAGATAATAGTATGAAATCCTTCGTGCGCGGGTCAGACTTACACTTGACCTGTTTTTATTTAAAAAAAACTTTATTTCGAAGGTCAATCGTGACATCAATCTAATATTAAAAAATATATATTTATTATCTATCTATTAAAAATTGTCCACATTTTTTATATATTTAAATAAAAAACTTAAAAATGTAAAACCTGGTGTCCCTGTGGCATGGTTCCAAGATCGCCAGCCGCATTCCCGCGCTGAATAGCAATTGCTATTCTTTGCGCGAGATATGAGCCGGCGCTCTTGTCACCAGCGACGTCGACCAGTCGTGGGGCCAAAGTTTTATACATTTTTTTCATGCTTGGCCCTCTAATATTTATTTATTTCAATGAGTAACCTGAACCTTCAGTTTCCTATTACAGATTAAAAAGCAAATAATTAACCGACTGATCAATCAACTGAGGCAAGTAGTTTTGAAAGATTCAATGTAATGGATAGGGCTGCAAATTGACATTTATTTACTTGCTATCAATCAACCTCTGAGACGGCTTTTACTCGACCCTTTGTAGGTTTTAGGGTTTTATTTAATGTTATCTCACTACCGTCTACTACAGTTGATCCTGCGAATCCTGGTGTCACCTTTCGGCCTCGGATGTGGTTTTTTTAACGGCCACCTAATGGCAGCCGGGACCAACGGTTTAACGTGTCTTCCGAAGCACGGAGTCATTATTGTTATCAGACTTTCAGGTGATTCAAGCCTAACCAACCTAACCAAAAGGCTGAATTAGACGAATAAGTACAACCATAGAACAGATTAAAGTCTGTTTTGTGAATACAACACAATACAAATACTTTTTATTTAACTAAAAAAGAAAACACTACAGAAACATATTAACAAATACAATTAGGCACAAAGGCGGACTTATCGCCGAAGCAATCTCTTCCAGTCAACCTTAATGAACATAAAGGATGTGAACTTATGGATTAGAAGGCAATAGTGCAGTATAGCTGTGAAGATAAATATACAAACAATCTAATTTATAAAAAATACATAAATAATTAAATTATTATATATTTATATGCATACAAATACACAATAATATTATAAATGTGAAAGTGTGTTTGTTTGTTTGTCCTTCTTTCACGTTAAAACGGAGCAACGGATTGATGTTATTTTTGTGGAGATAGTTGGAGACCTGGAGAATGACTTGGGCTACATTTTTCCATGACACAAACGGAATTCCACGCGGGCGAAGCCGCGGGCACAGCTAGTATTATATACGAATCCAAAAGACGAAGTCGTGAAGGACCTGGAAGACCTCCAAAGAGTCGACTGGCAGGAGGTTGCACTGAACAGGGAACAGAGGAGATCTCTTTTGTCAGAGGCCAAAATCCTCTTTGGGTCGCTGAGCCATCGCAGTAAGTAGATGGCAGTCATTAGGCTATGTAGGGTCCACCGACCACCTGGGTCAGTTGACCTGAAAAAGGTCGCAGGCAAACGCTGGATGCAGACTGCTGCCAACCGATCATTTTGGAAATCATTAGGAGAGGCCTATGTCCAGCAGTGGACTGACTCCGACTGAAATGATGATGATGATGATTAGGCTGTGTCAGATACCTGTAGGCAGCCTGAAAAAATCCACAGTGTTAGCCACTAACACATCTCGAGCCTTTAGTTCGTCTGGTTTCTCGGTAAAAAAAGGGTTACGGAGGTGAGAACCAGTGCCGACACAGCCTAACGACTGCCATCATGATAACAATCAGGACCAACGGCTAAACGTGCCTCCCGAAGCTCGAATAGAAAATGCAACTAATGGCGACCAATCCAATGAGGATTACGTTTCACTGCCGCTTTACGCACAAATCGTTACGGGTACGCCCACTGCGTTCGTCTATCAAACTCCTCTAGCGTCTGCGTTAGTAAAATGTCATGGTCATGGTAACGAGACACAGGTTTTAGGACAGGAGGTTCACTCTTATCTTTCTGATAATATTGTACAGCAAAATTAGATGTCATTTTCATTTATTAAATATTCTTATATTTTTGTATCATGTATAGTATATGTAGTTATTATGTATGTATGTAAAAATCTTTATTTTATTTATTTATTTAAACTTTATTGTTCCACAAACTACACATATACTTATAACAATTGGCGGACTTAATGCTAAGAGTATTCTTTACCAGTCAACCATTGGGAGAAACGGAAAGATAGTTTGGCGCAAAAAAGTAAAGGGGGTAAAAATGGATTACTTATAGAGCAAATTTTATCAAAAGCTTAAGATCATACACTACGTAAACATACATAAAACATACATAAATACTGTATTTTACTGTACTGTACTTTATTGTACACAAAGAACGTAGTATCAGAATACAGGTTACAACAAAAGGCGGACTTATCCCAAATAGGAACCAAACAAACATAGGACATAGACATATCAAATTAATGTGTTGGTATTCACAAGTTGTTACTATTGATTATTTGAACGCCACAGCATTGATGTGATTTCTGTTTTTCCCAAAGGTTGACCGGTAAATAATGTTGTAGCATTAAATCGAGCAGCGAGATGACACAATTATTGTTTAACAAACATTTTATTTTTATTTTATTATATTATACATAAGAAATCGAGCATGGCATCCGCGGAAGATCAGCGTCATAGTCCACACCATGACATTATGCTGAGCGGATACCATTTTGGTAGGTACGTATACAAAAATACTTTTTATATTCCTTTGTCAACCTGTAAAATAGTTATTATATGTAAGAGTTTTGCAATAATAATCAAATAAAGACTTTTCTTTCTTTCTTTCTTTCTTTCAAATCCTTTTTAAGTACCATTTTAAGTATTAAAGTTTGAAATAAATGAATAACACATGTGTCTCGTATTTACTTGACGAAGTCGAAAAAATCTAAATATATGGGATTTATCCCATATTCTGAATTCGTCAAGTAAATCCGTACCCCTATTCCTATTTTTTATACACAAACAAACAACATAGACAAGTCAACGTATTGTAAATCGATTTTAATATGATTGAGTGGTGCAATAACGTGTCATCCCTTCTCAAAGGGATGCGACAGGTTGATTTTGGGGTAAATATTGAATATATAGAAATTGCGTCAATAAAATATGGAGCGAAAAGGTCGAGATATGAAATTTTAATGTCTCTGTGACCATCCTGGCTCAAGTAACCGTTTTTTGAATTTCACGTTCTGTGAAAAGAATTCGCATGCGATAAGTAAATCATATCATTTTGCGTGTGGCACACTAAGCTACCATACAAGTTCAGGTACTCGATTTTTGAATTTCATGCTCTGTGAAAGGAATTCGCATGCGAGTATTAAATGATTGAATTATGGGTGTGTATTAATGGCATTCTTAGAATGTTTTAATATTTTAGTGTTCGGATGTATCAAGCAGCATATACAGAGAGATTCATAGTTCCGAGGACCGCACAGCTTGGAGACTCGTATGTGGGCACGATCCTCAGCAGTAAAGGGGCCCATGAAGAATAAGATCTTCTGAAATATCTAAATGAATACATTTATGTACTTTTATTGAAGAGAATCATGATACATTGTCATGAAGTGGTAAATAATACTTTCGACACGAAAAGAAGAGTTCTCATTTTTTAAGTGCTATGGCTGGCGACCAATCTAAACCACCTCACTGAAAAACTCTTACTGTAAGGATTTATACGCAAAATCCTTATAGTCATCAAGTTTTTTTACTACAATTTAAATCCGGGCCCTAAACGCAGGCTATAAAGCCTTCAGAAACCGGTCGTTTTACCCATACGGACGTGACGTCATCAACCCGCTCTAGATCGCACACCCTGCAAATAAAATGTACAGTAAAGAAACGAGTATAAAATATATAAGTGCTGTTTTCAATTAACTGGCAACATCGGCTGTCTGTCAACCAATCACAACAGCTCGCCACTATCGGCGACCAATCAACAAACAGCGAATGAGTGTTGCTTTTAAAAAACAGAGGTGTCGATACGTGGGGCGCACTATAAGTTTCCGGAATGAATATGAAAAAATACTATTAAAGGTACAAAATTAATTTATTGTTTTTCAAAATAATCTCCCCTTGGCGTCTATGCACTTTTTCATTCGATGAAACCAGTTTTGAAAACTTTTGTGCCACTCCTCTGTGGTGACCTCTGAAACGTGTTTTTCATACTCCTCGACAGCCTCTTCTGGTGATGAAAATCGTTGACCGCGTAATTGGTTCTTAATTTTTGGGAACAGAAAAAAGTCACAAGGTGCCAGGTCGGGACTGTATGCAGGATGACTCATGAGTTCTACATTTTTCGCCTTCAAAAAGTCGTTTGTCTGTCATGCCACTTTGGTTGGTTTCGGCTCATCTTGGAAGACCCATACGCTCGATTGCTGCTTTGTTTTGGGATCGTAGCAATAAATCCATGTTTCGTCACCTGTTACTATGTCCCACACCAAATTTGACGCACCTTCGTTGAATCTGGTAAGCATGGCACTGCACCAAGAGACGCGGTCCGTTTTTTGAGCCTCGGTAAGTTGTGTGGGATCCACCGCGAGCACAGCTTTCTCACACCCAAATGTTTGTGTAGGATTAATTGTATTTGACTCATGCCTATTGCTAAGGATGCGCGAATTTCATGGTAGGTCACATGCCTGTCTGTTTCAATCATACGGCGCACAGCATTGATGTTTTTGTTGGTCACAGCGGTGGACGGCCGACCATCGCGAGATTCGTCACTGAGATTGATACGACCACGCTTGAATTCTGCAAACCAGCTATAAACAGTTGTCTTGCATGGTGCTTCATTGCCAAAAGCTGTTTCAAGCCGAGCGATGCTCTGTTGAGCTGTCAAATTACACTTAAAATCGTAGAAAATCATACTACTTACGAAAATTTTCCCGAGTTAAATCCATGTTGATGCAGACACACAATTTTTTAAATGGCGCCACAAGGTAAAAACAAAAGACAGTCAGATGAAACAAACTGCATTCTACAGCCAAAGAGTTCTATTTTCAAATGTTGCAATAAATTTTTAAATATTGTTTATGTAAGTGGCCAGTTCCGGAAACTTACAGTGCGCCCTATGTAGATAACTGATAAGGCAGTAAATGAGAGATTTTTGAATTTCGAATGATACGAAAATAGAACTATTTCGTGCTTTGTGTTGCACACACAAAACGTTTTCATAGAAAATGATGACGCGAAAAAAAAATTCTGACATTTAGATGGAGTGCAACTCACAGCAACATGAGTATTCACAGTTTTACTTTCTGTTGCCTTTTGCTCGACCAGTAGGAAACCTTGTCTGAACCAAAGGTCAAATAAAGGCTCTAGTGAAAAGCTACTTAATATGTTATAAAACGAAGCGAAAAGCGCAAATGCTTATAAATACAATACAATACAAAAACTCTTTATTGCACAACAAGGATACATTGTTAAATACAAGCAATTACAAGAAAAATAACCTTGCGCAAAGGTCAATCCGGCCCGGATTTGAAATACGTCACTAAATAGGTCTAAATAATTATTTGTCACGGCTATGGGATACGTGCACCATTACCCGCACGTATCCGTCATCACAACCATGGTCAATTTAATGTCCACCGTGCTAACTAACATACACTACATCGCCATATTTTATTTATTACACCGGCTTAACAACAACAACATGCAACTAACTGACATTAAGTCTGCTAAGACCTATGCTAACGCCACGCCTGTCCAGCAAAGACTAGTCCCCCACTTTTACTACAGCACACTACAACAGCTATCCATACTTTCCATACTAATACTAATATACTAATAATACTAATTATATTATAAATGCGAAAGTCTGTCTGTCTGTCTGTCTATTACGCTTTCACGGCCAAACCGCTGAACGGATTTTGATGAAATTTGGTATGAATATAGTTGAAGACCCGGGGTCAAACATAGGCTACTTTTTGCTGTCTGTAGAGCTGCGGGAAACAGCTAATGCTTTATAAATTTATTGCACTACCCCGCTATTAATGACCAGCTATTTAATGCCAGCAAATTAACACGCGTTACAATGTTAAATCGCCTAAAAAGGCAGCCTATTTCCGGAATCAATTAGAAATCTAGTATGAAGGAGACCTACGAGACCAGTGTTTGCGTGATGATTCATCACCAGGATAAGCCTTCTTCTATCAACGCCAACCATCTTTGTTTTCTTCTTTGTCCAAGCGTGTTTTTCTATATGCGACTCGAGCTTACGCTATGGAGCATAGGGTACGCCTCTTTGCTATGAGCCATAATAATCCAGTTGTTATCATTTTTCGATAATAATTATTATAATATCATCGTTATGATTATGATGATCAAATTAGTCATTTTCTACAGATATTAATGCCGGATACTAAATCTAACCATAAACGTTAAGCCGTTGGTATGGTCGCCATTAGGTGGTCGTTAAAAGGACCGAAGGGCGGTTTCGAAAATATGTGACATCTGGGTGCAAAGGATCGATTGACCATGTAACCCACTCGATAAGAATGAATAAACATTGCAATTCATTCATAACTTAATTGAATGAAATAGTAATTTAATACTAATAAACTCCATATGAATGAATATAAAGACACAATCATTTATATATTCACAGAAGCAATCAAAAGATTGCGTACCTAATAATTTCGTCTCAATTCTACGCCAATTGCGATGACTGGATTACAATGTAACGGAAATTGATAACTACAAGTTCTCATTTTCTTACAAAAAGTTAAAGAATACAAAAAAACATTTCGAATTCCATTCAACTTTCTTTAATGGAATGTTTCGAAAGTAATAGAAAACAAAATACTAATAACTAAGAAACCTAATGAGATTTAATTAATCCATACTAATATTATAAATGCGAAAGTCTGTCTGTCTGTTTGTGACGCTTTCACGGCAAAACCGCTGAGCGGATTTTGATGAAATTTGGTATGAATGAATATAGTTGGAGACCTGGGTCAAACATTTTAAAATTCTACAGTCAAGCATCCTTTATTCACTTCTGTTTAAATGTTGAAAGTAGTTTACTGAATGTTATCGCATATGACAAAAAATATAAGCTGAGACTAAACGAATAATATTATTTCTCGAACATTCCAAACTTGAATACCGAAAACGCAAATCATTAAAGCAAATCACTTCACATAGGTAAATCAAAATCTTTCTCTACCAAAGAATTTGTATAGGCCTTCAGACACCTCCACCTCTCTCTATCCTGGGCAGTGATAATCTAGTTTCTGCCCGCTATCTTTTTGATATCGTCTTTCCATCTCATTTGAGGTCTTGAACAGTGCGTAACTTTAAAAATAGAACTTGAATATTTTACACACTAGTGCGTAAAACTCACTTCAAACTCACGGAATCTTTATCATTATCATAGTAGGGGACCTCTTATATCTTCAACAAAAAGACTCCCCCGCTTATGTCAGATTAAACACGGATATATGTTCAATGTACTTCAGGGAACAAAAGGATATTTACCGTTTTACAAAAAAACGTTTTTTCAGCTAAGAAATAAAGGAAATGTGTTTGAGATGTTGTGTTGAAATCTGCTCTTGTTTTAGGAATTTTGGGTATGTGAATGTAAAGGCCTTTTAAGACATGCATTGAGTCTTTGTTATCTTTAAGTAATGTTTATTCATTTGTTATTATTACACTTTCTTTGTACCAACCAACGCCTACTAAAGGTCTTTACTAAAGGTCGTCGCGTCTGTAAGAAATTGCTTTTACCTATAATGCCGTCTTTTATTGCATTTAAACCATGATGAGGTGTGGGTTCAATTCCCATAGGAGCATACTTTGTTTAGTTGTTTCCAGTTTGGTTAGGAAATGCAGGCTTGATTCACTACATTGTTTGAAAATAATGACGATTTCATGCTTTTGTAATGGTTTTTTTTTCATACAACTAAATAGGCAAACAGGCGTACGGCCCACTTGATGGTATGTGGTTACCGTTGCCTATGAACGCCTGTAATACCGGAGAAGTCACGAGCGCGTTGCCGACCTGTCCGCTATCAGCACAGCGACCCCTCTTGAGCTTGGCGACCATACTCACCAGCAGGAAGACTACTGCATCACAGTGTTATTTGGCTGCGGTCTTCTGTAGGGTGGAGGTACTTCCCCAGACGGACTACTCCTTACAAAATGTCCTACCTCTCTTGAACTCTCTTGAAAAATGTTTACCACGCCATAAATCGAATAATAGTCGATTCTCTGACTAAATGCTCGATTGTTAAGTAAGGGGTAAATTCCGCTAATAAACTTTAAAAGACCATGCAACTGATATTTACGACTCAATTACGATGCATTTTTGATAATATGCTTAATATTGGTATTCTGCTAACACAATTTTGAATCTGTATTTATTTGCAACTAAAACGTATTTGAATGATAATAGTAGAAATTTTTTTAATAAAATTAATAACAGAGTACCGAAAAGTTCAAAGAATTCATGATTTTGAGGATTTTTTGATTAGCAAAATTTTCCAGTTGCAGTTCAACGGCATGCCAATGGAATACGATTGGTCTCAAAATTAGTTACAGAATACCAGAAACGTCAAAAGTTGTCATTGCGATCCAATTACGATTCAATTGTGCAATTGTGTAAAATAAGAGAATTGACGCCTCTGTGGGATATATCAATTACGGTCGTGTAAACAACATTCTGTATTTTTGAAATGTACACGGGTGGTAATTTTTGTTTTCGACTGGTCGAGTTGAGTTAATTGTCGAATGGTTCGCCGGCAGATCTCAAAAATCGATACTAAATGCTTGTTGTTTTCACGTAGTATCATCGATTCTCGGTTCGGCACGAAGTCGATAGATCATCCATTTGATTCAACGCATTATCGACCCATCACTATGACTGAACTGATAGCTAGCCAGACGAAATCAGATCATTTTTGGACCGGTCGATTTCTATATGCTATTTGTGTAATTTAACAAGTTTTCTCTTTTATAATATTAGTATGGAAGTAAAGATTTACTTCCATACTAATATTATAAATGAAAAAGTCTGCCTGTCTATCTGTCTGTCTGTCTGTTACGCTTTCACGGCTAAACCGCTGAAAGGATTTTGATGAAATTAGGTATGATTATAGTTGAAGACCCGGGGTCAAACATACGCTACTTTTTCACGCAGGCAGAGCTGCGGAAAACCGCTAGTCGGAAATAAATACCGTAATATCTTTTATTTAAAGTTTCGTGAAGTTTGGTGCAATTTGTTGCAATGGTGCAATCGTCGTAGCAGATATTCCCGCCGACCTGGTTGTGGTACGACAATAAAAGACAGAGAAAAGTGTTTTGTTGGAATATACTTTACAAATCCTAAAAAGGTAATTTATTTTATTTTAATTTACTATTTCCGTGGTAGTGAGCTAAATAACAAATAATTTCTCTCGTTTGGTCTTATATTTTTTGGTAAAATCGGGCCTTTGTGATAAATTTATAGTTTAAAAGTGGGTAGAAAGTCACATGTGTATTGTATTCAGATTTTGTCTAATTTCGGTCTTAAAATTATGTTTTAACCATTTGTACACATGAATAAGCGTAGAACATATAAAGTTAAGAGTGAAATATTTCATACAAAATCAGCAAGTATTTTTAAATCTTTGTGTTGACTATCAACAAATACAAATATATTTATTTTGCTAAAAAAGTGGTCCACATATAGATATCAAAAAAATTGGCAAAAAAAGGCAAACCTAAATATATTATTTGTATCACAAATAACTGTTTGCAAATATATATTGTTAAAGTTATTCTTTTTTTAAATTTTGTATCTATTTTCGTTAAAATTTCATAGGAGACAGGAATTAGATAGCGACCCAGGTTACAGACATTTCGCTTTGGAAGGCACGTTAACCTGTTGGTCCTGTTGGTTCCGGCTGTCTTGCGGTGGTCTTTATAGGAACCACATCAGAGTCCGAAAGGTAGTTCCGTAAAACTCTGACACCACAGGTTTAACCATAAAACCCAATCGATATAAATGAATGATCAAGAGTATGTAACTAAATCTATAATAATCAGTATAAATTTAAAAAATGACCCTTTACAAATCAGTTTGAAGAATTTGTTTCATTTTTTTTTTAATTCAACTAAGTTGGCAAACAGGCGTACGGCCCACCTGATGGTAAGTGGTTACCGTAGCCTATGAACGCCTGTAACACCGGAGATGTCACGAGAGCGTTGCCGACCTGTCCGCTATCAGCACAGCGACCCCTCTGGAGCCTGGCGACCCTACTCACCAGCAGGAACACAACACTGCATCACAGTGTTATTTGGCTGCGGTCTTCTGTAGGGTGGAGGTACTTCCCCAGACGGGCTACTCCTTACAAAATGTCCTACCTCTCTCAAATCTCTCTTAAACGATCATTATCGACTTCAATTGCGGCTGGGAGTCTGAAAACCATAAATAACTATTATTAAAAACGTAAAATCTCGCAATTTTCGAATCATATTTTGTTTTCATTTTGCCTATCACTACAGTCGGTGAAACGCCGTGAGAATCTGTAGGAAATTCGAGTCGAGCTCTCATTACGAAGGGAAGGCCCTTTCGGACCCAGCCATCGAATCTCAATCGTATTTGCATTGAAGGAACATTTGAAGTGTGGTACAAGGTATGGACGGATGCTTGAAACATTTATATAAACAAGAAAGAGGTAATATAAAAAACTAAAAAGACCGACTGATTTTCTGTCTACTCCGACACCTCACAAGCTAAAATCCATCGAGCCGTTCAGGCTGTAGAGGGTGGCAAAAATATTATACATACCTACTTAACATACTCTCGAACAACATAACCTTCCTTCGGGTAGAAGTAAAAACACGTTTGGACGAAGAAGACAAGGTATTAATTTTTAATTTTATTTATCTAATTTACGATCAATATAAAGTGTCGTGTCGTATCAAGAAATTATACGAGTATATCATCATTTCGTGTAGGTTACATTGTCTATTGTAACACCATGGTGTCAGAGTTGTTCGGGATCGCTTCTCGGCCTCTGACGTGTTTCCTAAAACGACTACTAAATGGCAGCCGGGACCAAAGGCTTCCAAAGCACGGAAGAATCTTTACTATTAGCCAATCAGGTGATTCAAGCCTGTAAAGTCCTTTATCAAAACTGAAAACAACTAAACAAAGTATGCTTCGAATCGAACCCACTACCCCCGGGTCGAAAGCGAACACCTTAACCACTGGGCCACGAAGGCAGTTAGAATCCGTTGCGAATGCGCGTGACAAACGACGGCGAGACGCGACCCGTATTGGATTAACGTAGCACGGAAAATTATTTTTGCCTGAAGTTCCACTAAGTGTATTACGAAAAATTATATGGGGGCAAAGTGGATGAGAAATGCTGAAAAAGTTAATTTAGGACGTGACCTGGAGGCGCTAAGATGAGAGTGGCAGCGCTATTATTGTTCACTAGCTGTTTCCCGCAGCTCCGCCTGCGTCAAAAAGTAGCCTTCCAAATTTCATCAAAATCCGTTCAGCGGTTTGGCCGTGAAATCGTAACAGACAAAAAGACAGACAGACTTTCGCATTTATAATATTAGTATGGAAGTATGGATTGTTGTATAAGAATTTTTCTTACGATTTGCGATTTTTCCGCTTAAGCTTACAACTTAACACACAATCCTATCGTGGGCTGTTGAAAGAAAACTAAAGGTTAGAAGCTGGTAGAATATAAATTGTTATCAATGTAAGATAGAACCAGATACGAGTATGCGTAGGAGGTTTCTTCTATATGAATTTACTTTGTACTTTTCTTTAGTTTGGATTTAATGATGTAGAGTAATCGCCGCACTCAGACCCCTTTATTCATAAAAATTAACGAACCTTCTTTAAGAACACCTTAACTTAATAATCTCTTTTCGAATTGAAAATCGATTAGTAAGTAAATACACTTTTTTGCACCTTATATAAAATTACATACAAAGATATTTTGTCTGTAACAAAGGTGTACAAGAGGCAAGAGGTAAGAGTAAAGTTATCCATAGATTAAGGGATATTTTGGTGCGCGCACGTAATATGCTGGGGCACCGTGACTCCTCAGAAGGCGGCGGTTGAAAACCAGTGCTAGTCAAGCTGCCATGTCTCGTGTAATACTGAGCCGCCACCTATTGAGACGTCTGTCATGCGTATATTGTACTTTGTCAATCATTTTTGTAAATCATCCATACTAATTAAATTAAACTATTTTAATACGGTTTTATCGCGTTTATTACTTATTTATTTACACCTGACGTTTCAAACACTTTACAGCGTTCATGGTCGCAGGCAGACTAAGTTAACATTTGTCTTTGATGTCATAAGATTGCCAACTCGGAAGCAGACTGCAAGACCCTTAGATACTGTGAGCCAATACTGCGTGAATCGGAATAGTCCCAATAAAAATTTCAGGCGGTAGTTTTGTAATCTTATGACATCAAAGACAAATGTTAACTTAGTCTGCCTGCGACCATGAACGCTGTGAAGTGTTTGAAACGTCAGGTGTAAATAAATAAGTAATAAACGCGATAAAACCGTATTAAAATAGTTTAATTTAATAAATAACAATCGCGAAAACATAAGAAATCATCATCCATACTAATATTATAAATGCGAAAGTCTGTCTGTCTTTCTGTCTGTCTGTCTGTTACGCTTTCACGGCCAAACCGCTGAACGGATTTTGATGAAATTTGGTATGAATATAGTTAAAGACCCGGGGTCAAACATAGGCTACTTTTTGACGCAGGCGGAGCTGCGGGAAACAGCTAGTTTTCTATATATTGATAAACGTTTCAATAAATTCTATTCTATTTAATTCTTAGACAGGGACTAAACATATTTTAGTAAATGTGGGCTTATAGTACGTTCATTAATTTTTTGCATAAAAGTAAAGAATCCTTAATGACTACATAAGCAAAGTCTTCAAACTTCATTAAACAATCTATAACTAGGAATTGGGTAAATCTATATATTTTTTTTAAATAATATTGAAATCATCATCATCATTTCGCGTAAGTTACATTGTTCATCGACCATGTACAACCGGTGTCAGAGTTGTGCGGAACCGCCTCTCGGCCTCTGACTTGTTTCCTTCACCGACCACCTAATGGCAGCCGGGACCAACGGCTTAACGTGCCTTCCAAAACACGGTATCATCTTTATCAGACAACCAGGTGATTCAAGCCTGCAAGGTCCTAACCAAACTAGAAACAACTAAACAAAGTATGCTTCCCGTGGGAATCGAACCCAGGACCCCCGGGCCGAAAGCGGACGCCTTAATCGCTGGACCACGGAGTTCTTTTATTGGAATAAAATATGGGAAAAAATAAAATAAAAAGAGAGAAAGAAAACACATTTATAATTATGACAACATATATTATAATGACGTCTTGTTATCGTAAGGGTAGGTTAGGCCGCGGGGAAAAGGTAATTTACGAAAATGTAAAGCTTCAATATCCATCCAAAAAAAAGCTCCAATAAATCTACCCTTAGGAGGAAATTGAAAAAAATGGAAAGTTTCACGAAAAAAATTAACACTTTTCCGTATACAATGTTCCCAGTAACTGAATACAAATGGGTTTCAATCGGGGGTTGATTTGTGAGGGGTTGAAAATTCCTTAAGGCGAGGGTTAAGCATATTTCTGAATAAAATCTACATTTCTTTGGAAATCGTTGTTCGCAAAGAATAGATACTACAATTGAATTTTATGAATATTTTTTTATTAGATGATTTTTTCATCTTCCGAGCGTGCTTCCCAGTTGCAGCTCCAGTTTACGCTTCAGAGCCTAGAGTATAGGTACTCTAGATTTGACGGCACTGATTATTACAATGGAGCGACTGTCATCTGCCCTCCGTAGCCCAAACAGGAAAACCAGACCACTCCGGGGCTTACGTCAAATTCGTAAGATCTTCAGTTGCCCATCAAATGATCACAATGTTCTATTAATAAATATCGTAAAGAAAGTCGTTAGCACCGACTGCCATCTGGTGGTCAAACTTAATGTGCCTTCCAAAGCACGAAATCATCTTTATTATCAGACAATCAGGTGATTCAAGAATCCAATATCCAAGCCAGAGACTCCAAACAACTAAAAACAATGTTTCCTGTGGCAATAGAAATGGCTATCTCTAAATCTCTAAATCTTTTTGTCTGCTGTTCGAATATTACCCGCCATAGTTGTAATTTTCACTCATTAAATTGTTCATTTATTGACACGCTTAAAAATAAGTATGTATATTTATTTACGTTGTGTAATGCATGCGTATATGTGCACCACATATATTTACATTGGTATATTTTTTTGTATGTGCTGCATAGGTACGTTATGCTTTTATGTTTTATGTTTCACTTTTTCCAATTGTTAATTTGCGCCTACCTTCCTGTTTCATATCATCAAGTCCTACCTGTTGGTTGCCTGGAAGAAATTGCTCTAGCGATAAGGCCGCCTTTGTACCATAGATAATAATAATATTCATGTACTTTCTACAATTTGGTGCAATAAAGAGTTATTTATTTATCTCTGGGTCTTTAGGCAAACCTCCTAAGAGTGAAAGACAGAAGCAGTTTTAACTTTTAAAAATTACTTTTAATTAATTTATTAATTTATTTTATACAAACACTGACAGCTCTTACAGTTCCCCAATGCGTGCTGTGAGTTAGGACAGGACAAATTACACAGGTTGATGAGACACATACATTATACATGAATGAACAAAGGATTTCAGCTTATCATAAAATATATCTACGTTTGGCAAATGAGCAATCAAGGCACCAAAGTGTACCATGGCCTGGTTAGTGGGCGCGTACCGCGCGGTATCCGTGGCCGACGTCGCAGCCGGTTGCGTAATTGCCTATAGACCACTGGGGTATAAAAGCTGCACCTAGCCCGGTGGGTTGTCGATTTTCCATTTAGTAGCAAGTAGTAATGAAGGAGTATGCTGCATTTTCGTCTAAGCTCCAATGTATCCAAACCTACCATACCTGATACATACAGCGACGGATATAGAAAGGGATAATATCCATACATTTTTTTTATATAAAGAACGGGCGTTCTGCACTCGCTCCAGCATTTGCCTGTATTTCTCCTCGTGAGGATCCCACACTATGGAGTTATATTCCAAAATTCTACGCACAAACGAAAAGTACAGGGCAATAATGACACGCCGATCAGAGAACTGATAAGACTGCCGCATCACAAAGCCTAATGCTTTATAAGCTCGCTTACAAATAATATTTATGTGAGTGTTCATAGTCAGCTTAGCGTAATAAATAATATCAATAAAAAATAAGATTATGGCCTTAACTTAGGTACCCATCTCTTCTATATACTACAATATAAATATTATGTAAAATCGCAAATATCTTGAAAAACGGAGATGTTAGGACAACCCGTAACCGACAAGGGTGTATTACGAGAGTGATGAGCGTATAGGAAGCAGGGGACTGTAAGCAAGTACAAGTAGCATCGTAGCAAGTGGAAATCCTTAGTCTCTGCCTGCCCCCACGGAAAACTGGCGAGATGATTATGTATGTATGTATACTATATTTATTAGGATTACTCGTGAAATTGAAGAAATACCGTCACGTCACGTGTCCTAGTAATATGTACGTAAAATTTTCAATATCGTACACAAAATTTCACCTTTCAATATAATATGTGGCGCGACATAACTGTGTCAGGAATGCCGTAAAAATTTAGAATGGCATGTAATTTTTTGGATTTTGGAGGAAATACCACCTGGGTATCAATTCTCTTATTTTACATAGTGCACAATTGAATCGTAATTGGATCGACATCTAATGACAACTTTTGACGTTTTTGGTATTCTGTTACTAATTTTAAGACCAATCGTATTCCATTGGCATGTCATTGAACTGCAACTGAAAAATCTAAAAACTCATCAACTTTTAAATTAAGTTCATAATTATTTTTCTTCTGAACATTAAGATTTGATCCAACTGCTTAGCCTGATGTTTTTTTCTATAAGTCCGCTAAGGTACTCTGACTAAGAGAACAAACGTTAAAGAATATAGATATAAGCCCAGAGAATTTAGTAACTGCTTTAACGTAGAACTAAATCAGAACTGCACCTTTTAATTTTTTTGTTTTTAATAATGATTTATTTTATGATACTGAAATAATGTGCTTGTTTAAGTCGGACTTTTGTGTCTTTTTTATCTCATGAATTTTTAAGCTGCAGCAATTCATTACTATAGTAGGGCCATTTTAATAGGTCACATTTGACACTTCATTTAAATTCAACAATGTGTACTTGTAACGGCGGGTACTCAATTATTTGTTTTTGCAAAAGTGAGATTTAATTAATTTTTTAAGCATTTTCTGTTTAATTCATAAATTATTGTATAGTGATGACAGAAAACGGTATTATTACCATTTGTTTCGATTAAAGAGACATTCATTTTGAATGTATGTAAAATACAAAGCTATTTTTTTAATGAAATCTAAACGTCACTACAAAGTCAGCTCGATTAACGCTTTTTCTTTTTTATCACTAGAGATGTACCACAAAAAAAACCCGACAAAACCGAATTAGTTGAATCGATAATATAATGATTTATGTATGTGTAATGACTTACCTACGTGTGTACGAAAAAATATAAAACCATAAATTGTTTATTTGTGAAATATGTTTAATTACAATTATACTGGAATACTTAAGCAATAACTTTATATTAAAATATTTAATAATATTTAGTATAAACTCATAGTATTTAGTATAACTTATTCCTGGCAACACTTAAACCTACAGTGACGCCACTGTAGTGCGAAGTGACTGTGCGATTTCCGTGTATCCCTTATTATCTTTTGAACTGGCTTTTCTTACTGATCGGATCTTCCGCAAACGTTTACCTGGCTATCATTTGGACTCCGATTGCTTATTATTTGGACTTTGTTCTGGTTTAACCATGTCTAAACGAGGAATAACCTTAAACAGCCAAGCTCGCGAACAAGTGGTAAAATTATACACTTATTTCGAACGTGAGTCGGCCAACGGTGGGCCTCTTTTGCCTGTGACACAAACGAGGGATCGCGTTGCTGATGCATTAGGAATAGGGAAGAAGACTGTAACGCAAATTCTCAACGAGAAATATGGACCCTCAGGTTTGGAAGAGAATAGATTACGAACACCGGAAAAAAGAAAGAGAGAGAAGAAAGTTGTCGGTATTGACAATTTTGATGCTGCTGCAATTCGCAACCACATTTATGGATATTACTCAAGAAAGGAATATCCTACAAGGAAGAAACTAATTATTTCATTAAATGAGGCAGGCTTATTTTCTGGCGGAAGAACGTCACTGTCAAAAGTTTTGAAATCAATTGGATTTAGATATAAAAAGGCAGACAAGCGGAAAATTCTCCTAGAACGCTATGGTATTGTTCTGAAGAGACTGACAATCTTGCGGCAAGTAAATAAAATTACAGATTGGGACAATGTTGTATTTGTTGACGAAACATGGTTAAATGCAAACCATACAGTCTCACGGACGTGGACTGATGATACAGCAGCCTCAACATCAAAAGTACCATCAGGAAAAGGAGCCCGTCTTATTATATGTCATGCGGGTTCAGCTTCACAAGGATTTATTCCAGATTGCCTCCTAGCATTTGCATCCAAATCAACAGGTGACTATCACGAAGAAATGAACATTGATGTTTTTAAAGAATGGTTTGTAAAACTACTTCTTAGCCTAGAAAACCCCTTAAAAAATTATAATGGACAATGCTCCTTACCATTCGGTACAGGTTGACAAACCACCAACTCAAGCCAATAAAAAGAATGAAATAGCTTCGTGGCTCGAAAGACATGGTGTGGAAGTTAATCCAAATTTATTAAAAGTCGAGCTAATGAATTTAGTGCATACAACTATGTCGTCCAAGCCACGCTATGTTATCGACGAACTAGCCCTAGAGCATGGACACGAAGTGATTCGATTGCCTCCTTACCACTGCCAGTATAATGCCATCGAGCTTATTTGGGCACAAATAAAGGGTCATGCAGCACGAAATAACACCGAGCCACCTTTCAGCACAGGAAAAATGCTTACGCTGTTAAAAAATGCATGTGACAGTGTCTCTGTAGAAGATTGGAAAAAGGTTGTTGAAAAAACAAAGAAAATCATCGAAAGTGATTTTGAACGCGATATTAAAATTGACAATATCATCGAAAATGAGTTGATTATATCTGTAAGTGCGGACAGTAGTGATGATGATGACACTGATAATAGCTGTAGTTCCACTGAATAAATGGATTTTTAAACTAAATTATGTCATTTCATTTAAAAAATAAATTATTACATATACACAGGGATTGATATTTGATTGAAGTATGTACAGTTATTTACTTGTATTAAATTAATATTACAACAGTTTGTTTTTTATTCATATTTCTTTAAAAGTATAATACCAAATCAGTATCGATTTCGAGTTTGTATCGATATTTCTCGGTATTCAATTAACAAGTCACTTCACTATGAGACTAAGATTGACAGATGTCAAATGGGACCTATTAAATTGACCTTACTTTAAGTGAAATATTTATCAATTAAAGCCCGACTAGGGAAATAGCAGCCTTGGCCATATTGCGGAAAAATATTAGAACTAATTTCTTTTACTGGCAACTAGGTATGCAAGTAACATTCCGTCATCTCAATGTCATCTGCCAAAAAGAGACAGGAGTGGACGTTGTGAATTTTGTAATTATCAAATAAAAATATATATGAAAATGGTTAAAATAATACATAGTAATGAAAGAAATGAGATTTAAAAGATGTTAGTATATTTGATGCGAATGAAAACGAAGGATTAATTTATATTTCATTAAATGACATACAACATGTTGCCACATAAAGGCGATCAGTAGTGACACCAATGCAGGGTGTTTATTTTCCTGGTGGAACTATACATAAAACATTTGCGGTTTTCAAAATATTTAAAAAAATGTCTTTACCCAATGTAACAGCCAGTTAATACTTCTTTATTTTAGCCCACCTGATGGAAAGTACATGTACTTAAAACTACTGTAAGTATTTTAAATTCAGGAAATTGCAATTTGTGTTAAAGAAAATGTTAATAAGTACATACAAGGAGCAAAGTGAACAGTCTACAAAATAACAAAAAGTCATTACGAATTCGTCCATTATCCCAACCAAAGCGTTGTATTCAATAGGAGTTTTATCCGGCTCGAAGGACCAATGCCTGGGTCAGCTGTGCTCCCCGGGAAAATGAATATTCAGCGTTCAGATACAAAAGTATTAATTCATTTGAGAATCTCGGGAGATTAATGTGTTAGGGCCACTTTACATTAAACCGAGGTTCTTTCGAGAACTGAAAAACGTATGGGACTGTATGGGATTGACATAAGCGGCGCTAAATCACGTGGTCAATTTTCCGCCGATGGCGAACACGAATGTCGTTTTTCAAGTAGTGGCTTTGGGTAAGCCACTTGTTCTCGTACTTTTCTGGCTGTGTTTTACGATCGGTGTCGGTTTTTTGCTTGAGTCAAAGTGAGAACAATATAATAGGCCAGAACTCTAAATCAGTCTGCAATCTCGCTATTTTGCGACAATATTTTTGACTAGATTATCGCGTGCAATGTAAAGCGGCCTTTTGATCTTATGATATATTAATTTTAAAACAGTATCATCCGGTCTAAGTTATATTTTATGTAAACAACTAGCTGTTGGCGACTCTGCCCGCGGTACATAAATATTTTGTGTTTTCATACAAAATTTCACCCTCTATTGCTTCTGCTTGAGTGTTGTTAAAAGTAAATAATCAAGAATACAAACCTAGAGCTCGCTAGTCGAGCGCGGTGTGAGTATTGTACATGTCAAGCGTCGACTAAACGTAGGCCGTGTTGGATTGGTCGCCAATAGTGGCATTTTTCATCTCCTCCGTACTTAGGATGGCACGTCTGTTTGTCCCGTTTGTCTGGTGCCTTTAATCAGCCTGATAAACATGACAGTGTTTGGCCATTGACCTACCTACGAGTAAGTTATACTCTTGTTGGTCTGTTTTCCGTTTAATAAGGGTTAAGAAGGACAGTCGGCAGTCGCTCTTTTGTAATAACCAGTATCGCAAAAACTAGGTAATAAAAAAATAAAAGCGTAAGCTACAGACGCAACTAGGAAACACTCTTAGACGAAAAGGAATCAAGGTTACACGCCTTCAAGAGTCAGCCAGTATTCACGAAGACAGAAAAATATAATTATTTATAAAATTCACACTGTCACTCTGTCAATGTATGAAAAGTGTTTCAAACAGACACCACAGTGTTACATACGAGAAACAGCTAGTGAGCTGTGTTTTGCAGATCCTACTGCGTCAATAAGTAGCCTTTGTTTGACCCCTGGTCTTCAACTATATTCATATCAAATTTCATTAAAATCCGTTCAGCGGTTTTTCCGTGAAATCGTAACAGACAGACTTTTGCACTTATAATATTAGTATGGATATCTATTTTTATAAAGTCACACTGTCACTGTATGAAATATGAAATTCAAATAAATTAATCATAATCATTTATTCTTTTGTAAACATGTTGAATTCAAGATGGTACATTGAAAATATTACACACATACATGTTTAGCCTACCAGGCATACAAAAGTGAAGTCAGTGGTGTCACACATCATCCAAACAAAATCATCCAATTCAACTCACACATGAAAGTTATCGAAAATAATACGACCCTATCAATTTCAACCCTCATGTTTTGAACTTTTAGGTACGAAAAGAGACCCTTAAATAAAACCTTATCGGAAAATTGATAGTTTACGTTAGTTTTAAGTCTTATTTGAAAGTTACCTGAAACCTTTACAAACTTCATGAAGGAGTGAAGTTTCGTGCAGTCAAGAAAGCTTATATTCAACTAGACCCGTAGATAAACTAAAGATTAAGTTTTGTCGAGGCAAGAGTGCTATTTTTGAAAAGTGTGACTCATGCAAAATCGGCAACTCGATAGATTTTTTTTATACAACTAAGTAGACAAACAGGCGTAAGGCCCGCCTGATGGTAAGTGGTTACCCTATAAACGCCTGCAACACCGGAGATGCCACGAGCGCGTTGCCGACCTGTCCAATGTCAGCACAGCGACCCCTCTGGAGCCTGGCGACCCTACTCACCAGCAGGAAGACAACTGCATCACAGTGTTATTTGGCTGCGGTCTTCTGTAGGGTGGAGGTACTTCCCCAGACGGACTACTCCTTACAAAATGTCCTACCTCACTTTAGAATAATTTTATTCGACATATTAGTCATAAATTTCAAAGATAGTGCTCCCGGGAGCTGATTCTCAGAAAACACGACTTTAATGTCTTCAATTTCTATCCTCCATAAAGAAACATGTAACAGGACAACAGCAAGGTACGAAAGCTGACTTTTTGCTAAAGCAGCTCTTTATCAGTCAATCTTCTGGCGACTATGCCGTATATAAAGATATGAAAATAATCAAATCATACGCACTATACTACCATACTATATTACTATATATTTACTATATTAATATTATTAATTATAATGTTATCATACTTTCATACTTCATACTAATATTACAAATGTAAAAGTGTGTTTGTTTGTTTGTCCTTCTTTCACGTTAAAACGGAGCAACGGATTGATGTGGTTTTTTGTGTGGAGATAGTTGGAGACCTGGAGAGTGAGATAGGCTTTTTTCCGTGAAACAAACGGAATTCAACGCGGGCGAAGCCGCGGGCACAGCTAGTGTTATATAAAAATTACATTATTTATGCCTACGAAAAACTTTAGGACAGAGTAAATTACCTTCTACAAATAAGATTTTAAACTAATTTATAAAAAGGTAAAGTCACCTACTCATTTAGTTATTGTTTATAAAATCAAATGGGGTACAGCGAATCTTAGGCATGAGCGCCAAATTACCAGCTAGAGTAGTCGCCATCGCCGAAATCGATCGAAGTTAATCGAGAAATAGAGTAACTACTGCTAATCTTCTGTCCCTGGGTTATGAATGAATGAACACTTTATTGCACCATTTACAAACAAAAGAAAGAAACACATAGTTAAATCGAACACAACTCAATGGGTACAAAGGCGGACTTATCGCTAATGCAATTTCTTCCAGCCAACCTTAGGGTAGAAATGAGCTGCGGTAAATGTACATGCCTACATTAAAACGCATATAAGATACTTACATAGGAGCTCGATAGTCGGTCGCGACCTGCGTATCCGTAGCAAATGCGCGTGTCAAGCGACAACGTGACGCGACCACTATTGGATTGGTCGACATTAAGTAGCATTTACTATTTTGAGTTCCTCCGTGCTTCTGAAGGTACGTTAAGCCGTTGGTCCCGGTTTTTATCGATAGATAGCAGTCGTGAAGCTGTGTCAGATGCCTTAGGGCAGCCTGAAAAATTCTGACAGTGTTGGCCACTAAACACAACTCGGGTCATGTTCCTTTTTGGTCATGTCCCTCTTTACAGGGAATCCAGACCGTTGGTCTGGTTTCCCTGTAAAAAGGTGGTTAACGAGGTTAGACGGCAGTTGCTCCATTGTAACAACCATTTCCGCCAAATCTAGGACCATGACTTACTCGTACCCCAGGCCCCGACGCGTAAGCTGACGACGCAACTAGGTATACACGCTAGGATGATGATGAATGTACTTATATAAATAAATAAATAATAAGAATAAACTATGTATATTATAAGACTTGGATTCCTGTGTAACATACATACATACATACCATCACGCCTTTTTATTTATTTATTAAAACTTTATTGTTCCACTAAGTATACATATAACTTACTATACATATACTTTTTATACTAGGCTTTATCATAAAAGTGCGAGTCGAACTCGCTCAGGAAGGGTACCGTATCTACCTATAAAAACCGCAAAATAATCTTGTCTGTTGTATGGGAGCCCCTTATATATTTATTTTAATATGTCTAAGTGTTTATTGTTATAGCGGTAACAGAAATACATCATCTGTATTTTTTTTAAACTGTGTAACTATCACAGTTCATGAGATACGGCCTGGTGACAGACGGACACACGGTCGGACAGTGGAGTCTTAGTAATACATACATACATACATACCATCACGCCTTTTTCCCGTAGGGGTAGGCAGAGACTACGGGTTTCCATTTGCTACGATCCTTACAGACTTCCCTCGCTTCTTCTACGCTCATCAATCTCGTCATACACGCTCGTCGATTACGGGTACTCCTGACATCTCCCTTTTTTAATATGTCTGCGATTTGGTCGCAGTATGTTGTCCGAGGCCGGCCCTTACCGACTTTTCCTGTCACCTTTGATTTGTAAATATATTTCGTAAGTCTCCTTTCATCCATGCGTTCTACTTGCCCAAACCAATTTAATATTCCTGTGTAACTAACCTGAAAATAAATAGTGACCACACTAATTTCTGTACCGGTTTCATCGGGTACACCGTTTAGAAATTCTACCCCTATTCGGTCACGTAGACCAGCTAATTGCAAAGGACGGTCGAGTAGTCGACGTTTGTGTGTTAACCATAGATAAATCTTGAAATAGACTAAAAATCGTCACTAAATTCTGCATATAGTGTAAGTGTTTAATTTGATTGTACCACGTAACTGTTTGTTTTTCTAATAAAACCAAAATAAAATAAAATGTAAACAACTCGAAACAGTGAACAGTGTGATCTTTGACGTCACGATGACGTAAAAGTTTAGTTTGTCATTTGCAGCTCATAAAAAAGGCATCATTTGTGAGCGACCTCAAAATCGAATCTGGCTATTGGCGTGCGTTTAAGCTAACTAATAATTTTGTCAATTTAACTTACTAAAATGGCGCAGCGACCCAAAGTGAGTCTTGGCCTCCGATAATAAGGATCTTCACTACGATCCCAGATATAGATGGATTGACGAGGTGCGGAGGGATTTGCGCGAGCTGCATGCCAATGACGGGCAAGAGCTGGCACAGGATAGAATATTAATTAGAAAAATTTTATGTATTAAACAAATATTGTGTTGAAATAAATAAATCAGTCGATTCGGTGTTTCAGGCATATACCCTATTAGTATATATGTAAAGTCATTTCCCTCATAATTCGGGATCGTACCTTTTTTTTGCCTTACATTTGTAAGGGCAAAGCTTGAGATTTTCGTTTTGAAGATCCACTTCGGGTCGCTGTGCCAGCGGAGTAAGTATAATGTCTATTATAATAATATATGTATATATTCGTGTATCTATTAGATATTTGTTCAATGAAAATTCTCGTTTTAGTTAGAAATGAGTGGTTTAGTTAGACATTTGAAATTGAGCTGTATTGGGACCTGATTGAATAGATTCTTGATATTTGGATGCAATCATTTATTCAATTCAACCTTTAATTTACAGCATAGTCAAGGGTCAATAAACGCGAACCCCCTTACTGTACTTGCCGTAATGTCCATTGGGCCAGTTTTATCTGCCACCCACTGTACACAAGGATTCAAAATGCTTTGATACTTAGCCGTACATTTAGTATGGAAAAATGTAGGACAAGCTAATTTATCTGTTTAGCATGGGTGTTCTATATGAAAAGAAATAACTTTTTGTAATGATAAGAAGATAAAAAATTAAGAAAGGTTATAAAGGACTTGTATCCTGGGCCGTAAAATGCACTACTAAAAAAAAATTGCGTTCTAAAAAATTTTAGTCTATGAAATGGGTTTCCAACATGGGTTTTTTAGTAAAGTTTTATATGGCTTTTATTTTCGTGTTTAGCCAGTAACAAGTAAATAATTTTTACAATAAAGTCGTTTATTCAATTTTCTTTTATACTACTACTAAGTAGGCAAACAGGCGTATGGCCCATGTTACTCTTAAAACCGCTATTAGTATATAGGTACATCACAGACAAGCCTTTAAAATCCAATGCATGTAAGCAAGTTACTCAGTTCGCAATAAAGATCGCACAAGAAGGACGTATTTTCATTTACAAAATCACCCTGGAGCTAGACAGACCAATTTAGACCTAGTGGCGTCAACAGGCCACCTGATGGTAAGTGGTTACCGTAGCCTATGAACGCCTGAAACACCGGAGATATCACGAGCGCATTGCCGCTGAAAAGCACCATTATTATGCACAAACGCTCAAAAGAACACAAATTTTGGAAAATAAAATACATCGAAGATACTGCTTTTCACAACTTCCCGCCAAAAACCACAACATGGGTTATTTAGATATTTTATGAGATGTCATAGAATAACCTTCTTATTCATAATAGGAGCGGGGAACTGATATCTTTGCACATTTTTGTAGTTATTTTTATATATATTTTTACTTTGTTCAATTTTGAAGGAATTTCTGTGAAGGGTTAAAACGGTATATACTTTTTGTTATTTTTTTAGATTAGTTCTAAAACATATACGTTTTATATTGTATAATGACGGAAGAGTAAGAGGGTAAACAAAAAATAGAAACAAAAAGAGAGAAGTAATTATCGATGTAAACAATCTTTACGGTAACCACTTTACTTTAATGTCGCCATAATATTAATTTTCGGTGAGATCTAATCAGTTTTATGACTTATATTTGACTTCTGACATTAACTCTTTAAGCACGCTCTACACTCTCGGTGCGAATGTTCGTGACAGCCGCATTCTCAAATGTAGATTATATTATTCGCTTTCGAGTTCGCGCAGGCATGCAAATCGGTATGCTATGACTATGTTATGACTAGCGTTGCCAGGCGTCCGGATATAGCCGGACATAGTTAGGCTTTTTGATTGCATGTCCAGCCAAAATAAACGGTGTCCAGCTTGTTAGGCTTTTTACATTTTATTTAATTTATCAAGATTTATGGTAATAACCAGAAAAGCTTTAAATACTGAGACACAAAATCCTTAATAATGTAGGGTGTCCGGCCGTTTTAGCCAAACTGGCTGGTCTGTCCGGCTATTAGGTTTGGCGACCTGGCAACCCTACTTACTAGCAGTTTAGCATGGTAACACAGTTGTTACACGTAACATCGACCAAAGACAAATTAGATTTGTTTTGGACAGGCCTAAATACCTGTTGTGATTTGTGTATAAGGTGACCTACGACTAAAACCTAACAACACATTAGCTCCTTTGGTTCAGCGACCAATAGACGATCTATAAAGAAAAAAAGATTATTCTACTATTCTTATTATTCGGCATGCTCAAACTCTTGCGAGTTTTAAAGCACAAGTGAAAAAGCATTTTCTAGATGAGGGTGAATGATGTGAGATGTTACCTTGGATACTAAAATTGATCTTACATCATTATTTGAGGTATTAAAGTACATTTATTCAACTTTAAGTAAGTTTATTATAGTTTATTTTGTATGTAACTTTATATGTATTATGTAACTTTTTTGTTTGAGTTTATACTATTGTATTTAGCTTATGTTTCTGCACCATGCCTATCTCTTTTCCTGATTTTTTTTTTACAAAAAGGATTGCCTGTAAGACATTGCTATTGCGATAAGGCGCGCCTTTGCACATCATTATGTCTACATGTATGTGTCTCAAAATTGTATTTTCCTGGTGCAATAAAGTGTTTATTTATTTTATTTATTTATTTAAACTTTATTACAAAGAATGTAAATGGCGGAGTTAAAGCCGTGGGCTTTTTCTACCAGTCAACCAACAGGTGGTGTTCAGAGACAAAAGTGCAAAGATAGAGAAATTAATTATTTACATATTTATACATTCGTTTATTATTATTATTATTCTGTCCATTTCGGGTTCAGGTGCATTTCGGTATGGTATATTTTTGGACTGAAAATGTAAATATTTTACTTTTTTGTTCTTGTATGGAATAAGCTATTTGTTTCCTACGCTACGCCTGCTTCAAAAGTTGCCTATGTGTGACCTCGGGTCTTCCAACTATATTCATACCAAATTTCATCAAAATTCATGCAGCGATTTGGCCGGGAAAGCGTAACACACAGACAGATAGACAGACAGTTCGCACTTATAATATTAGTATAGATATAGAAGTATGGATATTTTAATATTTTTCTTTTGTTGTTTATGCTAAAAGTCGATAGTTAAATGAAAGTCGCTAAACAACATGCGCGAGTCTAAAGCGAGCCGTAGATCTTATCGATGCAAGGCCGCGGTATTAGGAGCAATCAAGATTTTGGAGATTATAGTAATAAGCATCATTTGGGGTATAGCTGTGACCTTTGTAAAGGAATGATGCCAAGATTTGTATCTCCCAAAAAAACTCTCTCTGGACAACGAAACGTTAGGTGTAAATAAATCCATAATTCCATACTAGAGCGGAGCTGCGAGAAACCGCAAGTTTTAATAAAGCTTTATTTAATTAGATGAGTTACTGAAGAGTTGAGTATCCCGTAGATTTGCTCATGCGTCTTAGAAATACCATCACAGTTAAAAAAAATCAGATACCTGATAAGGCATTTAAATGAAATCACAAATCAAGATCGTCTAGCTGTAACTAAGACTACCTTCCACGCAGGAGCTCAAGATAGAAATGGAAACCAATCCAAGTATGACCACGCTCGCAGTCACTTGACTCACGATCGTAGGATACAACATTAACTAACATCTTAACAACAGATCAAATTTAAAGTCGTTACCAACCCGAAGGGACTCCCGATGCCGAGCGGAATTAGGGATTTTAACTCACTGCTAACCATGGAGTAATTATAAAGGGGAGATGCCGTTTGAAATGGCGCAGTGACGTACTCATTGGCGCCTCGCCGACACTGCAGTGGGCGGAGCTTGTCGTTGCTCGTGCTCTATGATTGGAGCCACGGCCAAAACCAAGCACCCCGAACGTCTGCCTTCCGCCCCGTGTAGCCTCACAAACGCTTTCTTCCAAAACGCTTATTAAGGCATCTCCTCTTTATAATTACTCCATGCTGCTAACTGTATACGTAATTGAGGTTGAAATAAATTAAACTTTAGGTACCTAGTTATTTTGAAGCTACAGGAGTGATATTTTTGAAAAGTGTGACTCATGCAAAATCGGCGGGACGAACTTTTTTTATTCGACAATATGTCATACATATCAAAAATAGAGTTCCTGACCAATTTAATGTTTTCAGTTTTCACGATTGTTACAAAAACACTCAGGAAGAATAAATGAAGAGGGGAGCTTTTGCCCAAAAACCTTCCTCCTCTATCTATTGCTAATTCTTACTATAATCTTGTGTGTATGTATGTAAAAATCTTTATGTTATACACAAAGAACATAGTAATAGAATACAGCATTCAACAAAAGGCGGCCTTATCCCAAATAGGGATCGCTTCCAGTCAACCAAACAAACAAAGGACATAGACACATGGGTACAGAGGAGGGTAAAACACGCAAAGAAATCATAAGTCAGAAAGAAAAAAAAAAAAATGAATGAAATAGACTTCACGTTTTCCTCATGGACCAACTGGTATGCACAACTAGTTGTGCCTTCTATAATGAAAATAATTTTAAAAGACAATCCTGTGAATTTTTATTTTAAAACTTTTCAACAAAGTCATTTCTACTCTATTTGATTGTCATCTTAACGATCACTTTTAGTAGACCTCTTTATGTTCCTATTAAAAGTTGGGACATTTTTATTGACATTCGGTGGACGAAACGGATTTTTAAGCTTGAGTACCCACCATATTAGGTTAATTCTTTCAGACTCAGCATTTTTATTTCAAAATTATATAATAACTAGCTGTTTCCCGCAGCTCCGCCTGCGTCAAAAAGTAGCCTATGTTTGACCCCGGGTCTTCAAATATATTCATACCAAATTTCATCAAAATCCTTTCAGCGGTTTGGCCTTGAAAGCGTAACAGACGGACAGACAGACAGACTTTCGCATTTATAATAATAGTATGGATGAAAAAAAATAATAGGTTTTATCGCGTTTATCAAAATGTTTAATTCTATGTGAAACAATCATGAAAACTTAATACAGACATTATCAGAATTTTTATTTTACTAGAATAAATAGTTTAAACAATAGATCAATATGTCTCAAAAATGTACAAATTCCTCGCGACAATCTCAATGTTTAAGTACAGTCGATTTTTTATGGTGTAGATATTCTTACAAAAGGAACCGAAATACCTAAACTTTACTTCCATCCCAGGGAATAACTCTCTAAGGTTTAAAGAAAATTTGGTAAAAATATAAAAAAAAAAATTAACACAACCAATTACTTCACGGGAATTTCCGAAACCGGGAATAAATGTGTATTAATTATTTTATCCTTTTCCTTTCTTCCCTTTCCATTTCTTCCTACTCAAATTTTTTTCCCGCTGCCCATCTCTACATAAGAGACTTATAGCACAATGGTATTATTTATATAGCAGGTCATCTGCCTTACGTTAACCCTTATTACGAATGCAGTTTTTGATGAAATCGACTACAGCATCCACTGTCTGATATATCTGATGCCAGGCTTTCTTGAGAATGCAATTTTCCACCAGTAGAATTTGTTACAACATAAAACTTATTTTTTATATAAAATATCCTAATAGGATTAGACGAGACAAAACATACCTAGGGCAAATCCGAGGGCTAAATATTTACTTATCCGCCTACAATAAAGACAACTCTTGATATCATAAACATAACTCGAGCTGTTGTGTTTAAGATATCAAGACTAATTTAATTTTAAAGATTAAGATCCACCCCTATGATGGGGTGGATCTAATTGGGATCTGGTGGACCAGTGGATCCAAGGAGGCGTTTTTCTCCTCTTAGATCCAACGGTGGATCCGTGGAAACTTCTATTGCCACTTAAATACATAGGTCGTGAACACTGTTATGTTCTCTAGAATCCACTTACACACAGCCCAGTTTTCATACAATTGTATAGTTATTTTTTCTATTTTAAACAAATAAAATAGCCATTCAAATATTTTCACAATAAAATAGTACTAAACTTTATTGTGTGTTGTGAAAATCAAGTCATATATTAACGTAACTTCTGAGAGAATTCTGAGAGAATTTTCACATTGCAGAAGAAAATCTAAATGCGTAATAAATCAGCTATTTTCTTATTCACAATGACGTTTTCGTGTAAGTACCCACCATCGTCTAAACTCAAAAAAAAGTTTCTGTCATCAGCTAAAGAGTGACAAAGCTTAAGTAGAAGTAGGTAGAGAAAGACCTCAAATAAGATGGAAATGTGACATCAAAAAGATAGCAGACAGCAACTTCTTTCTTTCTTGGTGCCTTCTCCCAGCGCTTCTTCTACCCAGGATTTTGCCCTGTAGCCTGTATGATAAGTTACAAAATCCTGTATAAACTGTTACTCATCACGAGACCAAAGTATTCCAGCTTTCTTTGCTTGATGGTGTTCAGAACTTCTTCATTCTTCAGATCTTCGGACTCATCTATGTCTCTCTATCCTGGGCAGTGAGAATTCAGTTGCAACCCGCTACCTTTTAGATGTCATTTCCATCTCATTCGCGGTCTTCCTCTGGGACGTTTTTGACCGTATGGTCTCCACTCCAACAGCCGCTTGCACCAAGAAACAATCTGTCTAGCGATGTGACCAGCCCATTTCTATCCTTGCCACTCTATGCCCGATGTCGGATACTTTGCTTTGAGTTGAAAGAATGAGCTCATACAAATGTCAAAATCATTATTTCAGATTCAATAGCATACTTATGCTATATGTGCGCACAAAAAGTGTATGACATAAGGGAAAAGACTGCCACATCATGCGCTGGAGGTGTTTTCTATAAAGACAGAGTACCGGTTATAAGAAAAACTGATTTCAATGAAAGCTTCTATAATAGGATTTACCAAGCTGAATGTGGTAGAACTAGCTGCATGAAAGGAGTTAAACAGGGCAGGAATGACGGTAACTTCAGATTTTATAAGTAACTAGCTCCGCCTGTGTCAAAAAAGGGCTTATGTTTGACTATATTCCTTCATCATACCTTCCTTTAAAATCCGCTCAGCGGTTTGTCCTTGAAAGCATAACAGACAGACATACTTTCACACTAATAATATTAAGTTGGATATTATGGACCATTATGGACTTAAAAGGCTTTTTTTGTAACCACTTTCGGAAGGCACGTCAAGCCGTTTGTCCCAGTTGTTATCGATAGAAGTCTTTAGGCTGTGTCAGCCTTTTGGTCTGACAGTGTTGGCCCTAACACTCATCGGGGCATGTTTCTGTTAGTCTGGTTTCCGGTAAAAAGGGGGTGGTCAGACGGCAGTCGCTCTATTGTAATAACCAGTGCCGCCAAATCTAGGACCATTACTTACAGCGTACCCTAGGCTCCGAAGAGTAAGCTGACGTCGCAACTAGGAGAAACAAGCTTGGACGAAGAAGGGCCAAAGCATCTATAGGCTATAGAATTAAATAAATTAACACTTATTTTATTTCACAGGACACACGCTATACGTTCGCGGCTGCTTGAAAAACTTAGATTTAGGGACCGTTTGTAAAATAGAGCAAACCACTGGATCACGGCCTGGGAAGATGGGACTTTGTTCCTGCACTGGAAATTATTGCAACGACCGTGCTATCAACATCAATCTCAATTTACGATCTCCGTTTCAGAACCAAGAGGAATGTGATAGTTGTTAAGTTAGTTATCAAAGTGAGTCAGTGATAAAATTTACGATGGTAGGTGGAATGCAGATTGTGAAAAATACTGTCTCTGAAGTTGGCTGTGAGTAGCGCCGCAGTTAATTAAAAAAAAAAACATGTATGTATGTAAAATTTTATTGTACACGTTAACATGTTAACGTACCGACTTCTGTGCTTATTTTAATTATTTTGGGTTCACAAAAGGTCCCTATTACTAAGACTTTGCTGTCCGTCTGGCCGTCTGTCTGTCTGTCATCACCAGGCTATATGTCAGGAACCGTGATTGTTAGACATTTTAAATTCTTACAGATGATGTATTTCTGTTGCCATTATAACAACCAATACTAAAAAATAAAATAAAATAAATATTTAAGGGGCTCCCATACAACAAACGTAATTTTTGTGCGATTTTTATTGAACCCTTACGGACGGTACGGAACCCTTCGTGCGCAAGGCCCAATCGCACTTGACCTGTTATTTTATTTCAAATTAAACCAAAAATATTCACGCGTTTTCTTGTATAGCGATTGAACATCTAAAAAGAAATAAATTAAATAAACACTTATATCTTTACTTAAATAGATATCTTTTTATTTTTGTTTGCGTCGACATCGTTTTTTACTTTTACTGCAGAATTATACTAACCGGCAAAATAGTACAAGAGCCAGAGCAAAATCTTAAGCATTAGGTAGGAAGGAATATTGTATTATTCCAGATTAAAAACCTGCTTTAAATCCTTATTGGGCTCAGACACCTTTTTAACTTATCCATTGTGATGAAAAAGAATCAACATTCCTGAATAAACAAAATAAAAAAATAAAAAAACAAATGAATTATACCTACATAGTGTTGAAAAAAATACAGATTGAGGGTCGATCCTCACGCCTTTAGAGATTTTCTTCGATAATTTTCGACCTAATTAAAAATAATGGCGGCTGACTTCTTTAAACACTATAGTGCTAAGTGTTGTTGTAAAAAAATGTCAGATGTAGGTATTTACATATTTTTTTACACAAATCTTAATCCTAGATGCTTCAAAATCTGCTTCCAGTAAGTTATCAGGACACGAAACTCCAAAATAACCGAAAATCTCGCCCAATTTATCACCAGCCTCTCTGCTTACATCTTTTCACAATTCAGCTGAATTTGAAATAAAAAACAAAACACATCGTTTGTCTTGCTCGGCACTTACTGCCTACGTCACTTCCGGAAAATTCAGATATCGAATCACAGAGCAAAGAAATGTTGTCTATGTTTTGAAAACAGATTTGTTTTTTTTTTATTTAGCTGACTGTATGCCTTTTAGCATTCACCATACGTATGTAAAATCCAGAGAGAATACAACTAGATCTTGATTGACGGAGACGGGGCTATGCTTGTTTATAAAAAGCTAGTTGAGCTGTTTCCCGCAGATCCGCCTGCGTCAAAAAGTAGCCCTTGTGTAACCTCGGGTCTTCCAACTATATTCATACCAAATTTCATTAAAATCCATTCAGCAGTTTGGCCGTAAAAGTGTCTAATACAGACTTTCGCACTGCATATCGCACTTATAATATTTATATTTAGTATGGATATGATGTGTAACTTATTTTAGACTTATGAAGAAAGTGTAAGTAAATAATGAAAATGTAAATGGCAACCCTTTGTTTTAAACTTACTTCGTATCGAAACTTTTTAATACCTAAAGGCTTTTAAATAACTTGGCTTCAACTTGTAATTGGTGCCTTAACATATTAGTGAAATGACACCTCCATCTATCTCTCTCTTTCTCATTCTTTCTCTGTCATCCATTGTTGCCGTACCTCCTGCCTATTTTGACTTTATTTGAACTTGCATAAAAATTATTTAATTTATAAATGTTGACTTATAAATGTTGACTTTTTTAAAACCAAGTAAAAATGTTTAGTCGTCCCTTACAAATGTAGTCATCAGCTGAAAATAAATAATTCTGATTCTGACAGGATTTTGTATGACAGGTAGAATTTTTTTATTTTATTTTCACTTACTTCGTCTTTGACGTGGTTTTGTTTATGTGGTATACTTATACACAATGTAAAAATTTGCCTGGTATCATACTTCATACTAATATTATAAATGTGAAAGTGTGTTTGTTTGTTTGTCCTTCCTTCACGCCCTAACTAAGCAACCAATCGACTTGATTTTCGGCATAGAGTTAGTTGAAAGGATGGAGAGTAACACAGGCTACTTTTGGTCCTGCAAAAACATCATGTTCCCAAAGGAGGTCTACACGCGGGCGAAGCCGCGGGCACAGCTAGTTAAAAATATACTAATTTCAGCTTTAGTAAGTTTAGTATTTAGTTAATCCTATTTGTAATTTTATGTGATAAGCCGTTTTAGAAAAATCAGTTGGCAAAACCTCCTATAGCTCCTAACATACATTTATTTTTATATTTTTTTGGTATATCACAAGTAAACATATAATAATTAAAACTAACTATCCTATCTTAAAATAATAAATAAATAAAATAATAATAATAATAACTAAATGTAATCTAAATTGGGTCCCCTGGGCAGAGTTCCCATCACACAGGCAGCATTCCCGCGTTGAATAGCTATGGCTATTCGCTGAGCGAGAAAGCTGCCCGCGCGAGGGTCACCCGTTGCCTCTTTTAGGCGTCTACTGATCTCCCTGTGAAGACCCCGCGCACCGGCGCCCCATGGGCCTAGTGTCTCGACACCAAAGGCTGTGAACTCGTACTGAGTGCCGAGACAACTATATTTATTGGCCTTAAACCGTCCGCGGGCGTCCGCCGCCGCACCGGCCTCTTTGCTGGTGGCTGGGAGGTACGTAGCTGCCATAGTATCGGAGCACGTGGCGTCCCAGACAAGGGCACGACCCATCCTCTAAGGTATCAATGACATCCCGTCAGGGCGCTTGCCATCGTCCCGCACAATTTAAGGCTCCAGAACTGCGGGTACTTTGGCACTAACGAGCGCCCTACGTAGGATGTCATTGATGGCTGCATGGCGGGTTTGGCGACCGGCGCCCGACGAACAAGCGAGTCCATGGTGACCGAACCGATCCACGGGGGCTCCACAAGCAGAGCAGCTGTGATCCACGCACACTTCGGCTCCAAGCCGGAGACCTACAGCTATGCGGAATGTTACCGGGTCAATAAACGTCCCTAGTGTAGGAGACGGAAATTTAATTCGTTATTTTTTATTATTCATAAAAATTGACGGACGTTCGTTAAATCTACATTGATTAATTATGTTTAGTCTCTTTCTGTCTTATATATTTTTGACTTGAAAAAACGAGACGAAATATATTATTTACTTGGTCTTATTGAACGTACTAATTTTTTAATAAATAAAGGGGGCAGATATTAAATAAACATAGAAAGAGATACAATTTATTTACAATCCGAAGAATCGGAGCAAACACTTCGTCCGCTTTTTCTAAAACTTTGCGAGTTTATTATTCACCGTTTATTTTGTGTTACGCAAACACTGAACATTTTAAGTCCATTAGGACTTATTCTAACTTTTGTTTAGATTTTAATCACACCGTTCGGAAAGGAATTGATGTTTTGTTAGTGATTTTAACCGACTGTCCAAATGAGAATTATATTTTTGAACCGTTTCTTAGTTTATGACGTACTTTAACTGCCGCACTCACAATTGTTAATGACTACTTAAGCAAATTTTAATTATTCAAACTCAAATAAAATAAAATCCCTTCGAGAATATTTTAAGACCTATAAATACTAAGGTAGTTCTTTAAAATTAATAATGCTTATCTAATAATTTTTGTAATGAGTAATTAAATTCCAAAAAAGTCCCTCTAATGGTTTTTTTTTTAATTGAGGTTAATTTGCTCAAATTCACGAATCCGAGTGTCCTGTTCAAGAAATGTTCTGTTTCGGAAAAATCTCTAAAGGTGCGAGAATCACCACCCTGGAATGCTCTTCTTGAAAACCGTGAATCACTCAAAATAGACGTGTGAACTGATTTTCATTTCACTAATTTTAGAGGCTGAGTCACAGATATTAAGAAAAGCAGTACTTTTCTTTTATTTCCAATTTTTTTTATCTAATGGTGTAACAGATGCCGGCCGCTTCAAACAATTGCCCCAAGTAAGTATAGTTAAGAAAATTTAATTGGTGAACGATCTTTAGGGTCCCGTAGACAAATAGAAAATGACCAACTCTTTCCTGACCGACTAGCCGGAACTTCGCTTATTGTTAATTATGTTGCTTATGACATTAATAGGACACTAAAAGGCATTATTGTCCGAATGAGCGCTTCGAGGAAACTCTCAATTTCGATACTTGTTAAATTTGCTTTTATGGGGATGTTTGGGTGTGTCAGAAAATTATATTTCTTAACAGATTCTGTATTTATTTATCACACTTTTACACTGTCAACATTCATCTTATACGTGTGTTCCTTGATTTATGTATTCTTTTCGTCTAGAGCTTTTTTATTAGGGGGAAAATAAGAGCTAATAGGGGGGAAGCATTATTTATAAACGTATTGCAATAAAACACACAATACAATACATGTTCCTTGATTTATTCTATTTATGATGTCGTGAGTTTTTTTGCGTGCAAAAATGTGTTAGGTATTTAGATTAAACGTATTTAAATAAACTTTGAAAGAAACATTGTGAGTCTATATTACATTTTAACGATGATCGCAAGGTCTTCTGTTCACAGCACATATTATAGTTTATATTATTGTCACCTCGTTAGAGATAATTTGAAACGACGAGATTTTTTAAAAAAAACATGGCAGCTAGCTAGAGATTAGACTATACGCCCGCCATTTTGTTTTTCTTTGATAAATCTCGCATTGTAATCTCTAAAGGCGAAAGAATCTGACCTTCTTGGAAAAGCTGTTGTTCGTATGTGTCTATTGCACTGCATATGATCGATTTTGTACAGTGATTAGACAATGTAGGTCAGGTACAGCAGTATCTTGAATAATTTATACTCAGTAAAAAGCATGGTCATATTACTGCTACACTCTAGCTGTATGCTGTGGCCCCTTTTTGCCCACCATTGAACATCCTTCTTCTCAGCGAATCGACTCAGGCTTATATTTATGTAGGCCAATACCTCGCTACCGATAAGGCATTGTCAGTAGCTTTATAAAAGTCTTTGGGAGTGCAGGTGGCTGGGCACTCAGGGCAACACAAAAGATGTGGCCGTAGTCTGGGAAGAGACACCACGACGGCGGGAATTCTCCGAATTGTAGCCCAACCTAAACATGCTTTCTCTGCATCAGCCGACCTGGGTACGGAGTCTGTTCAGAGACTTACATGTTAACCAGGACAAATCATGCCCAGCCGGTAGGTTCTCTGACAGCAGTATGTGTGATGTTGTCAGGTATCTCTCCTTCCAGATACTAATCCTTGTCTGGGATACTTTACCAATCAGAGGTCGAATCGAATCTCTTTGGCGAAACTGTGTCGGCTCTTCAGAGGTAACCGGCACATTGTACAGAGGGTGCCGGGTTAATTTGTTTTTTAGCCATTTTAAGGGAGGGGTCACAGAAGATTAAGCATCCAAACCTCAAAGGATGCACATAGGGGTGGAGTGACGTCACTGCTACTTGTTTTCCTGCGTATAAAAGAGATAGCAAGACGTTCCGACACACTCCCACTATTCTCATTGAAAAAATTTGAAATGCGGCTATTTTTAGTGTATATTTTGTTTCATATAAAATTTTTGTCCGAGTATGTTCAGTATGCACAGTTCAGTAGCCTATTGGCTAGTCATGTAAATAAATAATTGTGTAAAAACATATTTTCTTAGCTGCGTCGTAATAAACACATTCTTTCCATTTAGGTCCACAACTTAATTTCCAAACTGTCAATCTCAGACCATTACTGCTATGAGTCATCGTATTTCAAAGGTTGGCAAATTTCTTAACAGTTCGATAATGAAATTCCTCTATTTCTTACATTAGGCAGTGGTCCGACCGCGGCGAGAAAACGACCAACTGTCGGCGGTTTTCTCTCTCAAGATGAGCACTATAAATATACATTCCGTGTAAACGAAAGAGATGCATATACATATACATATACTCGTATTATATTATTAGTTGCGCTCTGACTGTTCCCAAGGCCGGCGACAACTCGCTTTACTAGTTTTTCTATATTATTATCATACAAAAGATGTTACAAAACATTTAGTAGGTATTAACTTAGCATAGCGAAATCACTAAGGTTTGAAAATATACTAAGAATTAAGTTTACGTCAAACAATGTACAAGATATACGCAAAAGACAAACAGTCCTGTAGCTAAATACTTACAACACCTAGGTTAGGCACTTACATAAAAAAGAATTGGACAAAGACATATATGGTTTGATTATTAACCATACGCACTTTAAAGTTATGCCGCTGAGCGACAAGAACTTTCAAAATTAAACTCGCTCAGCGATGCTCGCTCTTTCAGTGCGGCTTTGCGGTGAGCGAACGCGAACTAGTGGTGCGAGTAATCGCTCGTCACACTTGCACTTGCTTGCTAGCTCGACGACAAAACTATCGAAATTACACACTCGCTTCGCGCTGATCGCCAACTCGTTTATAGTTTCTCGTTCATCGTCGGCAGTCAGACCACTGCCTTAGTCTACAAAATATATTTTACACTTTCTTGTACCAAAATTCACTTATTTATGAATTAACGCGTCGCGAAACTTGAAAGTTTAAAATTCAGCCATCAATTTTGTAAGAACATGGTGCGGACACCTTATTCTTGGGAGTTACAAATTGCCTTATAATTACCTTTTTGGACGTGACACTATTACAAATTTATTAAATTATTAGCGTCTGCCCGTGACTTTGTTTTTAACTTAGATATCTTTGTTGTCAAAAGATTAGATAGAAAGGTTTCACTTAACACAACACTGAAATCTACAAAAATCTACATAGAATATATTTAAAACATAGGTATAGTAAACTAACAACCGCACTCAGAGTTGATAATGTCTATTGAAGCAAATTCTTGAAACTCAAATATTATTAGTACTTACAATTTTATCCATTTATACAAAATTACCTGAAATGATAAAAATTAAATTTGTAATAAACGGTGCGGTTCATGGTTGTCATTTGAGAACCTTTCTTATAATTATTTATAACACTAAACAGAAAATATACAACTAAATCAGATATAATACCATTTCGGCCCCATTGGCCAAAGGTTCTCTACGCTATGTGCCTCTGCACTTCAAAGAGTTAATCCCCTAAACTATGTCGGTGTCTGCCTGCGACCATGAACGCTGTAAAGTGTTTGAAACGTCAGGTGTAAATAAATAAGTAATAAACGCGATAAAACCGTATTAAAATAGTTTAATTTAATGAATAACAATCGCGAAAACATAAAAAATCATTATGTCGGTGACTTTTGCTCTCCTACGGATCTCCTCATTTCTGATTCGATCTTGTAGGGAAACACCGAGCATCGCCGTCTCCATAGCTCTTAAGGCGACCTAGAACTTCCGTAGTATCGTATAGAACTTACTACTTTAGGAAAAAAATAGTGATGATTTTTTAATGTACTACAAGTAAAATACTTTGACAACTGGCGGACTAAATACTCAAAGCATTCTCTCCCAATCAACTATTAGGAAAAATAGAAGAAGATAATTGTACTCAAAAATGTTTGATCCTTTGTCACAACCCGGACACATCATACTCAGCGGCGCGACGATTTGATTCTTATTAATACTACTACGATTCGAATGTGTGCGTACACGCATCAATGTGTGTGTTACTTGTAGGTTTGGTTACTTACCGTGTCTGCGCCGTAGCCGTCGCAGCGGCAAAGCGGCCGAAGCGTTAACCTTGCATTGTTATGCTTTCGATATTCACCCTAAATCAGCGCGGCTCGGTGTGGTATCTGTTTCGGGTGGGAAAAGAGGTAAGTGTCCGTTCTGTGCGTTAGTATATTAGTAACTAGCTGTGCCCGCGGCTTCGCCCGCGTGGAATTCTGTTTGTGTCACGGAAAAAGCCTATGCCACTCTCCAGGTCTCCAACTATCTCCACACAAAAAATCACATCAATCCGTTGCTCCATTTTAACGTGACAGAAGGACAAACAAACAAACACACTTTCACATTTATATATAATATTAAGTATGGATTCTATGCCAAAGACAAAATTGCTTGCCGATGTCAAATCAGTACTTAAATATAAATAAGTCCGTGACGAATTTCTTAATCCATTCTCACAATTTCCATCTTACTTTCCATTAATTAAACAGAACAACACAACTGAGAAAACTTCGTCGAATCCTCGAGATTAACCCTTCACGCCAATTTAAACGAATTTCCGGAAATCTAATGAGACGGAGTGAATTATTTTTAGCATAAATTTGAATAAGAATGTAAATAAATACTTTTAACCTTTTGCCTTTTTATTAATTATGTTTCTAAAAATATTAAATTCTAGTATTTTTTATTATATTCTATATGAGATCGGTATAGTATCTTGTCCTTTCACTTTTTTCTTTATCTAGCCATTTCCATCTCAACACCCTACTTGGATGCGCGTGTAGAATAGCCCATCCTAGGCGAGCATAGCTCCTAGTTACCCCGTGTGGGCGGACGGACCAATTTCCGAAATAAATCCTGCTGGCGTTTTAAACTACACTGTTCAGTCTACAACAAAAGACAAACTGACCTGCCTTCCAGAGAACAGCTTACTCCGAGACCGGCGAGGAAATGTCTTCGCTGCGATGGTGCAGGTGACAACAGGAGTCCACACTTTACTGTTTCCTAGTAGCGGCCGCTAAATCACTATTTCACACAAGCAATTAAATTTAGTTATTGGGAATACGGAGCAGCAGCGAAAGAAACAGCTTTTGGGTAAAATGATTCAGAAGGAATGAATGGAGCTGACGGGAAACTTCAGCCAGCCCCAGATTCGCTGTCTCCTTAACAACAAGCCAAGAAGCCTAAAGTGTCAAAAAGAACAGCAAGACGGCCATCATTCTTTAATTCGGAAATTAAACAAAGTTTTTATTGGCATCCAAACAGATGGCCAGTACATTGATACAAGTGGTACTTATTACAGGTGTAGCGAGTCTATCCGCTCAACCATACTCCCCGGCTTGGAAGTTCAAAGAACTTTCAAAGAAACTTAAGAAAGTTTAAATTAATCTTATCACTGAACATTAATAATTATAATATGCTTCGCCAGAAAAGAATGAAAATAAACTTATAATTAAATAAACCAAGAATTAAATTATTCTGTAGGCAACTAAAAAAGTTTAAAAAGCGGACGCACGAAAAAGACCACAATCAGTCTTTACAAATACAACCATGACAATAAGTACTATAATTGCCTGGGTAAACCTCTATCCTTTTATTTAATATGCAATTCAATAAGGGAGCATAAACTTGCCCTATGAGCACCACAGCACATACAGTAACTAATTGATCAATAAAAACCCATTTCTTTCTTATTTTAAATCTAACAATAGTTCTGGTATCTAATTTCCAGGATCTTTGTCGAAAGATGGACATAATTAAATTGAAATCCGTAAACAAGTATATCGAATTATAGCGACTTCCGATCAGAAGTACATTTACCCCATCTATAGAAATCGACTGATTTTGTAATGTTTTAAAAAGAAAAATAATGATTTGAATAAGTTTTTCATCATTATTTAAATATATTTCATGTGCTGTTCGCGATATATATTTTTCAGCGCCAAAGATTGCGTTGAAATTAATTGTTTGCATTTTATTTGTAACGTAAGACATAAATCGTTACACGTAAAAGTTTAATAAAATATGAGACACGCCTTACTAAAATATCTAATAATAGCGTACCAACTGTATTAGTTTCCCTAATTAAACAATTAACCTTAAACTCAGGTAAATCTTGAGAAACAAAAAAATTATCATTATCATGAGTCCATTCAATATGGTCAAATAATTCCAATTTAAGAGAAGTAACTGACATTCTAAATGAAATGACAGTTTTCTTATTAGAAAGGAAATGTACTAAATAGTTTATAAAAAATGTTTTAATAACAGCAAATAACTCATAAGAAATATTTTCAGTTAGCTGCCTAACAGTTTTCATAGCTAAACACATGCTAGAAATTAAATCAATGAGAACTGTTATTTCGTAATCATGGAAACAAAACAAAATACTAAGATATGTCCGATAATTTTCGGCAATATTAATTTGCATATACATATGCTTTATATCAGCAGTCATAGCCACTGATATCAAATTAAAATCAAACAAGAATAGAAATAAATCAGCCTGTAGATTAGGCTTTTTGTGTAACAAATCAATTAAAGATAAACTAATATGAGTTTTTCCACTAACATATAAAACGCGAGGTAGAGCTGTACTAGGCTTTCTGATGCCGTGGTCAACTTCATTTGTCACATTTATATATTTTTTCTCTACCTGTGAGGATTGTTTAAATTCACTTTTTAAGATCATAAATCGCCTTGAAATAGTAGCTTTAAAATTGTCTAAGTCAGATGGACAAAGCGGCAAAGAAACTGAATAACAATCCCTCTTGTCACGAGACATCGGTGATTCATATAAATTTTCACATTTTGTTTCCTCTGGGCTTTTGTAGTCAATTTGAGGCAAATCTTCTAACTTTAGTGTTACGTTATTGAGAGCACAACCAGAGAATGAACTTACAGAAGGAGTATTAGGCACATCACCCATTAATATATAACCAAAGACCGTTGACAAGGCGGGAGGTGCTTTATTACCTGACTCAATTCTATTACCTAAATAAACATGAGGAAACAGTTGACAGCCGAGAATCAAATCTATATTACCCGGGATATTCCAAGTCAGGTCGGCCATACAAATATTATTAGTATGAGTAAATTCACTCTTATGAATATGACAAGACGGCAATTCGTCAGTCAAACAGTCAACAACTAAAGCATCAATTTCATATTTATATTTAGAATCTAAACGAGATTCTATTTCTAAGTGAGCGTAACCATAAATCGGACGCGAGGACATACCAATTCCCTTGATAATAGAATTACTCAATGGAATTATCGGTATATTTGATAACTTACAAGTTGAAGTACTTGTCAAATGATTTTGAGAACCACTGTCCAGCAAAAGGCGTATAAGCTTTTCCCCGTTTGCGTTACCCCTAGCCTTGGCAAATACTTGTGCAGTTCCTAGTAATATAGCACTAGACCTAACCTTCGCATTAAGAGAGAAAGAACTTGTAACAACATGTGATGGTGTATAAGTTAGCGAAGGGGATGCGAAACGAGTTGTTTTTCTCTCCGCGGTGGTATACGGTTGCGAACGCGGAGCGGAATTCGGTTTGACGAAATTCTGCGGTTGGACAACCATCTCAGTTGAAGATGCACTATAGCACGACTGACCGACAAGTACTGGCACAGTTTGTGCAAGTGAAACATTTTGACAACAATCTTGTTTTTCAACAAAATGTAAAAGAGTATTACGCCGCTTATTGCATAACTCGCAAACGGCTGAAGATTTACATTTAGTAAGAGTATGCGTCAACGCACAACAATTGACGCATCCATTTTTAGACTTAACATAATCAAACCTATCTTTAGGAGATTTTAAATTCAAAAAAGATTCACAATTCTCAAGAGTGTGATTGGAAATTTTACAGTAGGAGCATTTTCCATCACCTTGGACTACTGATGTACTATTAAAAGTGTTAGATTTTTTTTTATAACAACTAGTAGACGATGTTCCTGGCGAATTATTCGCACTCGATACATTGCCTCGTTTGTCATTCGAATAACCATAATTATTATTTGTACGTTGTAATATTTTTATTTGATACTGAATGAAAGAGATTAAATCATGGAAAGATGGAATCTCCTTATCACGTACAGATAACTCGAAGGCTTGTACTGACTGAGTATCCAATTTGCGTAATGCACAATTGAGAAAAATGAAGTCTGATAGTTCAGAGATGTTCAATTGTTTTAATGCCGATATAGAAGCAGAGTATTTCTCAATGAATATCTCCAAGCTCTGAGCAGAATGATTTGAATTTTTCAAATCAAGAATATTGTTTAAGTAATGCGTACCCAAATTACGTACGTCCTGATATTTTTTTACTAAACTTTCCCAAATGATATTATAAGTTTCACCATTAGGGACAATACCTGCAAGAACCCTGGTAGCGTTATGTGTCAATTTACCTATCAGATACTGAACGCGATGGGAATCTGTCAATTGTGTATTGTTATGCACATTTGCTTTGAAAGATTCATAAAAAATAGGCCAATTGGCAATATTTCCATCAAAACAAGGTATTTCTATAGCAGGCAATTTTACGTAACCCTTGGGCTTAGATGTTGAAGGTTCATTGACCTTAGAGTCATTTATAATATTGCTACGAACACGTTTTACCCGGCTATACATATCATCAAAGGCGCATAGTTCCTGATAATTCGGAGTAAACTTCGGATTGTCTTCTAACATTAATCTGTTGAGTTGATCAATTATCTCCTCAAACTTAACTCGCAAATTCTCAATCGTCTCTGACGAAGCCATAAAATTCTCACAAGATCTTAGAGAGTAATCGGTAATCTTCTTTGAAAGTTCGTAAACATTATTCATACGTGAAAATATCATTTCTTTTTTAGCATTAAGTAGACACACTTCTGGATCAATATCCATATTATCAGAAGGAGCCATTTTATTATTTTAAAATATTCAAATAAATACAACTAAATAATAGAGAATGAAAGTAACCTATTATTCAAACAAAATTGTCATAAAATAATAGGTGTCAAATCATGAAATTATTTGAAACAAGATAAGATGGCGACAGGTCATTGAGCCTTTACGAATTTACACACCAATAATCACGTGCTAATATTTCGAAAAGAACTAACCAAGCCAATCAATTGAATTTAATAATCAATATTAATATTTATTACGGAAAGGAAGAAAATGCTAATATTAAGCAATTTCCTATGGCGGTCACACTTTTGAATTTACGTGCCAATTATAGTTACGCACTATATTTCGCAAGCCTGACCTATGCCAATTCGTATCCGAAACTCTGAAGGACCAAAATTATGGATGCGCGTGTAGAATAGCCCATCCTAGGCGAGCATAGCTCCTAGTTACCCCGTGTTGGCGGACGGACCAATTTCCGAAATAAATCCTGCTGGCGTTTTAAACTACACTGTTCAGTCTACAACAAAAGACAAACTGACCTGCCTTCCAGAGAACAGCTTACTCCGAGACCGGCGAGGAAATGTCTTCGCTGCGAGGGTGCAGGTGACAACAGGAGTCCACACTTTACTGTTTCCTAGTAGCGGCCGCTAAATCACTATTTCACACAAGCAATTAAATTTAGTTATTGGGAATACGGAGCAGCAGCGAAAGAAACAGCTTTTGGGTAAAATGATTCAGAAGGAATGAATGGAGCTGACGGGAAACTTCAGCCAGCCCCAGATTCGCTGTCTCCTTAACAACAAGCCAAGAAGCCTAAAGTGTCAAAAAGAACAGCAAGACGGCCATCATTCTTTAATTCGGAAATTAAACAAAGTTTTTATTGGCATCCAAACAGATGGCCAGTACATTGATACAAGTGGTACTTATTACAGGTGTAGCGAGTCTATCCGCTCAACCACTACTAATAATATCCCTGATACAGTACAGCCACCTCATTTTAGGGTTCCATGAACTTAAGCTTGAATGAATTAATGAATGAATGAGCTTGGTGCAGAGTCCTCGACAAATTGACATATCATTATTCTGTTTTTACATTGGACTTTTTTTTTATTATTATTATTTTTATTCAGTTGTTATTTAATTTAAATAATCTGAAATCACAATAAAATATTGTGCAAAATATTGACAAACATGTGAATTCGTTCATTTAACTAGTTAATTAAGGAAAGTTTTTGTTTTTGAAGAAAATGCTGCAGTGGAGTTTGTGGCGCCGCTTCATCTCCACTTGCGCTTTGGAAGTGGTGGTAAAATTAATATAAGTAAATTGACGTCAATAAGTGATATTTATATCCTACTAGCTTTTTCCCGCAGATCCGGCTGCGTCAAATAGTAGCCTACGTTTGACCCCGGGTCTTCAACTATATTCATACCAAATTTCATCAAAATCCGTTCAGCGGTTTGGCCGTGAAAACGTAACAGACAGACAGACGGACTTCCGCATTTATAATATTAGTATGGATGAGTATGGATATTGAAAATAAACGATTTCATTTCATAGAGTAAAACGGGACCCTATTACTGACACTTCGCTGTCCGTCTGTCTGTCTCCAGGCTGTATCTCATGAACCGTGATATAAACTGTTGAAATTTTCACAGAGTATGTATATCTGTGTCGCTATAAGAACAAATACTAAAAAACAGAATAATATAAATATTTAAGGGGGCTCTCAAACGACAAACGTGATTTTTTTTTTGATATTTTTGTAACAATCAATAATCATTTATTCTTTTATAAACATGTTGAATTCAAGATGGTAGATTGAAAATATTAAGCACATACAAGTTTTGCCTACTAGGCATACAAGAGTGAAGTCAGTGGTGTCACACATCATCTAAATAAAATCATGCAAAAAAAAATACAAAACAACTAAATTAATGCGAGTTAATCTTGCAAAAATTAGATCAGCCGTCTTTTAAAGTCGCAATCAACATTTTGTTAGAAAAGAATTCATGCAAGTGATAATAACATTTCGTTACCAACAAACCATAAAGATGTACGGAAGTCTACATGTGCTAGTCCGACTCGCACTTGACCGGTGTATTTATATGTGATATATCAAAAATAACCCTCGAGCCAATTATCATTAAAATTACCAAGGAAACTAGTATCAACACGAAGATTTAGCAATCTCTCAACATCACCCCACTTACGTCTGACTGAAAGTAATAATTTAACAGTTAAAAATAAACTAGTGTCTAGTCTAACATATTTATGAGCACTCAACAGTTACGTTTGTCATAGTAAAATATATATTTTGTTGTTTTGTTGATAGAAAATGAGGAGATTTCAAGTCATCTGACCGCACATTCGAAATATAAGAGAGGTAGGACATTTTGTAAGGAGTAGTCCGTCTGAGGAAGTACCTCCACCCTACAGAAGACCGCAGCCAAATAACACTGTGATGCAGAGTTGTGTTCCTGCTGGTGAGTAGGGTCGCCAAGCTCCAGAGGGGTCGCTGTGCTGATAGCGGACAGGTCGGCAACGCGCTTATGACATCTCCGGTGTTGCAGGCGTTTCTAGACTACGGTAACCTTTACCATCAGGTAGGCCGCAGACCCGGAGGTCATGGGTTCGATGAACACGAGAAGCAAACTTTATTTAGTTATTTCCAACTTGGTTATGACATTGAAGGCTTGAATCATCTGATTGTCTGATAATAATGATGATTCTGTGGAGAGGGCGATGCTTGGTGTTTCCCTACGAGATCGAATCAGAAATGAAGAGATCCGAAGTGGCAGTGGGCGGGGCACATAGCGCGGAGAACCGATGGCCGATGGGGCAGAAAGATTCTCGAATGGCGACCACGTACCGGTAAGCGCAGCGTTGGATATCCACCGACCAGATGGTCAGATGACCTGAAAAAGGTCGCAAGCAAACGCTGGATGCAGACTGCTGCCAACCGATCATTTTGAAAATCATTGGGAGAGGCCTATGTCCAGCAGTGGACTGACTGCGGCTGAAATTATGATGATTATTTATTTATTTATATAACTTTATTGTACCATAAGTTTACAATTGGCGGACTTAATGCTAAAAGCATTCTCTCCCAGTCAACTATTAGGAAAAACAGAAAAGTTATGTGCGGCGCGAATTATTTTAAAAATACAATGAGAGAGAAAAAAAAACACTTAACTGCTAAATAAACATACATAGATTTACATACAGTATTCATAACTATACATATACATACATAAACATACATAAAAGAAGAAATGAAAACGGAAAAAGATGACGATTTAGGGTGATATTATGCTAGTGAGGTGAATTTTGACTATGCTTTTGAAAGCGAATTTAGTAATGGTCTCTTTGATGTCATCGGGTAGAGCATTATGTGCTTCATGTCCTGGCTGCCATTTGGCGGTCGCTGAAGAAACCACACCAGAAGCCAAAAGGCGGTTCCGAAAACGTCTCACACCAAGATTAAACCACTTGATGAGAATTAATGAATAATGAATCATACTAATATTATAAATGTTATGTATGTTTGTTTGTTTGTTTGTCCTTCTCTCACGTTAAAACGGAGCAACGGATTGATGTGATTTTTTGGGTGGAGATAGTTGGAGACCTGGAGAGTGGCATAGGCCAACTCCCGCGCGCGCAATGTTATTATTATGGGATTGTTGTGGCAAAACCATGGAGTAATTACAAAGAGGAGATGCCGTAATAAGCGTTTTGTAAGAAAGCGTTTGTGAGGCTACATGGGGCGGAAGGCAGACGTGCGGGGTGCTTGGTTTCGGCCGTGGCTCCAATCATGGAGCACGAGCAATGACAAGCTCCGCCCACTGCAGTGTCGGCGAGGCGCCAATGATCACATCACTGCGCCATTTCAAACGGCATCTCCTCTTTGTAATTACTCCATGGGCAAAACACTGTATCGTGACGAGAGACGGCGCGTTTTATTTTGACAAAACACTGTATCGCTTGTTGCCGTGTTTTTACGAAACAGGTCATTACGTCTTTAAAGATATAGTGTATTTTTCTATGAGGTTTCTTAAGACCGTTTATTGAATTTCATATCCCAGCCTATGTAACTACGTATAGGGAATACATTTCTTCGTGTTCCGATAAAACACTCTATCTGCAGATACAGTGTATTGTCATGGCACGGCAGAGCTAGGCTTTCTCCGTGATACAAACGGAATTCCACGCGGGCGAAGCCGCGGGCACAGCTAGTGAATAATATAAATAAGTATTGATGCTATCAACACAGCTATCAAAAATAATGAAACTCTTAAACTTAATTGAAAACCTCTTATACCGCTAATTCGGTAGCTTTATTCATGAAAAAAGCTCTGAAACTCTACCCTTAGCAAAAAGTTTGCACTATAATGTTTTACAAAGTGTCCCACTTCAAACTTGAAACTTTCGCGGCAATATTGTATGGGAGGTTGTATGGTCTAAGTTATAAGCGGTAGCTATTAGAACTACAGTTAAAGGGGTAGGTTCAAACTTTCTCGGGTCAATTAGGTTCCGTGTGTGGGTTTTAGTATGAGTTGGAAATTAAGTTATCAGTGTATGTTTTGTGCTAGTTGGAGTGAATAGCATAAAATCCATACTAATATTATAAATGCTTAAGTCTGTCTGTCTGTCTTTCTGTCTATCTGTCTGTTACGCTTTCACGGCTAAACCGCTGAACGGATTTTGATTAAATTTGGTATGAATATAGTTGAAGACCCGGGGTCAAACATAGGCTACTTTTTGACGCAGGCGGAGCTGCGGGAAACAGCTAGTATTAGTATAATTCGCGAAAAATGGTTCCAAGAACGTACGGAAACAAAACAGCTATGCTGAAACATGCGCGGTAGGTATCATTCTAAAAATTATATCAAAAATCATATTACAATTTCTATCATTCATCTTGTGTGGGCTACATGATCAATCGACCCTGCACATGTACATCCTCGTGTCAGTTTCGGTATCAACTTCTTCCTCTGTCATGGTTCCTTTAAAGACCGCCAAATGGTAGTCGGGTCCAAATTATTAATATTAAACTAGACACTAACAAAAAAAATTTTTTTTTGGACAAAGTTTTTTCTTTGAACAAAAAAATTTTTTTTATTAAAAAGTAAATCTAAACTAAAACTAAAGCCTAATAATAATTTTTTTTCTTTGTATAAGTTAGGCTGATTTTTGGTCACTTTGGGATAAACCTACAATAAAATTTAGTAGTTCTCAGTAGTGATGAGTTTTCAACACGAGTTTGAAAAAGAGGTGAAAGTGAACAAGTAGTGTCTAATATTTTATCTTTCGTGATTATTGGTTTTATTTTTTGAAAAATAAACAAAGACCCAATAGTCAGTATGAAATCCATATACTAATATTATAAATGCGAAAGTCTGTCTGTCTGTCTGTCTTTTTGTCTGTCTGTTACGCTTTCACGGCCAAACCGCTAAACGAATTTTGATGCAATTTGGTATGAATATAGTTGAAGGCTCGGGGTCAAATATAGCTACTTTAAGACGCACGTGGAGCTACGGGGAAAAGCTAGATTATCTTCAGCTCCAGCGAGTATTAAAATTAAATTAAATTAATTAAAACAAAACTAATTGCACCAAACTACAAGACAACCTTCAGTATAACGTAGACGCGTGATCTGCCTCCGATATACTTGTTACACAATAATTTATATCAGCTGATTTATTGGAAAAGTTCAATTAAGTTGTAACTTGAAACTTCTGCTGAAAATATCCAACTATTTTAATAACATGGATTCTGTTGTCTGAGGCGTTTACACTTGCAAGAAATGTCTGACAGAAGTATTTATTTATTTAATACGAGTATCATTACAATAATGTTAAAGGTCGGAAGCCAAATGCTTTTTCTACCAGTCAATCAGGAGGTGGAGCGGAGAGAATAATAATTTTTATAATTTTTGGGTGATCGTTCAATGTATTCCAAAAAATATCACAACATAGGAAAACATGGGAAAAGTTAGGTTTTGTCCGAGCAGTGAGAGGCAAACAGTTAATTAAAATGTTGAGCAATTAGTTGGACAGTCGGAAACAAGATAAAAAGAAACAAATAGACAGAAATCAAGAAACTCATGAATGAATAAACTGAATAAAATCCGCTATTATATATATCCAGTGTCACTCTCGCAGTAAATACGAATTTAACGACACCTCTTAAGCTAAAATTCATCGAGCCGAGCTACAGAGCATGCCAAACAATTAGTAAAAGATAGATAGGTACCAACATACATACTAGAAGAACATAACCCTCCTTCTGGCGTAGTCGGGTACTTAATAGAAAAACCAACCATTAATATGTATTGGCTAATTTTCAACAAAGACTAGGCTAGCGCATACTTTCATACTGATATTATAAATACGAAAGTCTTGGCTATCTATCAGTTTTTCTGTTACGCTTTCAAGGCCTCTCCGCTGAACGAATTTTGATAAACCGGGGAAAAACATAGGTTAGTTTTTTACGCAGGTGGAGCTCCGGACAACAGCTAGTAATAATAAACTCAACTGAAAACTTCTCAATGTGACTCGACTTCATCATTAAATATACATATATAAAGGTATATATTTAAAATGAAACAGTATTTGTGTATGTTTTATGTATGTTCACGTAGTGTCTGAACTTTAAGCTTTGGATAAATTTGCTCTATAAGTAATACATTTTTTCCCTCTTAACTTTTTTGCGCCAAACTATCTTTCCGTTTCTCCCAATGGTTGACTGGTAGAAAATGCTCTTAGCATTAAGTCCACCAATTGTTATAAGTATATGTATACTTTGTGGAACAATAAAGTTTTAATAAATAAATAGTAGTAATGTATATGTGTACTCGTGTGATTTGAGTATTTTTTTCTAACTTTCATGTCAAAACGCAGTCAAAAGTTAAAGCTCAGCGACGTGGTAAATTACATTTTGCGAATTCATTTTTAATGGTCATCATAAAACTATGATTAGAATTTAAATTTCAGCCAAGCGTGAAATCTCGGAAGTATATATTGTACAAACCTCTATTTAGTTTAAGCTATCCTTTTGTATAACTTAAGCACTGTTAACGGCTAAAAAGAGTAAGCGTCGTATTCATACAAAATAACCTAGAGCTCACCCCGGACACTCCATACAACAGCGCCGAGATTACAACTACTACGATTCGGTCGCGTTCGGACGCGCGTCAATGTGAGTGTCACTTGTAGAGTTGGTTATTTACCGTGTCTGTGTCATAGTTGTCCGTCGCGGCCGCGCGCCGAAATGTCATTCTTGCATTGTTTTGCTCTCGATGTTTACCCTTAATCTGCGCGGTGATGATCTGTTTCGGGTGGGAGGGTGTGAGTGTTCGTTACGTAGACGTTGTATAAGTTAGCACTATTAATAATTTTGTACTCAGAAGCAGGTGACAGGGTTTGCTACTAAGTCAATAACCGCAGTAACTCATCCAAGAATATTCAATATTACTACTTCGACTTTGTTACTTTATTTATAACTAGCTGTTTCCCGCAGCTCCGCCTGCGGTATATAGCCTATGTAACTCAGGGTGAATGTAGCTTTCTAATGGTGAAAGAATTTTTGAAATCGGCCCTTTAGTTTTTGAGTTTATTCATTACAAACATACACACAAAAATACAAATCTTTCCTTTTTATAATATTAGTGTAGAATAATAATTCGCAGAACCTTGCTACTGTATTTTATTTATTGTCATCGCATGCCACATACTTTGTTGCACTTTCAAATGTAAAAACATCACATATTTTTCTTTTATTAGTACACTAGTTGTTTCCTTCTTCGCTTGTGACAAAAAGTAGCCTATGTTTGACTCCGGGTCTTCAACTATATTCATACCAAATTTCATCAAAATCCGTTCAGCGGTTTGGCCGTGAAAGCGTAACAGACAGACAGACTTTCTCATTTATAATCTAGTATGGATTATGGATTTGACTGTGATAAAATCTCTACTAGTGTGAACATCGTCGCGGTACATCAAACATACGCAAAATTATTAAATTGACACCATCACCTTTAATTAGATTGTGGTCATATGCGGCATGTTGTATATTTACTTATTTATAGCCAGTGAAGTGTAGAATGATAATAATATGATATATAAATGTTTATTTGGTATAAAATTTTATACCAAAAAAAGTTAGAGTTCCCAATTATACCTAGCAGCAAACAAGTTGATCCATGTGCGAGCGGGATGGAGGAGGAGGAGGACCCATGGAGCAATTACAAAGAGGAGATGCCCTAATAAGCGTTTTGTAAGAAAGTATTTGTGAGGCTACACGGGGCGGAAGGCAGACGTGCGGGGTGCTTGGTTTCAGCCGTGGCTCCCACCATGGAGCACCAGCAATCTCCGCCCACTTTTGTGTCGGCGATGCGCCAATGATCACATCACTGCGCCATTTCAAACGGCATCTCCTCTTTGTGATTGCTCCATGGGTATACCAGTACTTATATTACGTATAGGTCTATCCCGCTCACATTTTCTCTTCTTCATCCTAGCGCTTTCTCGGTTGCGTCCTCAGCGATTTGCTTCGGCCCATGGTCCGCTTTCTTGCTTTTACGTCTCCACTTCGTTTGGTCTTTGGCATCACTTTTGCGGCTAGGTATTCAAAACCAATAATTTTTATATTTTACTATTTATACTTGACTGTTACAACGGCTACAAATAAGGAGATGCTAAACTGTAACCAAGATAAGTACCATGATATTTTAGCCAGTTTAAAAATTATTGATTATAATTTTTCAGGTATAAGTGCACCAGGTCACGTTTAAAATAAAACCGCACTTCATCGAGATTTATTTAACGATATTTTCCATTATAGTCAATGATTTCAATATTAGGATGGTCCCATAAGTGCGATCGAGAAATAACATACCGGGTCCGTACAAAAAAGACCTACTTGCTTACTGCGATGGCTCAGCAACTCAAGAGGATCTTGGTCTCCGACACAAAATATCTCCACTGTTCCCTGTTCAGCGCAACCTCCTGCCAGTCGGCTATTTGGAGAGCTTCCAGAACCTTCACGACTTCGTCTTTATCTCTATAGCAATACTAGGGACCAGCGACTGGTCGCTTCGTGTACGCTCTATGACAAAGTCTTTTTTAAGTTAATGCCTCACCCTGTTTGAAGTTGCACAGTGTACTTCGAACAAAAAAGAGTATACTCTTACCAAGTTGTGATCTTGTCACAACTTTCTCTCAAACGCAAATCGCTTGAATAAAAATCCTAAGGATAAAAACACGGAGAAAAAATCTTTCAAACTCTTTTTCATGTATTACTCAACAGTAATTAGTATATTTAGCGTATACATCTATAAAAGCAAAAAGTTCTATGATATTGTATCCTTTAAAGTATTTAATTTTGTAACTTTAAGTTTAGGGCTCTTTTTTGTCTTTCACTTCACAAAAATAAATTTTAGGACACAAAAAAATACTCAACCATTCAGTTCCACGATCAATCGACAAGACGACTGTGGCACTAAGGACCAAATAAAAATATTTTAGGGCCGCAAAACCAATAGACTCGTCCTTAAGCTAGTAATATATGTCATTTTAGCACATTTTATTTCGAGTTTTATCGTGGCGTTCATTTGAGGTTCACGACCGCAATGGGCTCATTTTACGATACGTTTTGCATTAATATATTGAATGGACTGTTTTTGCATTAAAAATTTAAATTGGAACCTACATGAGTAGTGATTCCTCCAAGCTTCGCTCGGGTGAAAAACGGCTTGCTTTCCGACATATTCTATAATAATCATTTATATATTAGCTGTTTCTTGCAGCTCCGCCTGCATCTAAAAGTAGCCTATGTTTGAACCCGTGTCTTCAACTATATTGATACCAAATTTCATCAAAATCCATTCAGCGGTTTGGCCGTGAAACCTTAACTGACAGACAGACTTGCGCGCTTATAATATTAGTATGGATTGTGCAACAAGTAAAAAAGTACTTATAACACAAGGCGGACTTAATGCAAAGAGCATTCTCTACCAACCCAATTCTTTCTTAAATATTGGGGAAAACTGGAAAAAAACTTTATTTTTTTAATAAATTTTTACAATATAAGTTAAAATCTCCAATTTAACTTTTGAAATCCAATTAAAAGCAGCTCCAAATGCAGACTTATACAATAGTAGGTAGGTACACTTAAAGTGATATTTACTCTAAAGATAAAAAAAAGTAAATATTAATTAGTCCGTGATAGCTCTTACCTTATTATTGAATCACTATCTACCGCATTATTTAATCAGTTTAAAATCAAGTTCTATTGATCTACTAACTATCTAAGGAAGCAACCGGATAGTCGCTAAGATGAGAGAGAGAAGGGTTCCATTCAAGTTGTAAGACCAAACAAAAAAATATATTTTTCCAAGATCATTTCCTCTCAGCTAAGCTTAAAATGGAACCTTAGCTTATGAATAAAAATTAAAAGCTTTTACATAAAGACAGCACTACCATTACGCACTTTGTAAGCTAAGTGTTGCTATTAAAAGCTGTCGCGCCGAGCTTTTTGTAAGCGGAAAGGAAAACTTATTATGCTGAATTGCATGCATTTTTCTTTATGTTTAATGTCGTTTTCTCATAAAAAATAATGAATGCATTAATCCATATCCATACTATAAATGCGAAAGTCCGTATGTCTGTCTGCCCGTCTGTTACGCTTTCACGGCCCAACCGCTTAACGGATTTTGATGAAATTTGGTATGAATATAGATGAAGACCTGGGGTCAAACATATTTTTTGACGCAGGTGGATGTAGCTGCGGAGAACAACTAGTAATATTATAAATGCGAAAGTCTGTCTGTCTATTACGCGTTCACGGCCAAACCGCTAAACGAATTTTGCTGAAATTTGGTATGAATATAGTTGAAAACCCGGGGTCAAACATAGGCTACTTTTTGACGCAGGCGGAGCTGCGGGAAACTGCTAGTAGGAGATATAATAGGTCAGACAACCCATTTTATTAAAACTAGCTGTAGTAGACTTTTGCACTTAAAATATTAGTATGGAAGTATGGATTTATGTCTATACCTACATTTTTTTAGTAATGTTTTTACGGCTATTGATACAAGTCCTTTAAACAAGCCCTTCTTAATATCTTTTTCAGTCCTACAGTGTGGTTTCGTCAAGTCCTAGTCAATTCTAAAAGTCTAGTCGGTAGTCAAGTCTTGTCACGAGAATTCGGCTAAGCGAAGTGGTAGAAAAACTGCACTTAGCGATTACTTATAGGAGATTTTGGCATATAAATCAAACACCTATATCACTTCCTAACACCCACGCTTTTTCTCGAACACTTTGCAAATAAAATACCATTATGATGGATGAATACTTAAAAATACAGAAATTTTCGAAAATAAAATACAGCGCCGAAACTTCTCTTCTCAGCTTCCCGCCAAGCCAAAGTCTATACATACATAAAAGAAAAGATGAATACAAGAAAAAGATGACTATGTATTAAAGTTATAAGAAGAACTAAACTAAACTTTACTTTTCTTTTGAACACTTTCAATTTGTTAAGTAATATAGAGCATACTCACTCAGGCAGCCCAATTGGACGTCGACCGGTTGGTCAAAGAGACCATGAGGTGCTGAAAGACCTACTGAGCCTGGGAGTGAGCGAATAGAAGACCTCAAGAAAGAAAGAAAGAAGGAAGAAAAATTGTTTATTTGGTTTTCATTTGTTCGAAATGGCGCCTTCTCGTGTCGGAGACTAAGATCCACTTTGGGTTTCTGCGCCATTGTAGTAATAGGTACGTATAGTTACATAAGCGACTAGTAAAATTAATAATTGTGTGAATGAGTCCGTCTGTCAGTCTTTAAATTTCTAGGCATTTCCTTCACTATGTTCCGGCCATACTTACGTTACGACGCTCTCGGTCGCTAAGCTTTGAATATATATGCCGTATTAAATTCGAAATCGTGTCAAGACCTTACGTGTAACTAACACACTTACTTTACTAGTATAAATAATAACTTTGAGCTTATATTTATTAATTTTCTTTATTTTTTATATTACAAATTAATTTAATACAAAAAATAAAACTAAATAAATCTAAACTAAAACTAAAACCTTAACCTAAAAATTAACCTAAAAATATAAACTAAATAAAATCTAACATTTGTCCTTGCGGCATGGTGCCAAGAACTCGGGCAGAATTCCCGCGCTGGGTAGCGACCGCTATTCTCGGCGCGAGAAATGAGCCAGCCCTCTTGTCACCAGCGGCGTCGACAAAGTTTAATTTTCACAAATGGATTTCAGTTAGGTCCACTAATTAGTGGGAATACGAGCCGTAGTGTGGCACCATGGCTAGATGGCCTCGCAGGCAGTCGCTGGATGCAGGTCCAAGCGGTCATTTTGTAAACCATTAGATGCCTATGTACAGCAGTGGACTGACTGTGGCTGAAATGATGATAATGATCATGACAGTTGGACAAAAAAGGTGGACCAAGGGTCGAAAACCTTTTGTAAATGTATTTATTGCTGTATTTAAATTATAATTATTAAAGCTTTGTTAGTAACCTGTTAAAATTATTAATAACCTCTGATTTGCGGCGTGTAAGCTATTAGCGGTTAAATTTAATCGCTTTGGTATCGAGTGTACTTAAAAAACAGTTAAGCGCGAGTCGGCAAAAATGTAAAATGAAAAATATTTATTTCAATTATTTTCTGTGTACTTTTTTTTAACAAAAACTAAACTTCTTTATTAACATACACATTTATTAATATTGGTCAGGTTTCGCTTATAAAGTTTAGTTTTGAAGGCCAGACGAAAGTCGCTCCATAGTAAAACCAATAGCTCCCAATCTAGAACCATGACTAAAACGAACCCTGATCCTGATGCAGATGATAGAATGTCTGAATCCTTTATTGCGCCATTTAATATATGACAAAAACATAATTGAATTGGATTAAAACAAAATGAATACATAGGCTGACTTATCACTAATGCAATCGCTTCCAGCCAACCTTAAGGTAGAAAGGAGCTGAGATAGAAAAGAACTTGCTCGAGCGGTAACTGAAAAACCGGTAAAAGAAATGAATAATCCTGAACGGGGATTTGCTCCCATTCATTGGAGTCATAATATATTGTACGCCTGGAATGGCAGAATTTGGAGATTATTGTTATTTTTATTGACATCTTACTTGTTGCGGCCTTTTCGCCCCTCCAACCGTGATCTGCTGCCGGGTGCGGGGAGCGGGGGCCAGCCCAGGCGTGGACCCCACCAAGAAACCGGAACGCAATCTTCGTCACCACCACCGCGGCGATAGGCGCGATTTGTGCTTTAAATATTTTGTATTTTTTACCAGTATTAAACCTAGTTACAGTCCGCTAAATATCTCATTTATCACCCGAGTAGAGATTCCCCGATCATTTGGTCCTCTCTCCGTAGTAAATACGGGATATATTTTTGTCGCATATTGTAACGTCGTCGCTCGTGGACTTTGGCCGTCTTAGTTCGAGTTACGCAAGCAAGAACGTTCTCGAACAGCGAAGAATAATAAAATTCAAAGGAAATCATCACAAGTGGTATCATCGGCAGCGGTGAGTCCGTTCCAATACCTATCCTGTTCTCTGTTGTGTTGTGTTTCCTGTCTTCATTCAAATTCCTTCATAGTATCCCGTGCCTTGAACCGTACTTTCCACATCCATTTAACATTTTAAAAATTTCTTCTATTCATTTTCAAACATAGTTGCGATCTGTGCCTTATATTCATTTCTTATAAGTTATCATTCAAGCAAGTGAACCAATCTAATAACATCGTTATAGCTACATACATAGGTGCATATCTATCGTGCATATTGCATTCAAAGCCGCTCACAGGTACCTATAAACGCCTAATCCTTTGTTCTCATTGAAAGGAACGCATTGCCTGTGATTCATATCATAAAAAGCTAACCTGTTTACTAGTTCAAGATTTTTTATTCTCAATCTTGATTGTATTTTGCATCTTTTGTAAAATATGCCTACTACGCCGGAAAGCATGCTTAAAACTTTAGTTAAAAAACGCTCTGCCATTAAATCAAAAATTACTATTTTTGGAAATCATATCGAATTGATTAGAAATATTCAGTGCATAAGCGAGCTACAGTTCATTGACTTGCAGTGCAGAATAAATAAATTCGAGTGCTTATGCGATAAATTTGACGCGTTACAGACCGAGATCGAGATTCTTTCGGACGAGCCAAGAGACGGAGACCCACCCGTGGAACGGGAGCAGTTTGATAATGATTATTATCCACTGGTGGCTATCGCCCGCAGTATACTCTCAAGAAAGAAGGATCAGGAAGGGTCTGTGGTGAGCTCTGTTAATGCTGAGACAACTACAAAATCAAATTTAGTACGCCTTCCTAAGATTTCCTTACCTAATTTTAGTGGTGGTTATCAACACTGGCTCGAGTACAAAGATACGTTTCAATCATTGATACACAATAGTACATGTATAGATAAAATAAATAAATTTCACTATCTTCGTGCTTCTCTGCAGGGCAATGCAGCCTTGGTGATTAAGAACATTGATGTTAAAGCAGATAATTACGAGACAGCGTGGAATTTGTTATGTGAACGTTTCGATAATAGCCGTTTACTTATTGATAATCACATACAAGCCTTATTTAGCGTTCAATCTATGAATAAAGAGTCTTGTGCGGCCATACGCTTTGTTGTAGACATTACAAACAAAAATATTAGGGCCTTAGCAACACTAAACGAACCGACCCAGCATTGGGACACTCTTATTATTTATATGATGTCCACTAAATTGGACAGTGTAACAGGACGTCACTGGGAGGAATACAGGAATACGCACCTGTCCTCATCTACATCTCCCACACTTACACAGTTTTTAACATTCTTAAATAGACGTGCAGATTTACTAGAAACAATGGAAGAACACAAATCATTCAAAACAAAATCAGAATCAAACAAATCTAAAAGCTTAATTATAAATGACACAGATAAAAACAGTTCAGACAATAAAAAAACAATAAAGTGTAATTTATGCAATCAAAATCATTACCTATTTTCTTGCCAATCATTTAGAAGTCTTCCTATTGAGTCACGTGTTGAGAAGGTAAAAGAGTATAACATATGTTTTAATTGTTTACGTCCAGGACATAACGTAAAAACTTGTAGGTTGTCACATTGCAAATATTGCAAAACCAAACACAACACTCTTTTACATTTAGACAAAACTGATTCATCTACTGCTTCTCTTTCTTCTTCTTCCACTTCAGAAAACATTGTTCTTGCTTCTGATGTTGTTCATTACGTCACCCCCGCGCGTGTCTTTCTTTCCACAGCGCTGGTCAAGGTAATGGACTGCAAGGGCAAAAAACATTCTGTCAGGGCAATCCTGGACAACGGTAGTGGTATCAATATCTTGTCAGAGGGCTTGTGCAGGAAACTCAGCTTGCCACGTCAAAATGTCAACTCCACGGTAACTGGTTTTAACAATCTTTTATCTAATAGTACACAAAGATGCGTAGTAACTATAGAGTCATTTTGTAGTGAATTTAAAGCTGATTTAAACTGTAACATTTTCGAAAATGTTACTACAGCCGTACCAGTTTCATATATTGACATAAAACACATACACATACCATCTGGCATTCGTTTATCAGATCCTACCTATAATGTACCATCAGCCGTCGACATTCTTATTGGAGCAGACATTTTTTGGCAGGTATTAGGTAATCAGACAATAACATTAGGCAAAAATCTACCACAGTTACGCGAAAGTAAGTTAGGCTGGTTAGTAACCGGACATATTGTAGGTTCAGCACAAACATATAGCCAATGCCATATCACACAGAATTCAGACACTGACTTAACTCGTTTTTGGGAGCTAGATAGCATCTCAACAGTGCATTCTTTATCCACAGAGGAGCGTGCGTGTGAGCACAGCTTTAATTTGAACACAAAACGTAGCAATGACGGTCGCTTTGTCGTCACTATTCCACTCAAACAAAACCCAGACGTATTGGGTGATTCATATCAAATGGCAAAGTGTCGTTTTTTATCTCTTGAGCGTAAATTCAAACGCGATCCAATTTTTGCTGAATTATACAAAGATTTCATGCGTGAATATGAGGAACTAGGACACATGACCGAGAATAAGAATCCTCCAAGTAAGGACGTTATTAATTATTATATTCCTCACCATGGTATAATACGCGAGTCAAGCTCAACAACACGCTTGAGAACGGTCTTCGATGCGTCCGCACCCACCAGCACGGGTATATCATTTAATAACTTACAAATGGTCGGTCCCAACGTGCAAGACGATCTTTTGTCCATAATATTGAGGTTTCGTCAGCATCGCTACGTCGTATCAGCTGATATAGAAAAATGTTACAGAGCCATTCTGGTTAACTCTTCTCAACGTTCCTTGCAGCAAATTATATATAGATACAATAATTCAGAACCGTTAAAAACCTACACTCTTAACACAGTAAGTTATGGTACTTCTTCGGCGCCATACCTTGCAACAAAGTGCTTGGTTAGTCTAGCGTCTACTGTACATAATAACAATGTTAAAGATAGCATTCTCCACGATTTCTATGTTGATGACTATTTGAGCGGAGCACAGACTATTGACGCTGCTGTCGAGCTTTGTAAGGGCGTATCTGATGCTTTATCTTCAGCCAAATTCAACCTAAGAAAATGGCAATCCAACAACGCTCAAATTCTCAATGAGATGGTATCAGAGAAATGTAAATCTGTTCCTAATTACATTTTAGATTTTTCAGAAAACGAAAACACACCTTCTAAAACATTAGGGCTTAATTGGTTGTGTAAATCAGATGTAATGTCTTACTCAATTAACATTACATTACAATCTCCCGTAACAAAACGTCAAATTCTCTCTGTTTTAAGCCAAATATTTGATCCCTTGGGGCTTGTAAATCCCTGTATTTTAAGAGCAAAGCTAATTATGCAGAAATTATGGATAAATAAGTGTGAATGGGATGAAGAAGTCTCATCTGAAATTTTGGAACAGTGGTCTTTACTTGCCAATACACTTTCACATCTTAACAATTTAAAAATTCCTCGGTGGATTCTTCAAATTTCATTTAAACATATAGAAATACATATTTTTACAGACGCTTCAGAGAATTCTTACGGAGCATGTGCATACATTAGATCCATTTCTCATTCAAATAGGGTTCATGTTCAGCTTTTAATTTCAAAAAATAGGATAGCTCCGATTAAACACGTAACTATTCCACGTCTCGAATTATGTGGTGCCTTATTAGGAGCAAAATTGTGTAGAAAGGTTCTATCTTCCCTTACGCTGAATATAGACACATGTAAATTTTGGTGTGATTCTACTATTGTTTTGGGTTGGTTGGCTACTCCTTCTAACCAACTCAAGCCGTTTGTGCGTAACCGGGTAAATGAAATCCAAGAAATTACTAGCAATTAGCCTTCCAAAGAGAACCCGGCGGATCTGGTTTCCCGCGGGGTGAAGGCTGACCAGATCAGCAACTTGTCGTTGTGGTGGTCAGGTCCAAATTTCCTACAAAATAGTGAACACGATTGGCCAAAATTCCCAAACAATGTTTCCAAACAAGAATTACCAGATCTAGCGTCATGTTTAGTTACTCAAAATGACAACGTTGAAACGGATAACATATTTACACATTTAATTAAAAAATATTCTAATTTTACACATTTACAAAGAGTCATAGCTTATTTACAACGATTTATATACAATATTAAAAATAAAGGTAATAAATATACAGGGTCTTTATCATCGGAAGAGCTAAGTAATTCCTATAACTTTATTTTACTGACTGCTCAGAGAGAGATGTTCTCAAATGAATACCAGATTCTTGAGTCAGGTGATGTATTACCTAAGAAAAACAGATTAATTTCTCTTTCCCCATTTTTAGATCAAAATGGACTCATGCGCGTTGGTGGCAGGTTAGATAATTCACCTTATAGTTATGACGTTAAACACCCTATTCTTCTTTGTTCAAAACACCATATAACTAAGATTATGTTCCATTTGCAACACCTAAAATTATTACATGCTGGACCACAATTATTGTTGTCTACTATTCGTCAAACATATTGGCCTTTAGGAGGCAAGAGTTTAGCTAAACATATTACAAAACATTGCTTAAAGTGCTTTAGATTTAAGGCTTCTGTTGTTCAACCTATTATGGGACAGTTACCACAATCTAGAACAGAATTAATATTTCCTTTTCTTCATTGTTCAGCAGATTATGCCGGGCCAGTGATGATAGCTAACCGCAAGGGTCGAGGTTGTCAACTTAGCAAGGCGTACATTTGCATACTCGTTTGCTCTGCAACCAGAGCCCTGCACCTAGAGCTCGTCACAGACCTTACCAAAGAGGCCTATTTAGCTGCTCTTAAACGTTTTGTGGCTCGTAGGGGAAAACCTCAAACAATTTCATCCGATAACGGAACAAACTTTGTTGGTACTAGCAATGAATTGCAGCGTTTTTTATCTGAGTCTAATTTAGCAGCTAACATAGAGCAAGAAGGAATAAAATTCAAATTTAGTCCCCCTTTTACGCCCCATTTTAATGGCTTGGCAGAAGCTGCCGTTCGTTCAACCAAGCACCATCTCAGAAGATTATTGCAACTTACTAATTTCACTTATGAGGAAATGTCTACATGTCTGACACAGGTCGAATCCATCTTAAATTCACGCCCGCTTACACCCTTAAGCAATGATCCCTCTGATTTTTCCCCTTTAACTCCTGCACACTTCCTTATTGGACGGCCACTGTTGTCGATTCCACATCCAGAAGTGACAGAGAGAAATATTTCACACCTCGAGAGATTCAAACGAGTAGAGCTTATAAAACAGCATTTTTGGCAAAGGTTCAGCACAGAATACGTCTCATTACTACAGCAACGCACGAAATGGCACCTTTCTGTCCAAGAACTTCAAATAGGATCATTAGTCCTCATCAAAGATAAGGCTCTCCCACCCTTGCTTTGGTCACTGGGTCGTGTGATCAAGGTGTATCCAGGAAGGGATCACATCTCTCGAGTAGCCGATATCAGAACGAAAAGGGGAACAATAAGACGGGCCTTCAATAACATTTGCCCACTTCCAGGCTCATCAGACCTTTGAAGACTTCTCTTCAACTGGGGGAGTATGTTGCGGCCTTTTCGCCCCTCCAACCGTGATCTGCTGCCGGGTGCGGGGAGCGGGGGCCAGCCCAGGCGTGGACCCCACCAAGAAACCGGAACGCAATCTTCGTCACCACCACCGCGGCGATAGGCGCGATTTGTGCTTTAAATATTTTGTATTTTTTACCAGTATTAAACCTAGTTACAGTCCGCTAAATATCTCATTTATCACCCGAGTAGAGATTCCCCGAACATACTTGTACCTAAATTCAAACAATAAATTCTATGTTTTCTTTTTTTTTGCCTGAGAAAAATCTGGTATTCTCCAGAGACCCCAATACCAATGCATCATATTCTCCATGAGAGTGAAAGTATTCAACTATGGTTAGCCAGATAATCGGCAGTAATGTTGATTGATCACTCGGTTATCTGGCAGTCTTTGTGTAGCTTCGTAAAAACTGAGTTTCTAATAATATAAGTACTTTCTGTTTGTTATTAAAAAACGGGGTATAATAAACCTGTCTAACAAAAAAATATTTTACCGACTATTTTTGATATACTATTTTAATGACTTGAGCGAAATGAATTTAAGTCAGCAACTTAAATTCTTCAAATTACTAAACTGACGACTAACATTGATCAGTAAAAAAATCCGAAATGAGCTGATGACTGTGAGAGGCGAATAATCTTACTAAGTAACGAAATTACTAAATGAGGGACTGAATTAATAAGTGACTGAATTACTAAATGAGTGACTGCATTAATACACTAGCGTCTAAATTACTACATAGATAGTGACAAAAACGACTGTTTCCAAAATGACAACTTTGTGACAGAAAGTAGGTTAGGTTATGGTTTTACAGTAACCACAAGAGAGAGCGAGCGAGCGAGCGAGCGTCAGAGCTTGTTACTAAAAAGATTGTGTTTCAAAAGACAACATGTGACAGATTTTTTTTAACTATAACGGTTCATGAGATACAGCCTAGTGACAGACAAATAGACGAGTTTTCCTGTTTCACCCTTTGGGTTCGGACCCCTAAAAAAAGCTGTTGGTGTAACTATCTACTTTGAATTTTTTTTACAAGGCATTGAACTTAATGTTTTATACCTAACTGAAATATGCGGCATTCTCATTTATTTTCCCTTTGTGGCAATGCAATAAGCAAACAGGATGATCTTCAATGGGAGACAGTAAATTATTTAGTTTTACCCTGAGAGTGACTTTTTCCTGTTGTTCATTGTCAACAAAATGCCTACGAACAACAATCGTTTAATTCTACAGATTGACTTGTTTACGAGTTATAATTTATCGAAAAACGCTTCAGAAAAATCTCCCTCTCGGCCTACGTAACTGAGTTTTGTAACCCGGTTACAAAAAAAGAAAATTTTCTCTTATCTCGTAATCAGTTACAAACTAGTCAATACTTCATTGGACTTTGAAATATTTTGGAATAGTTACCATTAAAGAATTTCGGTTCTTATTTTGTAGTAAAGTTACTAAAAACTATTTTCAGTTTTTATTTTGTAAAAAAACTTCATATCCTCCTTTTCCCGAAGTTACGAGAGAAAAAAATGGAGTCTGAAGGGCAAAACTCATCTACCAGGGTGTGCAAGGTAAGTCTACCTTGCTTACCTTGTCGTCAGAGATTTTCATGTAAACCACTCGATATGAATGAAGAAATCCGTAGTCTCTGCCTACCCCTACGGGAAAAAGGCGTGATGGTATGTATGTATGAATGAAGTATAAGAACCGGTTTACACGGATCCAATGCGGGCAATCCAATAGTGTTCATGGACAAATTATTAAAAATTGTTTGTGTGCCACACACACAAGCGCGTCTACATAGAGAAATTCGCTACTGGACCCGTATAAACCAGCCATAAATCTACGAGCGATCTGCTCCACCTTCGACTGGATCCAAATGGCAACATGGACTAATGGCTTAAAGTACCTTCCGAAGCACGGAATCATCATTATCCGACAATCAGGTGATTTATTTCATGTCACCTACCCCGCACAATCTTTATAATCTGAAGGCTGCCTTGAAAAAATTGCTATTGCGATAAGGCCGCCTTTTGCGCAAGGTATTTTCTTATAAATGTTTCCTTACTTGAAAAATAGAGTTTTGTATTATATTGTGATTTAAGCCTGCAATATTATAGGTTACCAAACAGGAAACAACTAAAAAAAGTATGCTTCCCGGGGGTATCGAACCCACGACCTCCGGGTCAAAGGCAAACCACGGAAGCAGAAAGACCCTTTTATCCGGTGAAAGAAAATGTAGAGTAAAAAAAATAAACTCATCATCAATATCATCCTAGCGTGTATTCCTAGGTGCATCGACAGCTTAGGTACGCTTCGGAGCCTGTGTACGCTGTAAGTCATGGGCCTAGATTTGGCACTGGTTATTACAATGGAGCGACTGCCGTCTGACCTTCTTAACCCTTTTTCAGGGAAACCAGACCAACAGGAACATGACCCGAGGTGTGTTAGTGGCCAACACTGTCAGAATTTTTCAGACTACCCTAAGGCATCTGACACAGCCTCACGATACGATCTATCGATAACAACCGGGACCAACGGCTTAACATGCCTTCTGAAGCACGGAGGAGCTCAAGATAGAAAATGCCACTAAACGTAAAATCCAATAGTGATTGCGTCACTCCGTCGCTTGACACGCGCATTCGCTACGGATAAGCGGGTCGCGCTCGGCTTACAAGCTCGTAAAGTAAAAAAATAAACTAAATTAGAATATACCAAACCACCTCATGCTTAGTTTGTCTATGTTCTTACAATATTAAGTTAAGTTAGGAACAAAGATCAACTGGTACTAAGAAGATTAAGCGCCCAACTAAACTAATTTGTTATTCAGTTGGCAAATTTGTACTTTGTAGCACAACCTTTTGTTGTTATGTGTGTGAACATAGAGCCTTGTATTAACGCTTTACCCGATTGCACCAGGAGGGTTATGTTTTCAAGAGTATGTTTATCATTGTTTTTCTTTTTATACAATTGACTAGGCAAACAGGCGTATGGCCCACCTGATGGTAAGTGGTTACCGTAGTCTATGAACGCCTGCAACACCGGAGGTGTCACGAGCGCGTTGCCGACCCTGTAGGAATTTTTTCACGCTCTTTTTGAAGGCTCCCATGTTATAGTCACTAGGGAAAACCATGGCAGATCATTCCATTATCGCAGTGTACGAGGGAGAAAATTCCGTTTGAAGCGTACTTGTACGCGATAACATGGGACCCAAGGTATGGGGATGAAATCCTTGACGATGGCGAGAGAGTAAAAAGTGACTGTTGGCATCATGTCAAACAATTCCTCCGAGCATAGCCCATTATACAAACGGTAGAACACGCATAAGGAAGCAAAGTCTCTCCTGAGACTCAAAGGCTCAATACCACTTATGATCACGGGAACTTCGGCAATTTTGGTACGATCTGAAGTCTGAACAGCTCGATGAATTTTAGCTTGAGAGGTGTCGTTAGATTCGTATTTACTATGAAAGTGACACTGGGTATATAAAAAAAAAATGGGGGCATTTTTTGGCATTTTTCATTTACAAATTATACAGAAACCCAGTCGATAACTTGTTAAATGAGTTATTTTTATACTATTTAGTAGGCAATCAAGCGTACAGGCCACCTGATGGGAAGCGGTTACCGTAGCCTATGGAGGCCTGCAATACTAGGAGTATTACGTGCGCTTTGAACACCATAGAGAATCCATAGATATAGAAAATGCCACTAAATGGCGATGCCACCAATCGAATACCAGTCGCGACTCGGCATCATTTTACAAGCGCACTCGCTATGGATACTCCTAATTAGTATTGTTTATCTTGATCAATTTCATTTAAACATGATTTTAAAACGCAAAACAGTGATTTTACAACCGCATAGCCCACGAATTAAACTTCCAAATAGTTGTATTCAAGTTGTATTTAGTCAAAAGGCTGGGTATTAGCCAAATGCGGTCAAAACTACCCAACTTTTCGGCCCATCGCGTTTATACGGGATCATCTCCCAACAAACAAACTAAGCTTATAAAATTAAGCCTATAAGGTCTAAACTCTTATACTTGGTATAAAAGAGCATTCATTATGTCAATGTTCCTTATAATTACACATTATTAGACGATTTGGCTAATATTACCTTTACTCTTATAATTTGGCTGGGTAAACGTTAATAAATCCAATTAATACGGCTACAATAAGGGTTTGAAATGTGGTCTTCTTATAGAGGCTAGTTACATTGCTTTTTTGCCGTATAATATTCAAAGTCATATAAAGGCTTTTAATATGGTCAATTATTCACAATTGAAAAAGAAATGCACAAGGTAACTATGGTGCTTTCTAACTTTTAGGAGCATTTGATAAGACGTCTATCCAACAAACGGATTCTAACATTTTATACGATCTTTACAAGGATGCAAGCAATCCATATCCATATACAGTAATTATAGAGATATTATTCTCTTTAAGGTTACATTAAAAAGTTTTACATAACTAGATTCGCCATTTTGAAAGTACAGCAGAATAAAGTGAATTTATTACGGAGCGGAATTGACATTAAAAATGGATTCAAAAGACTGGAAGAAATTTAAAAGGAGCAGTAGTTACAAAAGAAAAGTAAAAAAGGTATACGAAAACATGGTATTGAGCATTACACCCACCACCTCTGGTCCTATGGTGCTACAAAATTACCAAGCAGATACTAACAAATCAGCTAGTGGTTCCGCGGCGGATTTTTATATAGAAAATCAGAATGAAAAGGAAACTAGTGAGGAAGAATATAATGGTAGCGATAGCGATAGTGATATAGACATATTTTTAAATGAAGAGTTGAAGAATATTGATATTTGTAGTTATATCAGAGAATGGGCAGTGAAATTCAACATTTCCCATATCGCTTTAAGTGACTTATTAAAAATATTACATCATGTAATGCCAAACAAAATGCCATTGGATGCGCGTACATTGCTCAAAACAAATAAAGTAGAAATATGCATTACTGAAATTGGTACTGGACATTATTGGCATAATGGATTACTTACACAATTACAAAAAATCTTACAAAACTATGAAGTGCCCAAGAAAATAACCTTGAATTTAAATATCGATGGTTTACCAATATATAAAAGCTCAAATCATCAACTCTGGCCAATACTGTGCAGCATTACTGAAATTAAAAGTGTATCACCTATCGTGGTAGGAATATATGAAGGGAAATCAAAACCTGCCGATTTAAACTTATATTTAAATCCTTTTGTCAATGAAATGAAACAAATTGAGAATGGTTTCACAATTACCACTTTAACTGGAGAGCAAAAGACGATTGAAGTTAGTATAAAAGCATTTATATGCGATTCACCGGCGAGGGCTCTTATAAAAGGTGATAACTAAATTTTATGAGTATCTGAATTTAAAACAAACATTTTACTATTTATAAGTGGATGTGGATGACATTTGTAATTGTTATTTTCTTTTTTTCAGGAGTTTCTAATTTCAACAGCAAGCACGGATGTTTGAAATGCACTGTGGTCGGTGATTATTCACATTTATCACATACAGTAATATTCCCGAAAATAGATTGTACTATAAGAAACGATGATGACTTCCGCAATAAGAAATATGGACTACATCATAAAGTTGATTCACCTCTACTTAGATTGAAAATTGATATGATCGAAAATTTTCCGGTTGGTGATTCACTGCACCTTATAGACCTCGGAGTTATGAAACGTTTATTAATTGGATGGCGAGATGGAAATTTTATTAATAAACGTACTAAGTGGTGTAATCGTGATATTGAAAAAGTGAACGCGTTTTTAGTAACTATTAAGTTGCCCAAAGAAATACACAGATCTGTTCGGACTGTTGATGTTCTATCACATTGGAAAGCTTCTGAATACCGCACTTTTTTATTATACTTGAGTTGGGTAATATTGAGGAATTTTTTAGATTCTGACGCATACAAACACTTCCTTTGTTTATTTTGTGCCATCACAATTTGTTCCAACGAAAATCATTTTAAGTTTTTACGTCTAGCACAGGCGTTATTAAATTCATTTATAAAAAATTATGCAAAATATTATGGAAAAGATTATATTACAAGCAATGTGCATAATTTATCACACCTCGTTGATGAGGTCCGAAAATTTGGCACTTTACAAAGTTTTAATGCTTACCCTTTTGAGAATAAACTCCAAATTATCAAACATATGTTGAGACAGGGAAATAAGCCTCTAGCACAAGTAGCTCGCAGGCTACACGAAAGAAGTGAAGTCGAGATTGAGACTTACAGTAAAAATAAAATGAAATATCCGTTTGTAAAACAGTGCAACAGCCGAAATGGATCTATATTGGTACTGCATTTTGAATCTTTTATTTTATCTTCCCAAAAACAAGATAAATGGTTTTTAACAACAGAGGAACAAGTTATAGAAATAAGAGCGATACAAATTAATGAAACTGAAGATATACGACTAGAAGGATACCTCATGGGTAATTTAGTTGACGCCTTTGACTACCCCTTAAAGTCTTCATTAATTAATATTTATAAATGTGAAGATTACATCTCTAGTAAATCAAAAAAAATATATGACTTTTCATGCGCTGACATTAAATGTAAATTATTAAATGTAGAATATAATTCGGTATTGTATTTTACACCATTAATCCATACTTTATAAAATAAAACAAAGACTAAATTGAAAATCAAGTATTTTTATTTAAGTCATAATTTTTTATAAGCTATCATGCCGCAATATTTCAATATCCAGATAAAGAGTGGCTCTCAAATCAGGCATTGTCTAAAAGAAGGTTAATTTTGTAATTTTTTGGCTGACCTCAATGCTTTCAGTTAGCCCGCGAAACAGTTGGTGGGTTCACAATAGAAATCACAATTCCAACATAACCTGTGGATCATGCCTGATTCGAGAGCTATCTCTTGGTCTTTCTAACAACAACTATCAACACTCGTTTATCTTCTTGTCTTACTTAACACAGGATTTCAATCAACAATCTTTCTAACAACAATTTAATAATAAACAAATAATTTTCTTAACAATAATATACTTAAGCCAAGAAGGGCGTGGGAAACACCTAGTTTAATAATAAAACAGTAAAGTAACTTAGTATGTCGTTTATGTAACAACATGCTAAGTTACTCTACTGTTTGATAGAATAGTAATTGGAATATAGTTTTACTTATATACTACTTAGTAGGAACATGATCAACCATCATTATTGATAGTTTGAAAAAGTACTTAGTACAAGTAAAATACCCTCTTCTGATGTCTTTTGAACACAATAGTATTTAAGTACAAAATCAGTCTCTTTAAGTAAAACTAGTAATTTAGTAAGCTATGAACCACTGACTTTCTTACTTATAAGAAGTAGAAACCTAATTTTTAATTAGTTATAAAATTATTAAAATAAGAAACACTTTTTGTACATTCAATCAAATATCGATGGTTGCAGGGAATAAAGTTATAAGTATGATTATTTTGCGATTGTGGCTTTATTCCCCGCAACCATCAAAGTATAAAAATCAAAATAAAATAAGAATATAAATGTCTATAAGTAGAACAGACTAACAACGTATATAATAAGTCCTTGACAATTTTAGTTTTAGGTATTAATGGTAATAGTTTTAGTAAGTATAAAACGTATCAAAATAATAAGTATTTTAAAAAAGGTTCTTTGAACGGATGCTTCGAATGATTTAGGGTAATACAATACAATACAATACAAAATATCTTTATTGCCCACACATAGTAACAAATAATATAACATTTACAAAGACTTCAACATAATATGAGCAAAGGCGGACTTATTGCTATGCAATCTCTTCCAGTCAACCCTTACGAGGTGAAAGAGAAACAGTTAAGTTAGGGTGGGTACAGCAACAGATATAGTTGAAAATTATAAACATACACAAATATTGCATATATATGCATAACATACTTAAATAACTTACATAGGTACTGTAACATTCATACGTACTGTATGAATATCTAAGCGAAAATAACAGCAGTATCAAGTCAAAGTGAGAGGTAGTATTCTTTCAAGCGACTCTTGAAACTGGTTATAGTCTGAGCAGTGCGAATATCTTCAGGCAAAGCATTCCAGAGACGTGCTGCTTGTACAGTAAAAGATTTAGAGTATGCAGCAGAAGTATGAGTTGGAGTTTTAAGGCGAAGGGCGTTGATACTACGAGCAGGTCGCTGGTCATCTTGATGGAGAAAGGTGAAGCGCTCTTTTAGATAATGAGGTGACGAAGGAATAAAGAGTATAGTGAACAGGAGCGACAGAATATGATAATTACGACGAAGTCTGATCGGGAGCCACTTGAGTTGCACGCGGAAAGAAGAAACATGATCATACTTTCGTAATCCAAATATGAATCTAATGCAGAAGTTTTGAAGGCGCTCAAGTTTATTGCAATGCTCTTCAGAGAGATCGAGATAACATGAGTCGGCATAGTCTAAGATAGGGAGAAGTAAGGTCTGTGCAAGTGAGGTTTTAGTAGCAGTAGGAAGAAAATTCTTAAGCCGCGTAAGTGATCGAGCCGAAGCAAATATCCTCCTACTAACTTCCGCAATCTGAGGAGACCATGTTAGACGTTTATCGAAGACTATCCCAAGGTTCCTGACTTTCTCACTATACTCTATTTGCTCACCATCAAAAATAATGGGTGGAAGGGAAGGCCAATCTATTCTAGACATATTCCAAGAACCACCCAGAATGATAGCTTGAGTCTTAGCAGGATTGACGATAAGTCCATGTGCTTTACTCCAATCAGAGATCCGAGAAAGATCTTCATTTATTTTACTTATATTATTGGGGAGATCATCTAGATTGGCATGGCAATATATCTGTAGATCATCTGCATAGAGGTGATAGGAAGTGCGGAGCTGAAAGGAAATAGAATTGATAAATAAAGCGAATAACAGAGGAGAGAGCACGCCACCTTGTGGCACACCTGAAGAAGTTAAACTCCAGGAAGAGAAGTCATTTTCAATGCGCACTCGTTGTCGGCGTCCACATAGGTAGGACTGAAACCAGTCAATAGCTGAAGGACATATGTTCAATGTTCGCATCAGAGCTAAAAGTACATCAAAATCGACAGTATTAAAGGCGTTACTGAAGTCGAGTAGTGCTAATACAGTCACCTGTGAGTTTTCAAGGCCGTAGCGGATGTCGTCTGTGATTTTCACCAAGGCAGTAGTCGTACTATGGCCTGCGCGGAATCCAGATTGAAATGGATTAAGAAGGTTGTTTTTGATCAGAAAGGAATTAAGTTGTTGTTGGATTAACCGTTCAAGAACTTTTGAAAGGAATGGGAGTATAGAGATAGGTCTAAAATCTGACATTGAAGAGGGATTGGGTTTTTTTGGAATAGGGGTTATATTTGCACTTTTCCAAGCTGAGGGAAATATACCAGATGACAGGGAATTATTCATGATGAGAGTGATAACAGGGAGAAGGATGTCAATTATTGGCAGGATCATATTACGACTAATGTCATCAGTGCCAACCGCATTTGAAGATACTGATAGCAAACATTTATGAACATCACTGTCAGCCACCTGACTAAATGAAAAGGGAGGGATGTCTGGAGTTGGAAGTGAAGACAGATGGTTTAACGTATTCAGTTTGTCATTGCCATGAAATAAGGATGAAGATGAGAAATGTTTATTAAGGTCATTAAGGTCAAGATGTTTTGAAGTCATTGGTTTATTTTTTCCAACTCCGAGAGATCTGAGAAACTTCCAGACTTTAGCAGGATCGCCATTTTCAACTGAGCGGTGTATATGTTGGCGCTGTGCCTCCCTGCACTTCCTATTACTTAAATTGCGTGCATGAACATATTTATCACGGTATCCATCTGGATTCTGTTTAAATTTAGACTTTAACGCATGTTTTCGCTGGATGGTAGATTTGAGTTCGTCTGTGAGCCAAGGCGCCGGGAAATGTTTAACCTTGACTTGGCGGACTGGGGCATGTCTATCATATAACTCAATAACCATTTTATTAAATAAGTCTACCTGCTCGTCAACGGAAGTCAATTCATCAACACTATCCCAGTCGCAGTTGCTCGCATCCTCACGAAGTGAGTCCAAATTCATTGAGGTAAAATTTCGCTGCATTACGATTTTGGCTCGGTTTTTGGGTGGGCGAAGTTTGTAGGAGAGAAAAAGAAGATCGTGGTATGAAAACATATCAGCGCTGTGCTGTCCGTGCGTAGCAACGAGATCTTTGGAGGAGACAAGAATGAGGTCGAGGAGCGACGGTGTACATCCCGGGGTATGATGAGTTGCTTGGAGTGGTAGGATTGATAAGTTACATGCCTCAACAAGCGAAAGAAGGTAAGAGCAGCGGAGGTTGTTTTTGAGCAGGCAGGTGTTGAAATCCCCCATAATGATAATTTGATTATAAGACGGCGCTATGTCTTCAAGAAGAGTCTCAAGTGATGAAAAGTAGTTAATGTCATCAGATGGACTGTAGAAAACGCCTAAAAGGACACTGGTGTGATTCAGCGTGACTTCAAGAAAAATGTACTCTGGTTCATGAGAAGGATTTTTAATTTGGGAGATACGAATAACATTATAAGGAATATTGGAACGTAGATAGATAGCGACGCCACCACCTCTCTTATCAGTACGGTCATTGCGAATGAGGTGAAACCCCGGCAGCGAGACAGACGTAGAGGGTAAGCCGGGGAATAACCAGGACTCAGAAATAAGTACGGCATGAATGGATTTACTATCAAAGGTGGCTAAAAGGTCCGGATAATGTCCCGGAATGCTCTGCGCATTGATATGGACAGCATTGAAACATTTCGGGTGCTCAGAAAAAGTATCATTCAGAACTTCATTTAGCGGCTTGGTTACTGAGTAAAAACTATCTGTGGATGATATTGACTTGAAACTATCATCGCTCTCTGTGCTCATAACACACAGTGCTGTGTACAACTTAAATATATCTATGTACCCAATATAAATATGTGTATAAGAATAATATAATATTTAATTATTTATAAACAATCTTATGAATACAATTCACAATATCATTATTGTAATCATCATTGTCTGGAGAAGAATGCTCTGAAGGGTTTTGTGAACTAGAGCCAGACGTCCCAACAGCTGGTAATGATACCTCTGAGCTGTTTTCTGGTGCAGATGCACCGGTAGTGTTATTACGCTTTGCTTTTATTTTTGGTCTATTTTTGGTTCTAGATGTTCGTTCTTGTTTGCTTTCATTGCGCTGACGTGAGTTTTTCAGGATATTTTTGAAGAATTTGTGACAGTCTAATAAGGAAAATGAACCATCCGACTCATGAATAATATCAAAAAAGAAATTTATGATTTTAGTATGGCTTTTAAAGCATATCTTTTGTTCAGAAGTTCGAGATCCTCCAGCCCAGCTACACTGGATTAAAAAACATCTGCTAAACATTGAATCGACCAATGCATAAGCGTTATTTACCCCTCGACCTTTTCCTTTCCCACAAATAATCGAAAATTTTTTTTTCCATTCTTCTTCTATCTCTGGATTTTCCAATACTTTTTCAAAATTGTTTAACTCTTGTTCACTTGTAATAGATTGTATGTTTATTTTTTGTTTATTTTCCGCACGGTTAAACTGATTCATTACATGTTCAAACTGAACACTAATATTGGATAAGGCGAGCAAAATAGACTGTACGCTTTCATTGATATATTTCCTTTCATCTTGTTGGGCTTTGATATTTTCAGTAATTTTTTCGTTAAGACTTTTGTAATTTTCTTGCAAAGTTTCTAAAACCAATAAATTTAAAGTAGCGGCGTTATCAATTTCTATTTCTGCCACATTTTGTTGAGCGTTAGAATCGGCGTTGATGGCTGGAGATTGAATTGCTATCAGTGAGTTTTCTGAATACCTTGCTTGTAAAGGTTGACACACTACATCATTTTCATTCATTTCTCCTGCTCCGATTGTTGTATTTAATGTCCCTGACGAAATATTTTCATACTGCAAGAAAAATACAAACTAATGAGTTAAAATCGCAGTACAAAGCAATCACATGGTTGTGAAAGTTAAGCGTAGTAGCATAGAGGCGTGTTAGTGCCAACACTAATGAACGGCAGTTGAAGTTGGGTAAGTATGGCAGAAGATGCATGAGATTAGAATACATGCAGTAGAAAAGATAGCGTTGAGGAGGAGATTAGTGTAAAAGTGAGGACAGAATTAGAAATAGTGTGATAAGAGAACTTTGTGGAATAAAGGAAGATCGAGTGACAAAAATTGAGAAAGAAATGGTGGGATGGTTGCAAATAGAGAGGATGAATGTAAGATGACTGATGAAAGAAATCTACAAGAGGAGAGTGAGTAGGAACCTGGGAAGGGGAAAGCCTAGGCGTACGTTGTTGGACCAAATCCAAGACGTTCTAAATAAAAACCAGGTCAAACTACTCTAAACCGATGAGCATGTATGAAAGGATTGATGAGAGAAGAAGAACACACTCAATCACGTACATAAAGACACCCAGATTCGAGAACAAAACAAAACTTCCTGTGAAAGTTAACTTACCATAATGCAATCTTGAACAAGTTGATTATAAGTCATTTCTTTTTGGTTTGTTACGGAATATTGCTCAGTGTCTGTTTCTGTTTCAGACTTATTACACATCTTGTCTATTTCCTGTTCCGCGTCAAGAAAAGTAATCAAATTAGATCTCTTCACTTTGCAATTAATTTTTCGCCAGTTATTTTCAGGATGTGAATTTTCAACTCTTCTTAATTTGTTTTCGTTATATCTGGGCCAGTGCAGAACGCCATCTTTTTCCCAATTACTTGGTACTGCTGATAGTTTTGAGTTCCCTTTTACAAACGTCTTTACAATTTTGTATGGCATTGTTAAAGAATCTGAAAAGAAAAATAACATTAAATAACCTAAAACAACACACTACCTGCATAATAATGTCTCGTAGGTAGATACACTTGTGGCGACACCATCGCACAGTAAATAACTACAACTCCTACGCAACAGATGGCGCTAAAGAGAAAGAACAGAAATTCCCATACAAGAAGCCTAATTAGAATGGAGGACTGAAACGCGATATCAGAGTTTCTGATAATTGGAGCATATATACAACCTCCGACAGAACATCGTCGGAGCCGCGGTTCCCCAGGCATAACACCTCGCCTGGCGGGAAGTAATTCCCTTTGCGGCGGTCGAGCATAACACCATCGCTCCCGCCGTGCTCCAAACACTTGTTGCTCAATACAATGTTTGTCTGCTCACTGTTGTACTTTCTAATAGGATAAATAACCTAAGAATCGAAAGAAATACCTATAGTTACACACGGTGAAGACAAGATTGTTTACGCATTCGCAAATTCGCATACGCCTGTCTGGCGCGAGCTCGTAAGCGACACTAAACAAACTTATCATTATCAAACAGACACCGACCAAAAACTGAGTTCTGAGACAAAGAGCAAGCTACGTAACTTGTATAAATAGAACTTACACTTACCTATTACATAATAATTATCGTAATTTTTATTGAGATCTATTAATAATTAAGGATGACAATATTCGCATTCATCTTCAATAAAGTGGTCGTAAATCAAATACTCTTTACAATTTTGGCACAAAATGAAAGTGAATTGTTGCAAAACCTTTATGTTTTCACGACCTATCACAAAGTGTAAAGGTAAACTAGAAAGGGTAGGATATGAACAATAATAACATTTCTTTCTTAGAATAAAATGTGTCCACTTCCATGGCCATCGCATATTATGTAAATTAAGATCTTTTCTCTGTAGAAATCTGTCAATATCTGCCAATATGTATACCACCATTGCAATATCTGCAGACAAACATAATATATATATATAATTATATTCTTTACAAGCGGTTCGCCCCGGCTTCGCCCGTGGTACATACATAGCCTATGTGTTATTCTGATGTATAAACTATGTTATTGTAAAGTTTCATTAAAATCCATTCAGTAGTTTTAGCTACATACTTACATACATCCTCACAAACTTTCGTGTTTATAATATTAGTAGGATTGTGTACTTACAATTATAATTATATTTTAAACACAAAATTAGTGCACAAAAGCGAGCTTAAGTATCCCTATAAAGAGTTCTCTTCTAGCCAACGCAACCATGGTGAATTTTTTTTTATACGTATGAGAACAAGACTAGTTAGGTACAGGATTTTGTTCGTGTGAAAGGAACCCTAACGATTTGTAAAATGGCGATAGCATAAGCAAAAAATTTTGCCCTTATAAAGTCTTCTCACTCATAGACTCCTTGTAGACGATGTGCGAATCGTTTTGCTCTCATTACAGCACTGTTTATAACATGACTTAATAATTAATAACGTTTGTAACGCAAAAACATCTTAAAATCAAGGGCGCGTTGATACTACAACACACAGCGTACCATATTTTATCATGCATTTAAATTCCCATACACTTTTCACTATAAACGAGCACATAAACTGCATAAAATATTAACTTACCGTTCAGTTTTCAGTAAAATGGTTGACGTTTCTCTTTCTTGGCCAAACTGTTGCGAAAATGTAAATCACTAACAAAAAAGACTTATTGCAGAATCGTAAAATGACGGCAATAAGGGCCTACGGATTCTTTAGAGCCTTTGATTTGCCGCAATGAGTTTAATAGCTCCCTTGTATCGGAGCATAATAAAACACGTACAAGGGTGATCGCCCGTATTAACGCTTCCCATATGTTCCTAATAAGTGTATTGGGATTTTTAGGAGCTTTTTACTTGCCATCATAAGTTTAACTTCTTTGTTCCTTGTCATAATATAGCACGTATAAGGAAAAAAAGCAGACAATAAAGCAACTGTGAGGGGGGTATAAGGTTATTGTCTTTATAAATTGGGCCAAAACGCACCCTTATTAGCGATAATGCGGCTCCTATAAGAATATTATTTTTGGCAATATAAGCCACAACAAGAGCAATTTTTGTTTGTTGAATATATCCGACATAAGTTTTGATCCTGATTACATAATGTGATTATAATAAATTTTAATAAATCTTTATAAGTATTAGTTACTTGTATGTTCTTATTTTCACGTAGCCCTTTGGAATTTATTTATTTATTTAAACTTTATTGCACAATACAAAAATTTGTACAAATGGTGGACTTAATGCCAAGTGGCATTCTCTACCAGTCAACCATGGGACCAAACAGAGAAAGAAAAGTTGGCGATAAAGACGAAATCACGAACACACAAGAAAGATAAAATATATACAAAAGAAAAGTAATAATACATAAGATTACATATTATACATAAATACATAAAATAAGTATATAAAATATATACATACAATACATAGGATATAGATTGGATGACTATGACTCCGCGACTTGCTGCAGAAACAGTCTATGAACTGCGCGCTTGAAGGCAGAACGGCTGAGGGCTCTCCTGATTGTCTCAGGGAGAGCATTCCATAACTTTGTGGCCTGGAGTAAAAATGATTAAATTATGATGGAGTAAATTTAACCTTTTATAAAAATAGGTTCTGTCCAAATAATGCATCAAATTCGAATATTTTTTTAACATATTTCTATTAATGGTGTTCAGTACCCAAGGGGTAAAACGGTACACAAAATTAAGACTCCACTGTACGTCCGTCTGTCCGCCTGTCACCAGGCTGTATCTCATGAACTATGATAGTTAGTTGTTGCCGCTATAACAACAAATACTAAAAAACAGTATAAAATAAATATTTAAGGGAGTTCCCATACAACAGACATGATTTCTTTGCGGGGTTCATAGGTAGTTCATAGGTACGGAACCCTTAGTGTGAGAGTCCGACTCGCACTTAACCGGATTTTTTAAGGCTCGCAGATTCAAACCAAAGGCTTCCGGACCATGAAATCATCTTCTTAAAGATACAACAACAAAGTATGCTTCCCATGGGAACCGAACCCACTGCCTCCAGTAGCTTTTATTGACGAAACCCACTAACAATCATACAGAAGAACATACATCCTTCCAATATTTCAGTAAACAAACATCTTTTATGCCATTTTTAATTTAAAACTCCGAAAACACAATAAAAACAATTTTCCATTACGTACGGTTTATGATTCGGCTTATTGTTGGCTTATTGGAAAATACAGAATATAAATATTAAACGGCGACCAGCCATCGATATAGAATAACAACTAGATGCACAAGCGCGCTGAAAAGTGTCCCAGCCCAAAGTCTGGCCAATTCGCCGATGGGCAGGAGCTTGTTGTTACAGTCTATTTTTTACTACCGTAAGTGCGAGCTCAATGTGTGTGTCGTGTTTTAGAAACCTCTTTCTCATGGATGGATTCAGTGCGGACAATTTAGTGACGAAATTATTTTTGTAGACGCGCTCATGGACACGAAATTGTTTGTGTGTATGGGTAAAGGAACCACGACAGAGGCCGAGAGGTGATTCCGAACAACTGACACCAGGGTGTACATATTCGATAGACAATGCAACCTACACAAAATGATGATGATGAATGCCGGCACTGGATCCTAAACTAGCCCTTACTATGAAAGTAATACAGTTTACATTTGAGGCAATCACTGTAGCAAGTATGTATGTGTGATAAAAGTGCCTGCTACGGTCACGCGTACGCTTTTCACTGGCGTTTCTTCGTGACTGTGTATCTAGTTGTTATCTTTAATCGATGATGCGAACAGCAAGCAAAGCCAATATACTTATAACCAGAAAATGAAATTGCTTGTAAATTGTATTAGGTATTTCGGTAGAAATATCAACTTAAAGGGCTCTACACACATAGGTACCTCAGGGACAATTTAGCATGAAAGCCTTGCCTGCCATTTTTCCGTCTAGAACTATATATCCCAACAATTGTGAGGTAGAGGGTTTAAGGAGTCAAATAATCCTTATTTTTGTAATCAAGTGGAAATGAAGATGATATTTAGTTAACAAGTGCTTTGAACGTTCCATTCTTTTGTTTATTTATTATTGAAATACCCGTTTACTTAGTTAATTTCACCGTGTTTTGACGATAGATACTCCTTCAGAGGTAAATGTCAAGCTTATTTTAAAAATCATTACTCTCATCCGTAAGCTAAAATCTTGAAAAACTTATTAAAAAAAAGTTATGACATTCAACTCCCTGTGTTGGACAACCAAACTGTCCTACTGTCCACGTCTTTCTACAAAAATACTTCTGTTCAACACGTGTTAAAAAAAAAGTTATATCTTAAAATTGCGTTTATCTATAACCTAAAGTACTCTTAAACTACTGTTCAATAAAGCTTAAAACCACGTCTATAACCTCTAACTTTAGACTGTAGAAAAACCTAGTTTCAATAAATAAAATAAAATAAAATTCATTTATTTCAGGCATTGCCCATATAATATTAGTCATAGAATACACTTAAAACTATGTAAGTAACAAACACGATAATTAATTTTGGTGTCTTTGGCAAGCTGAATGCGAGTCCAGTGCAACATAATGCCACTGTCCACACTCTCGTCGCCACCGTCTGCAGCAGGCTGTTAGAGCTGCTATTCGCTCTATTAATCAGAGATGCGATACGTTTTCTGATAATGGCTGAAATCGACACGACACACGCCTCAGCTAGCATCCCTGACGCACTGCAGTGACGTCGCAGCCCCAACAGTTCCCTGAAGGAGTTATTGTACTGAGTGCGCATGGCCATGTACGTCCCCACGGTATAGCGTTTCATGGCAGTAGTTTTCTTAAACACATGTTGAACAGATTTTTACCTTTTTTGTAGTAAGACGAGACGTTAGAGCTCCAGAGGGGTCGCTGTGCTGATAGCGGACAGGTCGGCAACGCGCTCGTGACATATCCGGTGTTGCAGGCGTTCATAGGCTACGGTAGCCACTTACCATCAGGTGGGCCGTACGCCTGTTTGCCTACTTAGTTGTATATAAAAAAATAAAAAAGTCATTCGACGAAGCAAATCTTTCAGTATCATTTTATAAATTGAAGAGACTGTTTTATTTGCAGTACTTGGTAGGATGTGTTGACGTGTGTGATTATGCAAATTACTCTCGCATGGCTTGTTCCAAAATATCACGTATTCCTAACGCTGTAGGCATCGCTTTTGTAATATTTTCATTAGGACCTTAACTACGAAAACTCACTTTTTTCTCGAAATTAATTTTGCACGAGGAATTTATTCGTAGAACGGTACCAACCAAAGACTAAACGTGGAGCGACAATTCATTAAACATTAGGAGTTATGCAATTCTACATTCGATTCGGAGAATTTTTATAAAGGAAGCAACTTTCAAAATTTCTCGTATGATATTTGTAATATCATCCTTACTATCCATACTAATATTATAAATGCGAAAGTCTGTCTATCTTTCTGTCTGTCTGTTACGGCCAAACCGCTGAACGAATTTTGATCAAATTTAATATGAATATAAGTAGTTGAAGACCCGAGGTCAAACATAGGCTACTTTTTGACGCAGGTGGAGCTGCGGGAAACAGCTAGTAGGTAATAATTAGAAACTTCTACGAAAACACTTCTCGACACAGAGTTTAGATTTTATTTGTTCATAAAATAGCAGAAATATTGGTCAAGATTGAAACTGAAACTGAAATTTTAAAGTACGCGTTGGATTCTGTAATTTTGACTGGGTTAAATTCCCATGGGAACGTAAGTTGTTTCCAGTCTGATTAGATTACAAATTCAAAACTGGTGATTGCAGACTTAAAATCACCCGATTTTTTGTTAATAAAATTCTTCTTCACCCAAGCGTGTTTTTCTAGTTGCGTCATCAGCTTACGCTTCGCAGCCTAGGGCACGCTGTAAGTCATGGTCCTAGATTTGGCGGTACTGGTTATTACAATGGAGCGACTGACGTCTCACCTCCGTAACCCTTTTTACAGGGAAACCAGACCAACAGGAACAAGACCCGAGGTGTGTTAGTGGCTAAACTGTCAGATTTTTTCAGACTGCCTTATAATACATCTGACACAGCCTAACGGCTGCCATCTATCGATAACAATCGGGACCAATGGCTTAACGTTCCGTCCAAAGCACAGAGGGGCTCAAGTTGTTTGATAAAGATCATACGCAATTAGAGAACATTGGAGAACCATGGAAGAGACATATGCCCAGCGGTGGACGCAGACACATGCTAAAAAGAAGAAGAAAGTTAATAGGCTAGTTTCCTAAAAAAATATAATTAGTCCGTAACTGACGGACTAATTATATTTTTTTAGCAGAATATTAAAAAATATTAGAGACGTATTTTTTCTTTTGAAAATTAAACAAAGAATGGTAAAGATATGGCGCGTTAAAGTTCCCTGTGACGTCACAGTGTGCTACACTTTCCTAAACTTTGAAGCGGTATATGTTTATAATTTATCGCTTAATTGACAAAAGAAAAAATACGTCATTTATTATATTTTGATAATTTTTGGTAACTTTAATGTTATTCTCTTAACATGCATGTAAATCTGTTAGTTTCTGTACAGGGTCTATTGACCATGGCCACTCGATATGAATAAATGTACTGTGATTTTAAATCTAAGTTTGGCTAAAATGATTGTGTGTTTACAATTTGGTGTTTCAATAACATGTAATTGAGTATCCTACGAGTTTTCGTAGTAATTTCCAAACGATGTGTCACTTGCTCGACACGATTTACATTTGGTTTATTCTAATTATTTCGTCTGCCTGTGTTTTCGTGATATGTTGACATATTTACAATCTCACACCCACAGTATATCTCTTTAACTTCAGCAAATTTCTTAATTACCAACTGTAAGAAACTGATATCGATTTTAAGTAATAATCTCTGACCGGACACGAAATTCACCCAATAACAAATAATTGGCTAGTCAACTAAAAAATAAATTGAGTATTTTATATATTTTATTGATGGAATAGACTATTTCGGAGATACAACTTAAAGGAAAAAAATCAAAAAAAAATATTATTGTGATTTTATAGTGATAACGTCACGTAGCTTTAATAACCACCCCGAACTGCAACAAAGCAAAAATTACTAAGGTATATTAAAAAATATGTATGTCAGTGTCAAATGTCAAAGTTAGGATGGACCGCGAGCTGTTAGTTGATCTCTTGTTTGTTTACAATCGCAAAATATCTAGGTACCTACCCGATTTCTTGTATCTATATATCTATTGCATATTGGCCTGTTTATTGAACTTAACTGCAGTCTCTTCATTCGTTGCCATCTGATTTTTAATCAATTGTACACCGATTCTTCATAATAATGTATGAATGAATGTAATGAAGATGTAGTCAGGTTATTTATAGGTTAGTTTACTCGAATAGAGATGACATTTGACATGGGTGACAAGCACGTGCGCTATTAACGCTACCAAGTAAAAATATTTATTCGCTAGCGCTACCCTGTTCTGCCAACCTAAAAAAAAAAAAATTGAAAGCCGGAAGTTGTCGGGCTACGGCACATCTTAACCTTGCTAAAAAATGAAGGTCATTGGGTTTTTTGCGATTTTCTTAAAAAAACACTTTCTTATCTAAAGATCTAATTAATGTAATCTGTTCCCTAAGCCTATTTATTCCTCGAAATGGTTTACGAATTAGAAATTTTCATGAAAAAGTTTATTAGCCAATTTCGTGTCCATGAAGCGCGTCTGCCTCTGCATAGACAAATTCGCTACTGAACTGCCAGCACTGTATTCGTCTAAACTGACTTTAAAGTACTTATTACGAAGGCACAACCTAATTACAGAATCATTGCCAGCGATCTGAACTACACTGTTTTATATACATTGGAAACGTAACATCACGAAATCTTTTTACAGGAGTTCTACTTATTTCTAAAGAAATAGCAGACCCGCAATAAGAACTTCTAAAGAGGCAAAATGGCGTACGAAAAAAATTCTACACTTTTTATAGTAAACCCGAACGCTTTCCACAAAATAAAACTATCGCGTCATCTATGAAAAACAATTTTATTTTGCACAAAAAAAAACCCGCAGTGGCGTTACACAATCCACGTTGTTTGTCGACAAAAGTGCTTTGAAAACAAGTCACCCCTAGTTGGGAAACACTCCGGGAAATGATTAATTTCTACGTGTAACTTGGTCTTTTCATAGTTTGTTTTTATAACAGTAGCAATTGATGTCCGTGGCTCGCCTCGCGCTATATTAATTATTTGAAATATAAGCTGGATGTTTAGGATAAATCATGATTCCGTGCTTCGGAAGTTAAGCCGTGCACGTAAAGCCGCTTGTTCCAGCTGCGATTAGGTGGTTGTTAAAAGAGGTCCTTTCAGAGACACTCTTCACACTTTCGGAGTGTCCGAGGCCGAAATGCGGTTTCAAAAGACACCACGGTCCACAGCGTCGATTGACTATGTAACCCACTCTATATAAATGTATAAATGATTTCTATAAGATTATTATGAGACTTTATTATACCGTCAAAATTCGCGAAAGCATAAGACATCATCACTATCATTTTTTGTTTTCTTTCTATTTGTACGGGATAATCTCTTAAGCAACTGGACTGATTCTATTGGAATTTTCACTGACCGATAGCAAAGATTATAAAGCGTAACTTTATACAGCGATTATTCGATATTTTTGCTGGTTACACTAATGTTAAACTATTTCAATACGGTTTTTATCGCATTTATTTTTACTTATTCTCGGTTTTTATAGTTAAAAACGATAAAAACCGTAAATATAATTATTTTGAAAAATGTTCTAAAAACTATATGCTCTATAGAACACTCTGGGCGTAGATTCTATTATTTTACATAGAATCGTAATTAAATCGCAATTTCAACTTTTGACGTTTCTGGTATTCTGTTACTAATTTGAAGACCTATCGTATTCCATTGGCATGCCATTGAACCACCAACTGGAAAATTTTGCTAATCAAAAAATCCTTTCATTAAAAAATTCCTTCAATAATCGGTACCCGGTAGAAAAAATATAAATAAAACACATAACAATATATTTTATTTATATTTTTTCTACTATTACCATTTAATTACGTTTTAGTTGCGAATAAATAGAGATTCAAAATTGTGTTAGGAGAATACCAATATTGAGCATAACAAAAATGCATCGTAATTGAGTCGTAAATGAATATCAGTTGCATGTCTTTTAAAGTTTATTAGCGTAATTGACCCCAAGGTGATTAGGTGTGTAAACAACTCGATGTGAATTACCTTGCCTCTAATCTTTCTTTTTTAAATATATGTATACTAAAACTAATTTTACCTGAAATTTCATAGATCCATGATACAACCAACATACTACAGAATAGCTTAAGGTACAACCCAAAGGAATTACTACGGACAAAGCCTGAATTTCGGCCTAGTCATGCTATTCCAATTACCACATAGTTGGGCTAATGGTGTCTGCTATTATAAGCTACTATATTTAGATTGATATCAGTAACGTTATAGCGTGTTTTCAAATAACATTAGCTAGATTGAATTTAGCTTTATTTCTTACAAGCAGCCCGTCCCGACTTCGTCCGGGTTAGCTAGCTAAACCTAACGCTAAGCTAACCTCTTCATTTAGCATTTCTTCGGCATGACTGCGGCACTGTAGTGCGTCAAATATGTTTCTACAAGCGCATATCGACGGCTTTCATGCCGTGTTACGTAAGCGAATCGCGTCGCTGATAGACAGGGTCCGCGGAAGCACCAACACTATTCCGAAGGTCATAAGTATCAAATATGATTGTCCTATTGTGCGTCATTGGGTACATAAGCATGCAGTTGTCTCGGGGTCGCACAGTAAGACAAGAAAATACTTAAATTAAAAATAAATTATAATAAATAAATAGAAATAAATATAATATATTAGTTACTTAGGCATATTTACTAACATAGTTTTTAAGTTACTCTACTCGTACTAACACTCAATGGACTATTTGTCTGAATAAATCAATTTTTATTTTATTTTATTACTATTGCAAATTTTAACATGAAAAAGGAGTTGTTGTGACGTAACTAAAATAGTAAGACATATAATATAAGGTACCACGGACTTTTTTGTAAAATGTACAATACTGTAGTACATTATTTTGACCTATCTCTCATGGTATAGCCAGCGTTTGCACTGTAAGAGCAAAGAATGTGTCAATTTACGATATCACATTAAAAACCTCTAAAATTATCAGTGTTCCTTTACTATATTATGCATGTATTATACATATAAACCTTCCTCTTGAAATACACTATGTATTAAAATAAACCCCATCTAAATCCGATGCGTAGTTTTAAAGATTTAAGCATACATAGGGACAGACAGACAGGAAAGCGAATTTGTTTTATACTTTGTAATCATAGATTAATAATTGGTCTCCGCTGCGCTACGACTAGATACCGTCGGCATACTACATAAATTCGCAACTAAAACCATGCCGAAATTGGCATGGTTGCGGCATACCCGCGTCAGTCATGCCGCGACCGATGAGTGAGTTGGATGTCTAGATAAATATAAAATTTTATGTAAAAGTAGACGCAAAATGTGCAGTTTGCGTAGTCAAACTGTGTAAGAATAATACTAAAAGAAATAAGGAAGATACTGGTATTACATACCATCAATAAGTATTGTATTATTTCGAAATATGGACATAAATTACTCACGAAAATAATATAACCCTAAAATATGGCGAGAAGTACCGCTCGGTGCTCAATGTTGCCGCGTATTAAATAATCCCAAATTCCCCGAGGTTTCGATTTTTATTATTTAGATATTTTGTTTTTTAACTCCCGACTCCAAAAGAGGGATGTGACTGTGATTTTGAGTTTACTGACAATTTTGTCTGTCTTTAACATCTTATTTCTTTAATGCTGATCTGGGAGAAAAGTAAATACGTGGAATGTACTACTGCTTCTCTTCCCGCGCAGACCATATAAGCCGGCCGAGGAAGTGGGCGAAAATCGAAGAACCATACCTATCAGTAGGCGATGCGACTAGCAACCTATCACTATTTTGATTCCATTTCCACTTTACGCCCATCAACATTCTAAATATGGCCTTTAGGTAGTTGGTACCCCGTAGGGTATTGTTGCCGGATAATTGATTAATCGAATTTGTTTTTTTTTTTTTTAATAATCTAGGATATCGAAAGTATTGATATAATAAATTTAATCGATTTTTGACAATTAATCGATTATTAACTGCATTATCAAACAATTAGTCGATTATTGAAATGGGTTGATATAAATTATATCGATTTAATCAACAAAGGTAATCGTTTATATCAATAGTTATTAATCGATTATGTATCTGTAGTATCGATATAATCTAATCTGTAGTATTGATTTTTGAGAATTTATAAAAAATAATCGATTAATGGATTAACAACAGTACCAAGCATTTCGGTCACCGATACTATACAGATATACCGGAACTCGGTGGCGGGATGTACAGCGGGCATAAAACAAATCATCGTCATTCAACTCATACAGAAAAAAATTACAGAAATATATTATCAATAGTATCAATATCTATACTATCGATATATAATGTTTTCTTATGTTTTCGCGATTGTTATTCATTAAATTAAACTATTTTAATACGGTTTTATCGCGTTTATTACTTATTTATTTACACCTGACGTTTCAAACACTTTACAGCGTTCATGGTCGCAGGCAGACTAAGTTAACATTTGTCTTTGATGTCATAAGATTACAAAACTACCGCCTGAAATTTTTTTATTGGGAACTATTCCGATTCACGCAGTATTGGCTCACAGTATCTAAGGGTCTTGCAGTCTGCTTCCGAGTTTGCGATTTTATTAAGTTAATGACTGGGTCCCAAGCTGGCGGTACCTGCCATCCATCCTCTCTATTGAAATTAGGATGTTTTTTAATTTCAATAGCTTCACGTAACATCCTTGGAATGAATCTGTTTTCCTTTGCAAGGACTTGAGGATTATCAAAACGCATATAGTGGTTGGGTTTGTCTAGAGCATGTTCACAGACTGCAGACTTGGTTGAGCGTCTATTTTTCATGTCAGCAATATGTTCTTTTATACGAGTATTAATGCTTCTCTTTGTTTGCCCAATGTATGATAAACCACAGTCACAGTCAATTTTATAAACTCCAGCATCTTGCAATGGGATATTGGATTTTACAGGTCTTAAAAATTGGTTTATTTTCTTATGCGGCTTGTAATAGGTCTTGATTGAAGCTCGCCTAAGTATGTTACCAATCTTGTCCGTGACTCCCTTTATGTATGGTAAGATGGCAGGAAAACGATCAACTGTGTGTGGTGGTTAATATTGTTAGGTCATTTCGAAACGTGAGGCAAATAGACGCTTGTTATTGGCGGAGAATTCCTTGCTTTTGAATTGACCGTTCGCCAAGCGTGGCGTCCACCTTTGGACGTCACTTTAGTCTACGTTTGGAACTCGCAAAATGCAGTCGCATTGCACTTTTTCGATCTGCATTTGACCTCGCGGAGTGCGTATCTGTCGTCGGCGCCTAGTCTCCGTGGAGTGGATATCGCTATTTCATCTTAGTGGACTCTCGTGTTCGTTAAGTCTTCGCCTAATCGTCATCGGTGTGCTGTGCATTCTGCACCCGATCCAGCTGTGCCGCACGCGAGCGTGCACGCTGATTTTTGGACAATTTATCGCTTGCTAATTACTTATTAGTGCTATCGCATTTGGACCTGAGGAACTATATATTCGCAATCGCTTGTGTGTGTTATGTGCCGATCTGCCGCTTTCGAACCTTTAGAATAGCAGCTTACAACTGCGATTCTAGTGACCTGCTGTCCAGACCTGTGAGAAGAATCTCCGGCTTCGGTGAGTGGTTTATTTCAATAGTTTGGAGCTCTTTTCTGATAGCAGTGTCAACCGCCTCTAGGTCTATCTAAACGGGAACCAAACCAGATGCTTATCCGTATTTGGCCTAGTCTCTAATACTAGGTATTCCCGCAGTGTGTAGAGAGAGCCCTGCTTTCGATACGCACCATTTCTGGTCCTTCGAGCCGGATCTAGTGTCTATTTTGTGTCCTAAAGGACCTAGATTTCATCAAAAAAGTATTGAAAATTTTCTCGTATAAACAAGATTGTTGCATATCGTCACACAATTCTCGACCTTATGACCACTGTCGTAAGGGCTATAGTGCTTTGTACCGATTTCACCTACCGACAGAAATTTATTGAGTTAATTTCTTTATTTCGCATTTTACAATAGTAATTTGTATATAAATAACAATAGTTACGTTTGTTCATGTCGCTAAATAGGTTGTTTTCGTTAAAATTCCCTGTTTCAAAAAAAATATTTTTTTCCAAGTGCGCATGCTGCGTAGTAGCGGGTAGGTACTCGGTGATCGCACGCTCGGGTCTCGTGTCCGCATCGCTCGTAAGCGCCTGTTGTATGCATTTTATCTGCGTTATAAAATCATTAGGTACTTAACATTTTTAGTAATAGTTCGCAACTCAGGTTTCGATCGATAGTTTTCGTTAAATATCGCCTCGTCATAGTAACATAGATTTATTATACGAGTAGTTTAGTTCCCAGGCGTAGATTCAACCGCATTTGTTTAAGTTAATGTAATTTAAACATCTTATTCTCGCAATTTGTAGCTGTTATCTGTACCTAACGGTATCCTGGATTTCTTGAAGGGACCTTAGTTAGATAACAATCAACCGCATTTGTTTGAATTAGTACAATTCAGACATCTTATTTTCGCTTGTTCGCTCAGTTACCTATTTCTCAAAGTGTACTCGATTTATTGACAGGAACCTTTAGAGTAGGTAATTAGTAGGTATACATTTTAGTTGTATGTATATTTACGACCCGCATCTATAATCGTACGGCCTAGGAGTACCACGTACTCGACGCATTTTCGATAAGTTATTTCGAAAATTTGCGTTCCGGCGTTATAGATTTTTAAACAGACACACACTCGTCAGAGGTGTCAAACCGCACCTGACTTTTACGAAGTAGGTAAAACTTTCACTGCGCATCTGCGCTCGTCTCGTGAATCATATTAGCTATGCAGTCTACGCTAGGTATTTAATCGTACTTGTGAATTGTTTACAAGTTTTTATTGTTTACGCGCCCGCAACGAAGCAACGTTAGGGTTCCGCGCGTATAGGTAGTGGGTCCGTACGCAATTAGTATCGAATTAAAATTAAAGTACTAAGTTATTCTATTGTTTTGACCTTTCTAATGCTCGTATGCATTTAGTATTATAAGAAATTGGTTTCTTATATTTTTAACATTAATTTTCGCTTTCACTTCGCCTTCGTATAGTTTATTTCGCAATTTTTAACCATGGGTGAAGAGATGAAACTTAAGATTTACATAGGCAAACGCGATGCGTATTACGCTCGTATTCAAGAGATTTATGATTCGTCTGGATCTTTAAATACTGAAAAGTCACGTCGGACTTTCATCGCACGAGCTAAACAAATAGACAGTTTGCGCGCTGAACTTAGTGATGTTCTTGATAATATTAATTTGTTATCAATGGAAATCTACGAGTCTTATGAAGTTAGCTATAGTGTCTTAAATTCGTTTGATGATTTGGCAAGTGAAATTAAAAATACGCTGAGTTCGCTTATCGAACCTCAAATGCCTATCGAGTCTCCAAGTGAAAACCCAGGTTCTAAAACGCATCATATTAAGGTACCTAAAATAGAACTTCCTAGTTTTGATGGTGAAATTCAGAACTTTCCCTTTTTCTATGAGACATTCAAACGCGTCATTCATACTAACTCCGCACTATCGGATAGTGATCGAATACATTATTTATTGAGCTGTCTTAAAGGTAAGGCTAGGAACGTTTCTGTAGGCCTTACTCCCTCCGCAGATAACTACCGTGTGATTTGGGATGCCCTCATAGATAAATACCTAGACAAACGGGCTCTCGCGGTTAGTTATTTAAATCAATTGTTCTCGCTAAAACCAATTAGTGGTTCTAATCCCGCAAATATCGAAAGATTTTTTGATAAATTTACCGCAATTATAGCAGGTCTTAAACAATTAAAAATAGATAACTTAGATAATTTTATTTTTACGCATCTGGGTCTTAAGTTATTAGATTCGGATATCGCTAAATATTTTGAAATGTCACTTCGTGATCATGAGGATTCACAGAAAGTCGACTACGATTATTTTGTAAAATTTGTTCGCGATCAGATTAAAATTCTGCATCGAACCGCGCCCCCGCGCACCGCAAGTAGTAACCCGACGTCTACATCGTCGGTAAATAAGCCTCACGCACTTGTTGCTACAACCGCTAAATGTAGTTTGTGCAATACAATACATAAACATTTATTTCAGTGTAATTCATTTAAGAAAATGAGTTCCAACGATAGATTTAAATTCGTAAAAGACAAAAAATTATGTTTAAATTGTTTGAGTAGTCAGCATCTTGTGTCAAAATGTCAATCTCAAACTATGTGTAGGAAATGTTCCGCTAAGCACCATAGTTGGTTGCATTTTGATAACAATAATTTGCCTTCGTTGTTATCGCGTTCACATGCATCTGAGATACACCGTGCGCCAAACGACACGGTTGCCGCCGCGCTGCCGGCTTCCCCTGCGGCCGCCTCGCTCTCGCCTTCTGATACCAATCGGGTAGCATTATGTAATCACACTACTTCTATTGACTCGAAACGTACTACCGAAGTACTCGCTACTGCTAAAATCATTGTATTCAATAAAAGAGGTAGGGGTGTGATTGCCAGGTGTCTTTTGGATCCAGGTTCTCAAAAAAATTACCTGTCTTTGGACTTTTGTCGAAAACTTGGTGTTGCTATTCGGCGAGATTCTATAAGTACAGTCCGAGGTATTGGTGGTACTTCACAACCTGTTCGAGGTTCTGTGGATGTTACAATCGCCTCGCGATTCCGCTCGCAGCCTAAGTACCGTGTCAACGCGTTAGTACTGGATCAGATAACGGACCAGATTCCGTTGTGTGGTGTAAACATGAGTGAACTTACCCACATCGAACCCAAGCTACTCGCTGATGACACATGGGGTGTACCAGGTAATATAGATATTTTACTCGGTGTGACACTCTTCGCTAAGTTACTGCGACCAGGTCATATTACCGGAGTCTCTGGTTCTCCAGATGCATTGGACACTGTGTTAGGTTACATTCTCATGGGGGACGCGCCAGTTTTGGAACCTCCCATTGACACGCTGTCATTTTTCGCCACTTCAAATCCAGAGGATTTTGACTTACGCAAATTTTGGGAAATTGAAAGTATTCCCACTCCTTCCTGTTTGAACGTGGACGATAAGTATTGTGAGGAGTTCTACTGTTCCACTATTATTCGTGCTCCTTCTGGCAAGTATGTAGCCGCGTTACCACTCAAGACTGACTCATCTTCGCTAGGAAATTCGTTAGATATCGCTCGTCGTAGGTTTTACAGCCTCGAACGTAAATTTAAGTCGCATCCTGACATCAAATTATCGTACGATAATGTAATCAAGGATTATTTGAAAAATAATTATATTTCGCTAGTAGGGAAAACTGATGTTGATGGTTCTTCCCACGCAATAGATGGTCGTCAGAAACAGGTTGCCTATTATATTCCGCATCACGCAGTGATACGCGATGATAAGCTGTCTAGTCGCGTTCGTATCGTACTGGACGCCAGCTGTTGTACTGATAAAGGTACCTCTCTCAACGACATCTTACACGCAGGTCCTGTCCTTCAGTCAGACCTTTTTAACATTTTGTTAAATTTTAGATTTTTTAGTATCGCAATATCAGCTGACGTTAAAGCCATGTATCTTCGCATTGGCATTCGTCCCGCAGATCGTCCGCTGCAACGTATTTTATATCGCTTCGACGAGAATGAAGACCTCAAGGTCTACGAGTTCTCTGTTCTTCCCTTTGGGCTTAAATGTTCTCCATTTATAGCCATTCGTACCGTTCAGCAATTGTGCTCGGACGAGGGTCAACAGTATCCTCTCGCTCGTGATATTTTGCAGCGTGATATATATATGGACGATGTAGTTAGCTCTATACCTAGCACGCAGCTTGCTATAGAGTCCGCAAGTCAGTTGATAAAATTATTCTCGCTAGGTGATTTTCAACTCACTAAATGGTCAAGCAATTGTGCTGAAGTTCTTCAATCCATTCCCGAGACTTTACGACTCTCGCAGAGTGTTGATTTGAGTAAAGAACTCACACAAAAAATTCTGGGCCTCCGTTGGTACCCTGAAGAAGATTGTTTTGCCTTCCAGGTGAATCCTGATAATCGCCCCTGTACGAAAAGAAATATTCTTTCGTCAGTCGCTCGATTTTTCGATGTCTTAGGGCTTGTAGCGCCCATGCTATTGTACGCTAAGCTTTTAATCAAAGAGCTTTGGCTCGCTAAAATTGGATGGGATGATGTCCCACCAAGCCGCATTGTTCGTCTTTGGGAGCAATTTCAATCTGAATTGCCCCTTATATCGCAATTAAAATTCCCGCGACACGTCGGTGTTGTAGAGAACTGTAAGATATCTCTGGTAGGTTTCGCTGACGCCAGTGAGAAAGCTTACGGTGGAGTAGTCTACGCCCACGTTGTTAAACCAGATGGTAGTATTGTCATTTCGCTAGTGAGCGCGAAATCTAAGGTCGCACCGCTAAAAGTAGTTTCGCTAGCTCGCTTGGAGTTATGCGCCGCCTTGCTTTTATCAACCTTGATAAAGCGAGTTTATAGTTTGTACGCAGCTCGACACGCCATAGAGGTAGTCGTTGCTTTTTCGGATTCAACTGTAACGTTGAGTTGGATTCACTCCGCCCCTCATCGCTGGCACACTTTCGTGGCCAATCGTATCGCTAAAATTCATGAGAATTTGTCGGCAGACCACTTCTTTCATGTGAAAGGGATAGATAATCCCAGTGACTGCCTCTCGCGCGGCTTAACGCCGGCCCAGCTAGTCCAACATCCTTTGTGGCTAACGGGGCCGCCGTGGCTTGCTCTATCTCGCTCTGAATGGCCTGTTAAACCATTCACAAACACTGAAACACAGGAGCTTCCTGAGTTGAAACCAGTCGCCTTTCCTGTGCTTTCATCGCTCGCAAACTCGAACGAAAGCTCTTCGTCCGAGAATTTGTTGTATGAACGCGCCGCCAGGTTTTCGTCCTGGTCGAAATATTTGAAAACTATCTGTTTCGTTTATAAATTTTTGAATCGGCTCCCCAGGGGACCAGTTACCGCTTCTGACTTGGCTTTCGCTGAACAATTAGTATGGCGAATTGTTCAAAAGATTCACTTTGAAACTGATTTAGATCGTTTGTATCGAAATCAATTGTGTTCCAAGCAGATACAAAAATTAAGTCCATTCCTGCATGACGGACTTATTCACATAGGAGGTCGTTTAGCAAATTCGGAATTATCATTTGATGCCCAACATCAAATTCTCCTTCCTCGTCAGGATCATATAATAGAGCTCTTGGTCTCTCATTATCATGTATCCAATTTTCATACAGGTCCCAGCTTGCTCGTATCCTTGTTACGACAACGTTACTGGATCCTTTCCGCAAGACGTATTGCACGTCAAGTTACATTCAATTGTAACGTTTGTTTTCGCGCTAAACCGCGGCCTGTATTTCCTATCATGGCTGATCTCCCACCATGTCGCGTAGAGACCGCTCCTAAAGCTTTCTCACACACTGGGTGTGATTATGCAGGACCTTTATATATCACGTCAGTTCGTGGTAGAGGTCAGAAGTCCAGGAAGACGTACGTATGCCTGTTCACATGCATGACAACTCGAGCTCTACATCTCGAGGTTGCCTCGGATCTGAGTACGGCTAGTTTCTTGTCGGCCTTTAAGCGATTTCTGGCACGTAGAGGTCCGGTAGAGTTTCTCTACTCGGACAACGCTACTAATTTTATCGGCGCGAGATCCTATCTCCGCGATCTTTATAAGTTTTTAGCTAGAGAATACAAGCCTATATGGGAAAAAGAACTCGCAGAGCACCGCATAACGCTTAAAACAATTCCATGTAGAGCTCCTCACTTCGGAGGTAGCTGGGAGAGTCAAATTAAGTGTGTAAAAACCCATTTACTCAAGGTAATTGGACAACAAATCTTAACTTTTGATGAGCTCAACACGGTGTTGACTCAGATCGAAGCTTTGCTGAATTCTAGGCCACTTTATCAACTTAGTTCGGATCCATCGGAGCTATCCGCTCTTACGCCAGCGCACTTCTTACATACGAAGCCGCTCTTGTTTTTGCCCACTCGCGACGTCAACGAAACGCGTTTACATCTTGTTTCGCGATATGAATTGACAGATAAACTGGTTCATTCTTTTTGGAGCAGATGGCGTCAGGAATACTTGCACACTCTGCAATCCAAACAGAAATGGAACACGCCCGCGAATCCTGTTAGAGTAGGGATGGTAGTGGTCTCTATGCAGGATAATGTAATGCCCTTGCATTGGCCGTTAGGTTTAATTACAGAAATCTTTCCGGACAAGCACGGGATAGTTAGAGTCGCTTCTGTAAAGACCAAAAATGGGACTTTACAAAGCCGACCTGTAGTTAAGTTGTGCCCTTTGCCAACTCAATAGTTTTGTTTCATACTTATCCTAGTTTATTTAGATAAATAGTTCTTAATTAAGATAAGTTTCGCTATATTTCGCAATTCGCTTTAGTTAGTTACTAGTTCGCTGGTCTCTATAAGTAGAGCCATATCAGAATCATGTAATCTTTAGACGATAGAGTATGTGTGATGATATGCAACTTGTAGAGCTATTAGTTATTCGCTATTATTTCTCCTTCCTTTTGGGTTTTGAAAGTAGGACCTTTCAAGCCGGGGGAAATGGTTAATATTGTTAGGTCATTTCGAAACGTGAGGCAAATAGACGCTTGTTATTGGCGGAGAATTCCTTGCTTTTGAATTGACCGTTCGCCAAGCGTGGCGTCCACCTTTGGACGTCACTTTAGTCTACGTTTGGAACTCGCAAAATGCAGTCGCATTGCACTTTTTCGATCTGCATTTGACCTCGCGGAGTGCGTATCTGTCGTCGGCGCCTAGTCTCCGTGGAGTGGATATCGCTATTTCATCTTAGTGGACTCTCGTGTTCGTTAAGTCTTCGCCTAATCGTCATCGGTGTGCTGTGCATTCTGCACCCGATCCAGCTGTGCCGCACGCGAGCGTGCACGCTGATTTTTGGACAATTTATCGCTTGCTAATTACTTATTAGTGCTATCGCATTTGGACCTGAGGAACTATATATTCGCAATCGCTTGTGTGTGTTATGTGCCGATCTGCCGCTTTCGAACCTTTAGAATAGCAGCTTACAACTGCGATTCTAGTGACCTGCTGTCCAGACCTGTGAGAAGAATCTCCGGCTTCGGTGAGTGGTTTATTTCAATAGTTTGGAGCTCTTTTCTGATAGCAGTGTCAACCGCCTCTAGGTCTATCTAAACGGGAACCAAACCAGATGCTTATCCGTATTTGGCCTAGTCTCTAATACTAGGTATTCCCGCAGTGTGTAGAGAGAGCCCTGCTTTCGATACGCACCATGTGGCTTGGGTCGACTTCTGTGACATATGTGTGGGAGGCTGAGATTGTTGCTTCTTAAGACAGACTTGACTCGTTGAAGCTCCTCCTTAAGATGGTGGGTGTCACAGATGCCGTGTGCTCTCTGTAACAAAGATTTGCCTACGGTAGCTAACTGACATGGATGATGGTGAGATTTACCGTTGAGATATTTGTCTGTGTGGGTGGGCTTTCTGTACACATGACCATGAACGCTGTAAAGTGTTTGAAACGTCAGGTGTAAATAAATAAGTAATAAACGCGATAAAACCGTATTAAAATAGTTTAATTTATCGATATATAATCACTATCAATACCTTAGATTATATTTTCAACTATCAAAGAATCGATTAGTATTCGATGTGTAATGTATTTTCCGGCAACACTACTGTATGGAAAAAGGCCATGATAATATCTACTCGTATGTACAAGATGTTTACCGCAGCTCCGCCTGCGTCAAAAGGTAGCCTATGTTTGACTCCGGGTCTTGAACTATATCCGTACCAAATTTCATGAAAATCAATTCAGTGGTTTAGTTGTGAAAGAGTAACAAACATCCATCCATACTTACAAACTTTCCCGTTTATAATATTAATAGGATGTGTATGTCTATTTATTTATCTGTATTTAAACCCGGGTTACAACTAAAAAGAGGTCAGTAATCAATTAGCACCAAGCAAAATAGAAAATTAAAGTAACGTTTATCATACTGTACTGTGTAATAATAAATGAAAAGAAAGTTTTTTTGCAATTTTAGGATTCTATATTAGAATTATAAAATAAAGTAGACAAAACCTAACCATTTCCCCTACCGTATCTCCGAAACTATCGATTCCAGAATTTCGATTCATAAATTACAGGAAAACCTATGAGATAATATTAAATTTGTTTAGGACGTCCAAATGGAGAAAAATAAAAAATCGTACAGAACCCTCTACATGCGAGCCGACTCACACTTGGCCAGTTTTATTTTAATTTCATTTTAAAGGTTTCTCTGAGCTACTTTTTATAATACGTAACAAGACCGCAGCAATTAATAATTTTCCCATTGGTCGGGCACCAGTCAAGTAGCTGGCAACACCATAATCGACGCTAGTGTGCGTCTTTGCACATTGTTTTACACACACTTTCCTATTAAGTGGCCGCATTCTGGAAACTGATTTTTATTCACAGCGCGGTATCTAGTCGAGCGCGCGAGACCAATTATTAATCTATGCTTTGTAATATTGTTTTTCGCGATTGTAACACATTATTTTAAACGACTACCTGCCATTACGAACGATGCAAACTGTTTGAAACGTGAGGTTTATATAATTCAATAATCCATACTAATATTATAAGCGCGAAAGTCTGTTTAATTGTCACGCATTCACGGCCAAACAGCTCAACGGATTTTGATAAAATTTGGTACGAAAATAGTTGAAGACCCGGTGTCAACTAGTATGTATGTAAAATTCTTTATTGTTCATAAAAGAAAACAGTTATTTTTTGTCGAGTATTGTGCTCGTTCATACTTTCTACTAATATTATAAATGCGAAAGATGGTCTGTTTTTCTGTCTGTCTGTCTGTTACGCTTTCACGGCCAAACCGCTGAACGCATTTTGACGAAATTTGGTATGAATATTCTTGAATTCCCGGAGTCAAACATAGGCTATTTTAAGACGCGGACGACGGAGCTGCGGGGAAAAGCTAGTAACTAATAAATAGTTTAGTTTAATTCAATATTAAATGTAAAATTTGTGCATGCCTTGACAGGCGGAATAAATGTATTTAAATACGTATTAACATAATACATTATATTATATGCTGTGGACCAACTATACTGCCAGGGCTTACAGTGCTCTGAGGATTCAGTACGATAACACCTACAGGACAATATTGAGGCTCCCACGATACTGTAGTCCATCGGGTATGTTTGCGGGTGCTGGCATTGATGATTTTTATACCAACATGCGCAAAAAGTCTGCTTCTTTTGTACGAAGAATGCGTGGGAGCACCAACGGAATCTTGAAGGTGATAGATGAAAGAATGGATGCAGAAGTGTATAGGATATACAATAAGCTACACATAGAATATACTAGCAAAGTGCGGTGAGACAGTGATGTAAATTAAGTATAAGATATGGGCCTCGTTGCTTGAAATAAAAGTGTAGCCCAACAAATAAACATTTAATTTATTGTTTTAAACACCAGCTAATTTATAACAAAGTGTGAAACAGCCACTATGATTAACTTATTTCACCTGAGATGGATCGGTAATTAAACAAACTTTTGGTAAACTTATGACTAGTGATCGGATAATCGGGCGCTTATATACCTAAACTTCTTTCCTTAAAAAGAATAATATGGACATTTCTTCCTGAATTAATAAGTAACCCTCATTCCTGGGATTGAACAATTTCGAAAAACAACTATAAGTAACTTAATATTATTCTTTTGTAGGAATAAAAATTAAGTTTAGGTATATTAGCGCCCGAATTTCCGATCACTGCTTATGCCCCATAGGTGCATTAAAAATTACTTTAAAAATAAACTTTATTTAATTAATCATCATCATTATCATCATTTCAGCCGCAGTCCGTCCACTGCTGGACAATGATTTCCAAAATGATCGGATTATTAATTAATCAATTTCGGGCGTATTCACCAGGCACTACCACTTTCAATACAAAAAGAAAACAAATCAAATGAAAAAAATTCGAATAAATATAAATCCCATATAAATAAATCTACTATAAACAGCCGACAGGATTTTTTTGTAAAGGAGATCTATAAAACATTCTTGGTTATCAATTTTTTTTTTATTACAAATGTCATGTAACACAACGAGCATCGAAACCGTCACGAAATGACGTTTCTTTCTCAATTACTTATACGCTGTAAAAAATGTGTCTATCTATGGTTTCAAAATAATCCTTCAAGTGGATTTTTGGCGGGAAGCTGTGAAGAGCAGTATCGGCGCTGTATTTTAATTTCCAAAATTTGTGTTTTTTTTAAGTGTTTGTGCATAATAATGGTGGATTATTATTTGCAAAGTGTTCGATAACAAGCGTGAGTGTTGGGAAGTAATACAGTGTTTGGTTTATGCGATTTTCATGCCTTTGCCAAAAGCTCCTAGTATTCGCTAAGTGTAATTTTTCTACCACTTCATTTGGCCTGATTCTTCTGACTAGACTTGACTACCAACTAGACTTCTAGACTTGACTAGGACTTGACAAAATCACACTGTAGGACTGAAGAAGATAGTAAAAATAAGAAGGGCTATAAAGGACTTTTCTCCATGGCCGTAAAACCCATTACTAAAAAAAAAATCCTATAAGTGTTGCGAAAGCATTACGGAAATTGGCGTTTATTGTTCATTAGTTTATCTACTCAAAAACCATTTCTTATTATTTTTTAAATTTATAATACTTATGCAAAATTAATGGGCAATATTTTAACGTTTCGAAGTTTGACTGTACAATTTTACCAAAAAGCTTGAAAAATGTGTAATTTAAAAGCTCGAAGGTTTATGTTTTGGCGCTGAAAATTGCACTTGCACCAGGCAATTTAGCAGTTTACTAGGTAGATATAGTATGTTAAAATATAGTTTAGACACAGGAACATGCCGTCTAAAATTTTGTTGCAATTGGTCCTGTAATAATTACGGAGGCCTGACGGCGGTCGCTCCATTGGAATAACCAGTATCACTAAATCTAGGACCATGATTAAGGCGTAGGCTCTGAAGTGTATGTAAGCTGAGGACGCGACTGGGAATCTCGCTCGGACGAAGATGAACAAATTAAAAGTACCCATAATCTTTTAAAAAAACTCAATATCTTTCGAATTTGGTTAAGATATATAAAAATACTAAACAAATTCTCCTCCAGCTTACCTCCTTTTTTTTATACAACTAAGTATGCAAACAGGCGTACGGCCCACCTGATGGTGAGTGGTCACCGTAGCCTATGAACGCCTGCAACACCGGAGATGTAACGAGCGCGTTGCCGACCCTGAAGGAATTTTTTCACGCTCTTTTCGAAAGCTCCCATGTTATAGTCACTCCTTCTCGAAAGTCGTTTGAAAATGTGACAAACAGACACACAAATAGTTGTAAAGCCTTAAAGATATGTTGTCATTTTCATGTACGGGACCGTAAATAACGCATGACCTTTAATTTATTACTGGCTGTTTCCCGCAGCTCCTCCTGCGTCAAAAAGTAGCCTATGTTTGACCCGGGGTCTTCAACTATATTCATACCAAATTTCATCAAAATTAAGCGTAACAGACAGACAGACATTCATATTGACGATACCTCCGTAACGTAAGTAGATGTTTTTTTTTCAAGATTTATAATACTTTATTTGTAGAACATATATTTTTGTACCTTTTTAGTAATTTTTGTTGGTGAGAATTTCCATGATAAAAAATATTGTATTTATTCAAAGCTTAAAATTAAAAAAACAACAAACATTCATTCCTTTTTACATCAACAAATAAACTTAATGTGATCCAAAGATCCCAATTTTCTTACCGTCGAAAACGGGAAATGTAATCAACTTTAAGTGGTACACAAACTTGTAATGTATCCGAAGATCTTAAAACATCGGATTCTTGCCTACCCTCAATAAACCCAATAGTTTCCGCTTTTAAGAGCATCCTATATAAATAAGTAATGTAATCACTCTCGAGTAGAGAAAATACAGAAAATCTCTTTAGCTCCTATGACTTATACCTTTGTTTTTGAACGAAAAAAAAAAAACAATCTTACCTTTCAATTGTAGAAGTTAGTAGATGAAGATGTATATTTTCAATTCAAATTCACTAAACTAAGTTCACGAAACTTCAGGCAAAACTATTGTTCCTATTTAACACGATTAGAGTGTCGAAAAATCGCGTTTTCCAAGATTTTCGTACGTCCGCCTCTACTGAGAGACGATCGCGCACTGACTGCTCAAGAATTACGGAACACCTCCGTTCCAAATTCAAAAATTTCAGGAGAGCGCATGTCTGAAATTTAGCCTTTTAATTCCCAACCGTATTAATTAATTATAAGGTATAAATTGACAAAATGTTTTTGAACAATATACGATGGTACATTCAAAAATGCTGGCAGGTAACAGTCGTATTTGTAACGTTCGGAAAATTCGATTTAGTTCTTATGAAAATAATTAATGATGTTTTAATTATTTATTAAACCGTTTGGGTTTTTCGGCGAGGTCGTAAAGGTGCGTTTTATACCCTCGTTGTTTAAGGCCACTTTCGGTTTCCTATCCGAGTATTTTCATAAAAAATTCACGCCCCTAAAGTGTGTAAGGGTTCGCCACCTGTTTTAGGTAACTTCGTAATTTGCAGAAGTCTCGTGGGTCAATTGAGCGTAGAAGAGTCGTGGGTTTTGCATAAATATCTGGTCGAAGTTTTTCAGTGTACTGTAAAGGCCTTTACGGGCTTACCTTGTTTGAAAGAGATAAAAGTTGCCAAAAAGTTCAGGACACTGTTTTTCTTAGGGCAGTTAAAATAGGTTGATGTAGACATTGTTTAGAATGGCTTTGTTTTGTATTGATTTTCGAAGCTGTAGGTATTATCCTTTTGAAGAAATTGTTGAAAGAGACCGTCCTTTTCCTTTCATTTTGTGTTACTTTACGTAAAACGTGTATAAAACATTATAATATCTTGGCAATTTTCAAAGCTGAAATGATGATGATGAATTTCTTTAACACAATTTGTATAAAAAACTCTTTTTTTTATTAGTTTTAGGTGTTTATTTGTATAGTTTGTTTTATTAGAATTATCTAATATTAATTTTACTATTATTCTAATATTTGAGGTCTTTCGACGAATTCGATTCGGGTCGGCACGATTCGGGAAGCTACGCCATGTCTTCTCGTCAGACTTACCACATTACCTTAAGACGAAAGTATTTGACCAATGTATGTTACCGATGATGAGACGATTGTCGTTTTTGCGAAAGTGAGTTAGTGTCATGTACTTAACACACTGTAAAAATTTGGTATTAATATGTATTTAAGTGCGTGTAGGTATTTATATGAAAACTCTATTGTACAAATATAACTGTATCCCATGCTCACAAAATAAATGCATTGAATCGAGAATATTGATAAAACAAAATTGACCCAATTTATGTAACAAAATATATTCATTTGACCACAAACAAACACAGTTTTAACAAACGGATTACATTACAATGCAAATAAAAATTATCATCGTAATATAATTGTTTGTTAAATTTTGGTATAATATATAAAAAACGATATATTTATTTTTAATTGTTTAATTGAACTATGTATTGTAATATGGACACATTGTATTGTAGAGACTAAAGTCTAATTTCCTTTTAAAAAGATTACACACATAATTTCGAACAACTCTGACACCAGGGTGTATATGGTCGATAGACAATGTAACCTACACCAAATGATGATAATGAATAATATTACTCTACTTACTATTTATAACTGCCTCCGTCGTCCAGTGGTTAAGGCTTTCGCCTTTGACCCGGGGGTCGTGGGTTCGATTTCCACCGGAAGCATACTTTGTTTAGTTGTTTCCAGTTTGGTTAGGACTTTGCAGGCTTGAATCACCAGATTGTCTGATAATAAAGATGATTCCGTGCTTCGGAAGGCACGTTAAGCCGTTGGTCCCGGCTGCCATTTGGTAGTCGTTAATGGAACCACTTCAGAGGCAGAGAGGTGGTTCCGAACAACTCTAACACCAGGGTGTACATAGTCGATAGACAATGTAACCTACACGAAATGATGATGATGTTGAGACTCTTTATTTATTTATTTTAAAACTACAAAGTTATTAACCTAAGCTATGACGCCCTTAACCCACATTCGCTTTACAAGAATAATATTTTATAGTTTTTCTTACAAAAGATTTAGCTGATTTAGCCTAAGTCAATTGAATCGACACTAATATTATAAAGAAGAAAGATTTGTATTTTTGTGTGTATGTTTGTAATGAATAAACTCAAAAACTACTGTGCCGATTTCAAAAATTCTTTCACCACAGAGTAACATAGGCTATATACCGCAGGCGGAGCTGCGGGAAACAGCTAGTAAAAAGTAAAGATAAAATTCGTCTCCACTATTTTTTGAGAACTAACTGACGGACTAATTATATTTCTTTAGGAAACTAGCCTATTATCTTTCTTCTTATTTTTAGCATGTGTCTGCGTCCACTGCTGGACATATGTCCCTTCCATGGTTCTCCAATGTTCTCTTATTAACAAAAACTAGCCTATTATCTTACCGCTTACTCGTGGTTTGAGTGATTCGCACTGCTCCCTTACTTTATATTTTCATCATCTAAGCTTCCGCCGGGTTACATACTCGTAATTATTTATAGTACTAAAGCGTGACCTGACGATGAAACATGAAACATACTCGGAAGAAGAAACGTAACAGCCTATAAAGAAAATAAATCTATATAACAAAGCATTTCCATTGTACAATGTACGTTTCTTTCAACTGATTGACACACGACATTAAAACAAAAATGTTTTCGCGAAAAACCAAAGACAGAGAGAAAAACGGAACGTTTTTCGTCATACAAATTGGTCTATTCTGGATAAATGAATGGAGTCGTGATAAAAATTGCAAATTGTACAATTTATAAGGTTTATTTCAAGCCCGTTTCGCTGTGCCACAGTACAAGTTTATCGGTAGACTAAAATAGTTTTTGTGATATTGAAAAGTCACAATGAGACCCATCTGTTAAGGCGCGGATCCACCGCAGCGCTCGGAGAGGCTACGCACGTGCGTCAAGCATCGCTTTGCAAGAAAATGTATGTGATTGTGTCCACTGCAACCCACAGACACGCTACGTACTAATTAACACACGTGGCTTGCTCGAATATGGCGCACACGCAGCTCAACCCCAGCAACGCCATGCACGCTGTACACGCGATACACGGAATAGGGGCCGAACTCTGCAATTCACTTAGCAATAAAAATAAATAAAATAAAATATTATTTATTTTCTCAACACCATTGGCAAATGCTTTAATAGTAGGTAGGTAAAATATAAAAGTAACTGTTAATACTAGTGTTGTGAGAGAGTAGTGTTTGAGATAGGTTTCCGAAGAAACCTGTATTACAAACCACCACAGAGCAATAGATCATCAAACTCAATTTTTAATTCATCGTCTGTCTAGAAAACTCAATTTCAATGCCATTTTTTATAAGTTTATAAATGCGTGGTTTATAATTCCACTTAAAATCTGTGCTGCGCTACAGTTGTATGTAGTCGTGGGTTGATATTTGTGTGTAGCGTGTGCTGCAGTGGAAAAGTTAACCCACGTAGTCAAACAAATATTTTTTTTCGTTCAAATTGTATCTCCGAAATAGCCTATTCTTTAATATCATAAAATACACAATTTATTTTTAGTTGACTAGCCAGTTCGAGAATTCTCGGAAAAACATGGCGGCTGATATCCAAAAACCTCTTTTCCTTTTTTACCTCGCACACTATGATATACACCCAACGCACAGTGAGAAAACATCCTATGATACTAGTTGGCAGTGCGCTTTATGCGGGCTACATGGTCAATCGTCCCATTACTCCCTAGTATCATCTGGCATCTGACGTGTTTCTTTACGGCCACTAAATGTCAGCCGAGACCGGCTTAACGTGCCTTCAGAAGCGTCTTTAATATCAAACAATTTGATTCAGGCCAGCAATACTTATTCTAACCAAACTGGAAACAACTAAACACAGCTTCCCATGGGACAAACCCAAGACCTCCGGGTCTGCAGACAAACTTAACCACGGGACCATACACAAAGGAAGCGCGCTGATTGCTGGCAGGAAGTGGCGCAGGATTAGAGATGGGCCTCCCGGAAATATTCCCATTTATTCTAGATATTTTTAAAAATTCCCGGGAATAAATGGTAATTAATAATTTTTCCCCTTTTCTTGCCCTTGCATTTCATTTTTTCCCTCTTGAATTTCTTCCCGCTGCCCATCTCTACGCAGGATACATCGAAGTGAGATCCTTATCATCAGAGGCAAAGACTTTGGGTCGCTGCGCCATCTTGTAAATAAGCGCGCTAATGAGTAGTTTCACTACTATTTCTTAGGCTATGCCGATAGTACAGTCAAGCACAAATATTTGTAAACCATCAATGTTCGTTACCTGGAAATCGCTGATGTGCCTGTAATTACTGGGCTCCGTTTTATTTACCGGTAATTTTTTTATTTTATTGTTTGTATGGCATTTCGTTAAAAAATTGCTCGCGTACGAATAAACTTGATTATTCTGATTATCTTTCTTCACCCAACTTTCACAGCTTGCTTACTCTTCAGAGTCCAAAGTACGCTACAATCATGGTCTTAGATATGGTATTAGATTAAGTTGAGTTTTAGCATATTCGCCTATTGTGCTATACAATTGTATTATGTACAATAAAGTTTAAATAAATAGATATAATGCATTGCCGGTAGTTACAAAAGATCGACTGCCTTAATCTTACGGTTTAGCGTAGGGTACGCTTTGTTCAGGGTTTTTTTATACAAGTAAGTAAGCAAACAGGCATACCGCCCACCTTATGGTAAGTGGTTACCGTAGCCTATGAACGCCATTGTACTTATTGTTTTTCCATTCTTGTGTATGTAAATTATTGTATGTATGTATGTAAAAATATTTATTGTACACAAAGAATATAGTATCAGAATACAGGTTATTTATTATTTTTTTCTGCACAATAAAGATATTACAAACAAACAAACAAAACGCCTGCAACACCGGAGATGTCACGAGCGCGTTGCCGACCCTGAAGAAAACTAGATAATGTCGGCGCTGGTTGTTACCACAGAAATAAGAATAGGTAAAAGTGTCATGTGCAGTCAGTTATGCGATTCGAGTCTTAACATAGTATAGCGAGGATTAACTTTGGCACAGGGTATGGCACTACTACCTAATCTTATTTCTGTGGTTGCTACAAAGGCGACTACAGTCTATTAATATTATAGCACTTAAAAAGAAAAACACATCGAACTGGGTGTGTTACTGGACAACACTGGTTCTGACGTACGAGTAGCCTCATGACGCCTTCTGAAATGAAATGAAATGGTTTATCTATACTTAATATATTATTTAATACTAGCTGTTTCCCGCAGCTCCGCCTGCGTCGAAAAGTAGCCTATGTTTGACCCCGGTTGCAACTATATTCATACCAAATTTCATCAAAATCCGTTCAGCGGTTTGGCCGTGAAAGCGTAACAGACAGACAGACAGTAAGACTACTTTACTAACAAAATGGCGGCTTTTTCAGGGTTTCCTCATTCCCAAATTGCCCTAAAACGCAGAAGGGTGTTTTAGTTTTTTAAATTATCATTATCTTGTTTACTTCACTGCGTTGACTCAGCGACCCAAAGAGGATCTAGGCCTCCGGCACAAGAAATCAGAGGCCTTACTATCACCTCTAATAGCAGGGCAGAAACGAGTGAGTAAACGAGATGGCCCAATACAAGGTGTAAGGCGACATCTCGCTTGCTCACTCGTTTCTACCCTGCTATTAGAGATGATAGTAGGACTCCTGCACTGTTCCCTGTTCAGCGCAACCTCCTGCCAGTCGGCTCTTTGGAGGACTTCCAGGTTATTCACGACTTTATCTCTCCAGCAATACCTGTAACGACCGTCGTTCCCAGATAATTATAACTTAAATGCCGCTTAAAAGAAAGAGAAGGTAAAGAAACATACAAAATAAAATATAATGAAACTGATGAATCAAATCGAGAGCATCACGACAAAGTCCACTTAATTCTTTAAGTTAAATCAAGCTTGAAGCCTGTATCACAAAATAAAAATTTCACAGAAGAATTGATTAGCCAACTTTGGGCATCCAAAAGGAATATGATGCTACGAATTAAAAAAAATATTGTATTAAAATAAATTGTAAATCTTAGTTAATTCAATGTCGATTCGATTATTGCGAGAGATTTAAATTAAACTGATTCGATTGTTTCCGCATACTAGCAAATATTAAACGTCGAGATAGTTGCAGACCTCACTTTACTGCTAGAAACATACTAACACTGGCATGTATTTATATTCTAGAAGTAGCTATATTTGTACGAAAGCACAGCCAGTTATTTACACTAGTTAAGGACACACATTACAGAAATACTAGGCATAAACATAGGTTGGTGTTACCAAATTCTAATTTAAAGATGTTCGGAAATGGTCATACTGTATGTTTATAAAAATTCTTAATAAAATACCAAAGAACATTGAAGTAGTAGAGTGATAAAACTTTAAAGCATATGTTAAAACAGCATTTAGTAAAAAAGTGTAAAAAAAAATTTAGTAAAGTACTCTGTAACTGAATTTTTTGACGACAGGAATGCCTAGATTTTAGAAAAAAATTGATGATGGATTTTACATACTTATGCAATGTAATTTATGGGCATATATGTATATTTTCTAATGTTTTAATCAATGTGCTTGTTTTAACAAAAAAATGTAAATTCGCAACACCCTGATAGGGTACATGTACAGTATATAATACAATCTGACATCTCATGTAATTATTATTGTAAATGTAAGCGACAAATAAATTATTTATTTATTTAACATTTTCCAAAAATTGATACAAACAAATTAACATAAGTTGCATTTCACAAAACCACTGAAATTTGTTTAGAAATAGCAGGTACATTCAAATCAAGCTAATTTAAAATCTATGATACTCATATAATAATAATAATAATATAAGAAAAATGAAATAAATCTTAATAGTGAGCCGGGCAATCAATCCTGATAAGAACCACAGAGATGAAGCTGCAGACAACAGCTTCATCTGAATTATGAATTCTGTAGTTCCTTTCGAAGCTAATGGATTATGCAGAGATGTAGGAGTTACACATTAAATTAAACTATTTTTTATACGTTGTGGATGTCCAACGCTGCGCTTACCAGTTCATGGTCGCCATTTGAGAAGCTTTTTGCTTCATCGGCCATCGGTTCCTGCGCTATGCTACTATATTACAGTAACAAATGAATTAATTATTATGTAGAGCTATACATCTCTACACTTTTTATTTTACATCTCCAAAGTCTGAGAACAACAAGGTTAATTGTAAAAGTTACAGCAACGCATAACTTGAGCGCGATCACTTAAAACTTGCTCACTAAGTTAGCATGTGTTATCTTGTAGGCAAAGTCACAATATTTATAAGAATACACTAGGATAATTCAAAAATTTAATTTAATATAATAATATTTTTCTTAATGTAAAAATCAAAATAGTTTTTATTAAGTGTATTCTAGATACATATACAAAGTTTATGTTTGTCGCAGCCTAACCTACAATGCCCAGCAGTGGGTAATGCAAATCTAATGACGATGATGATAAACTTACAAACACAAAAACCGACAAAATTTATTCAACAAAAAAATATTGTTATTTTTTTTATATATATCGAATACATATATAAAAAAAAAAAGATAAAAAATAGTTTTTTTTTCATAATTCATTTTCATCATCATCATTATTCATTCATATCGATAACATTGCCTTCTGAAGCAAATAGTTTAGTTTCAAGTACTTAACACACTCTTTGGTCATCTGAAGAGATGGGTGAAGATCTTTGTTTTTTTTAAATATTTAAGTGGTGTTTAAAACATCACCCTATGTTCAATTAAACTAATCTAGTTAGAATATTCCCCTCTCACAAATTTCTTGTTGGCAAGACATAAATGTACACAAAACATACGAATTGCACTAATAAACTTAATAAACGAAGTTTGAACGCGAATGAGGTACAGCTGCGTAATTACTCACACTGTTTCTAACTTGGAGTAATTACAAAGAGGAGATGCCGTTTGTAATGGCGCAGTGATGTGATCATTAGCGCCTAGCTGACACAAAAGTGGGCGGAGCTTGTCATTGCTCGTGCTCCATGATTGGAACCACGGCCGAAACCAAGCACGTCTGCCTTCCTAATTACTCCATGGTTTCTAATCACGCAGATGTTTGTTGAACACTATAGAAAAAAAATGTACAATGAATTCAGATAATACTTTTTTTGTTTAGTTATTTATAATTTTTATTTAAAGGACAAACTGACGCGAATCCCAGGACTGGCGGGACGCCCACAGAAATAAGAATATATAGAAGTGTCATTAGCAATTGTCATTGTCCGTAAAGGATCTTGTTTTCATGATAGTAACACATTCAATTAATGTAAGTAAGTATTTTAATACTGTTTTTATCCCGTTTATTAATTACTAGCTGTTTCCCGCAGCTCCGCCTGCGTCAAGAAGTAGCCTATGTTTGACCCCGGGTCTTCAAATATATTCATACCAAATTTCATCAAAATCCGTTCAGCGGTTTGGCCGTGAAAGCGTAACAGACAGACAGACAGACAGACTTTCGCATTTATAATATTAAGTAGTAACGTTGTGTAACACTGAAAAAAAACTGTACAAATTTTTTGACAAAACCGTATTGAAATAGTTCTGATAATTATATTTACTTTTAAATCATTATTTCTGTAATTCTTTTTAAGAACAATAAAGTGTGTTGACTAACAAGATTCTTCTCCGTGCTTCGGAAGGCGCATTAAGCCGTTGTTGGTCCCGGCTGCCATTACCTTGATCGTTAAAGGAACCACGTCGGAGGCCGAAAGGCGGTTCCGAAAAACTCTGACATCAGTATGCACAGAGTCTATTGCACGTGTAACTCACTCAATATGAATGAATAAAGATTCTTAATATTGTAAACTGGCTGTTTCCCGCAGCCCCGGGTCTACAACTATATCTATACCAAATTTCATCAAAATCCGTTCAGCGATGCGGAAAGCGCAACAGACAGACAAACAGAACGAGAGACAGACAGACTTTCGCACTATAATATTACATTTAGTATGGAAGTATGGATATTTTCTTTTGTTTTCTTTTTATGAACAATAGAGTTTGTTAACTGACTCACTTTAAAAAAAAAATCTTAATATTGTAAATGTATGCAAATGGTGATTGCAAATACGCTTCAAGTACACAGGTGTGGGTAAATATGAATGATGTACGGCGATACAAACACGACAAGCCACAGTGAATCCAAACTAAGTATTAGGAGTAATTTATATTACAAGTATACTACTATCTTGTTTAATAGCAATTATTCCCAGTAGTCCCATCTAGCACCGTCCCCCGGGGTGACAACTGTGAATTTTCTGCCCAGTTGTCACCCGGATGACAAATTTTCCCATCTGTTCCCTTCCGATATGAACCAGAGGGGACAACTAGTTGGGATGTACCGAGACTGGCGGCAAATAAAAAAAATATGTAATATTAAATATCGAACCGCTTGATTCTCGAATGACGGTGAATCGAACAGACGTGATTTTTATATAAATCAGTCCCCGTTACATTAATTATGGTATGTTAAGAAATAAATTAAAATTAAAAGTAATACATTTAGGAAACTATATATATTTAGATACTAGACTAAATAAATGAAGTCAGATGCCCTTATGTAGCCTGAAAAATCTGAAACATTAAATTGTCTATCGACCATTTACACCCTGGTGTCAGATTTGTTCGGAATCGCCTCTCGGCCTCTGACGTGGTTCCTTTAAAGACTACCAAATGGCAGCCGTGACCAACGGCTTAACGTGGCTTTCGAAGCACGGCATCATCTTTTTATCAAACAATCAGGTTATTCAAGCCTGCAAAGTCCTAACCAAACTGGAAACAACTAAACGTATGCTTCCGGTGGGAATCGAACCCACCACCCCCGGGTCGAAGGCGAACCCATAACCACTGGACTTCGGAGGCAGTTATCGCCATTGAAACCCAAAGATATGTACTCTAAACTGTTTCACGCTGTTCCGCCTACCAAAAAGTAGACTATGTTTGGCCTCGGATCTTCAACTATATTCATACTAAATTTCATCTAAATCTGATAAGCGGTACAGCCATAAAAGAGGAACAAACGTCCATCCACACACACACAAACTTTCGCGTTTAGGTATAATATCAGTGAGAAGTAATTTGGAGTGAGTAGGTAAGATTTAATTCTCAAGAAAGATTGACTTTTAAAAGATAAATCTTAAATCCTAATTTGCTCTTATTTTAAAAGAAACTTCAACGCAATTATGCCAATGTTTGAGTAAAATTTTCCTTATTGCTTTTCACTAAAATAATATTAGCTAAGTACTTTATTGATTAATTAAATTAACCTGTATCGCTCAGGAATATACTGGACTTAAAACACATCGCCATTTCGATAGCTTAGTGGCTTAGAGGCATGCAAGTTCGTAATAATTGTACCACGGAACCGATTAGAAAAACCTTTACAGACTGACCTCAGAAGAATTCGCCACGGCGAATTTTCACCTAAACATATCGACGACTAAACCAAATATATAACAAACTAGCTGTTGCCCGCGGCTCCGCCCGCGGTTTCAAACACAGGATTACGAACAGAGCAAGCTCTGTAGACGGCAATATTAAACCAAATTATGGCCTCGACAGTAAGTAAACTTGTAAGCTTTAACTGCAAAAACGTAAAACGATCTGTTTATAGTGTAAGACAGTTGTGTCTCACTTCGGATATTATGGCTCTGCAAGAAACTTTGCTATTGCCAAATGAGCTCACTTTCCTGCAAAGTATCGATGGGAACTTCAGCGCGACTGGTACTTCCGCAATGGATATCTCGGTGGGTATACTGCGAGGCCGGCCCTACGGCGGGGTGGCCCTGCTGTGGAGGAGTGCGGTTTTCACCAATGTGTCTGTGCTGCCATGTAATAGGGATCGGTTATGTGCTATAAAATTTGTGACAGGGGAACATCCCATTATAATGATATGTGTGTATATGCCTACGGATACCACTGCTAATTTACCGGAATTCACAGACTGTGTAGATAAAATAAATACTCTGGTAGATGAATATGGCAGTTAATCTATTTATGTATTGGGTGATTTTAATGCTCACCCGGGTGATTTATTTCTAGATGAGCTCACAAACTTTTGTCATGAATAAAACTGGTTTTGTGCAGATGTAAATAAGCTTGGATTGTTATCAGATACACTTTTATAAGTGATTTTCATGGGTGTAGGCGATTGCTAGATCACTGTATTGTATCACAATATGTTATGCATACAGTAAGAAAGGTGTATGTTAAACATAATGTAACATGGTCCGATTGCTTTCCTCTGATACTGGAGTGTGACTTAAAGTTATATATCACTTAAGATAATCAAAAAAGAGTTAGCGGCTAATCGCACTGTTGTGTGGGGGGAAAGATGCAGTAAACAGATATCTCTGTATAGGAAAAACTGTAATCAAAAATTTATATAAAATTAAGTCACCAGCTGAGTGTTTATCTTGTGATAGTAAATATTGTAATGCTGCTTCTCACAAATTACAAATAGTTCAATTTTATTGTGATATAGTGTCTGTTTTGAGGGAGGCTGCATCAATATCTAGAGGTAATGTAAAGTGTAAAGGTAATAGACCGGTTACAGGATGAAATAAGCACGTCAAAGAGTATCACTCAGAGACGCATGACGTTCTGCGTCTGCAGCCCGGCGAAGTTCAGATTGCTTCTGGCATTCCTGGTTTCGAGCCATTTTTTGTGCTCGATGAGCTTTGTGACAAATTAGATTTATGTTTGCGAGGTATAATATTAGTTAAATCTGGAAATTACTCTTAATAACTTTTTTAGAAAACTTTTCCTATTAATTAAACAAATCGGTATCGACAAAGTGAACGAATCGACACGACACACCCAACAATCCACCCAATATTTAAATCCGAAAATTACTCTTATTAACTTTTTAAGTCTTAATAAGAAAACTTTTTCTATTAACTAAACTAATTCTTATTATACAGTACCTATTAAGTATTAAATTAAGAAACTGAACGAATCGACCGACACACACAACAATAAGACCAATATTTATTTTTTGGAAAACAAACAACCAAGAATCTTCGCGAAGAACAACAATAAAACACTTACATAGTCTTATTATTTCCGTACGACAAACTATAGTTTAATTTTATGGTGGCACCATCTGTTGGTGTATACATTTCAATATGTTTTTTTTTTAATATAAGCAACGCCATCTAATGGAGTAATTCAGTAATTCGTCCCATGTACCTACGGCCCATTTGGGACGAAACGCAGAAAATCAAAATTAATCAAAATTTCATTCTGCAATTCGTCCCATTCTTTTTTTGTATGGAAATTTAAACCTTATCAACGCTTGGTACAGTCAGTGAGACAAGAATTAAGATAAATGTATATTTCGTTAGAATTGTTACATTTTGCTGTGGTTTTGTTCAAAGCTAAATATAAAAACATTGATTGTAAAAAAAAATGTTATTGCTGAATGTTTTATCTAAGACAACAGGTAATTGTTTCATTTAATAAGAAAACGCACAAGTTCAAGTGTTACCGAAATGAATACAATTGGTTGACATGTATGGCTTCCAGATAAGTAAACAATGGATGCGGTGGTCACTTTTGAAGAGGTATTATTTGTTCATTCTTTTGATGAAGTCCAGATACCAAGGGAAGATATAATGAATTCTTTTGTTTTGACTATTTATATTTTTGCGGTTGTTAACAGTAAGTAAACAATAGTTATGGTGATCACCCTTGAAGTAAAGTATGCCAGGATCAATAAAGCAATAAAACTACCTACTTATCTTTGTACACGTGCATGACTAGGAGAGGGAGTATTTTGTAGAATTTAAATAAGTTACTTAGTATGGTTTACACTTTCCGACAGAAAAGGTCAGAACATCATTCAGTAGATGTGAAAGAAAATGTATATTTTATTGTTGTGACATTTATTGTGACTTGAATCTGTGAAATTTTGTGACTTATGTGACTATGCAAGTGTCTGCGTTCTTAAAAAAGTTGTAAGTATGTATTCTTTATCCTAATATTAATTTTTTTAATAGGAACAAACAAATATTTTTTCGTTTGGTAGGTGCTGTCATGGATTCCCAAAAACCATCAACTTCTCATGCTGGAGTAGCTTTTGAAACAATCACATCTAAACGAGGAAATACTATACTTCTTCGAGGTGGTTATAGATATGACATCAAAAGAAAAAATAAAGATAAGTCAACTGTATGGCGTTGTGTGAAGCGAAATATCTGTCAAGCAATATTAATAATTACTTGTAAAAATAATATCAAAAGAGAAGATCGTCATGATTGTCAGCCGGACACAGCCAAAAATGAATGCGATATTGAGATGGAGAAGTGTCACAAAGAAATTGTTGCCAATGTTGATGTGCCTATTCCATCTATTTATCGGGAAGCGGTTGGTAATTTAAAAGATAGAGGGCTAAACTTAATAAGAAATATACCAGATTTCAAAAATATAAAAGATAAGTTGTATCGAAAAAGGAATAAATCGTTGGGCGTTGAAAGAGTGTGGTTTAAAAAAGTTGGCCATGTTGTAATACCGGATCAATTTAACGATTTTTTATTTGCTGACTATCGTAATGAAAACAGAATTCTGATTTTTGCTAGCAAATTTGCCCGAACTTTACTTTCTAACACAGAATATACAGTTTTATGTGATGGCACATTTAAATTTTGTGCCAAACCTTTTTCTCAATTAAACACATTGCATGTTGATATAGGGAGTTCCAAAACTAATAATATCGTACCTGTTATATACGCATTACTCCCGAATAAAAAAAGGAAGACATACGAAATTATGATGCGATTAATTAAAAGTCAAATACCTGATTGGACTCCAAAGGAATTTATACTAGACTATGAAAAAGCAGCAATGCAAGCAATTCAATCTGTTTTTCCTCATACTCCTATAAAGGGTTGCTATTTTCATTTTTCAAGATCTTTGTGGAGAAAAGCAAAAGAATTAGGAATACAAAATATGAGGCTTGTGCGAAAACATATTCGTAGATGTACTGCTCTAGCCCATTTACCATGTTATGCAGTGGATGATGGTTTCCTACACGTTATGTCTCGCAGTCCAGATAATGTAAAAGTCACAAAATTTAACGATTATTTTGTTGAGACGTGGCTAACTGAAACATCATTTTTTAGAGACAAATGGTGTTGCTTTGATCAGAAACATCTTACCACAAACATGGTAGAAAATTGGCATGCTTGTGTTAACAAAAAAACCGCAAAGTATAGCAAAGTTCCTGACTCTCCTCGAAAAAGAAGCTAATTATTATCATACTTTAATTAAAAAAGGATCTTCAATATTTCAGAAGAAAAAAGAAACTCAGGAAATAGACGACTACATTGAAAAAGTATTGAAAGATTTTGTTAATTTTGAAATATCCGTAGAAATGTGTGTAGAATTATTAACATTTTAAATTTATGTAATAAGTAACTTATAAGACTGATTATGAAAGTGAGAATTTTTTACTTGTTATAGTTGTAAGACTGATTATTACAGAGCTGTGATTATTCTTTATGTTAATAATAAGAGCAGGATACTAGCCCATTATAATTAGTTAATTAATGAAACCTTGAAAACTAATATATCCATAAATCTTTTACAAATTGTTGATTTTTTTTATCTTTATTATTATAAATAACATCTTTTATATTTATTACTGTTGATTTTTTATTTTTTAAATTTTAGGTTTATATGTATGTAGAATAGTTTTTAAATGTGATTAATAATTATAAGACTGTAATAGAAACTCTTTAAAATTCCTTGTTTTGTGACGAGTATAATACATCTTAATAAGAAACTAAAACGGACAGTAAGGCCTAATGTCAGTTTTAGTTTACTAGTAAAAATACTTCTTGATTTTATGTTTTCTGTTTTTTTTTTTAAGTCCTTTTCTGTATGTAACTATTCTATGATTATTACATTTCTTAATGAAAAATTCAATGTTTATTATTTCTACACTAACACTTTTTTTTACTGATTGTACCATTTATAAACATGGGACGAATTGCAGAATGAAATTTTAATTAATTTTGATTTTCTGCGTTTCGTCCCAAATGGGCCGTAGGTACATGGGACGAATTACTGAATTACTCATCTAATGTTGAATAAACAAACAATTAAATACATGGCAGCGCCATTTTCTTTTAACAAATAGCCAAACAAATTTTCATACATATTTTCTTCTTTTATTGCAACAATTTCAGGACTGAATTTTGGAAAAAAAGTAGCCTATGTTTGACTCTGGGTCTTAAAATATATCCATACCAAATTTCAACAAATTCCGTTCAGCAGTTTGGCCGTGAAAGCGTAACAGAGAGACAGACTTTCGCATTTATAATATTAGTATGGATGTATTAACCAAGCCACGCGCACTGGCGGCCGCCGAGGCGAAAACGATACTCGCAATTAGCTACAGTAAAATCAATATCTTATTTCGGTATGCATATCCTCTCCTTTCACTCGCTGGTTGACTGTAAGAGATCCCTAATTGGGATAAGTCCGTCATTGTACTTTTGTTTTTATCATGCTGTTGTATGTTACATAATTCTGTTTTGTACATCAAACCTTTGTACCTAGGCTTGAATCACCTGATTGTCTTGATCTGATAATAAAGATGATTCCGTGCTTCGGTAGGCACGTTAAGCTGTTGGTCTCGGCTGTCATTTGGTGGTCGTTAAAGGAACCACGTTAGAGGCCGAGAGGCGGTTCCACACAACTCTGACACCAGAGTTTACATGGTCGAATGACAATGTAACCTACACGAAATACTGATGATGATGAAACCTTTGTATGTTCCCCACGGGGGAATTTTTGCGCTTTCGCTTCTGGAAGTCAGACATCAGTTGATTTGATTATGTTAGTGCCGCCAACCAACCTTGATATATCTTGGGATTTTAAGCGTAATATCATTTCACGTAAAAAGAGCGGCAATTAGTGAAACTACATATTTTTTCAGGGAAAAATCCCACTGGACGAAGACACTAGCGCCGCTCCCAGCGTTCTTTAAGTTTTTACTATTTTTTTAAGTAATGGGTTTTACGGCCATGGATACAAGTCCTACAGTGTGGTTTCGTCAAGTCCTAGTCAAGTCTAAAAGTCTAGTCGGTAGGCAAGTCTAGTCAGAAGAATCAGGCTAAGTGAAATGGTAGAAAAACTGCACTTAGCGATTATACGTGGGGCGCACTATAAGTTTCCAGAATGAATATGAAAAAATACTATTAAAGGTACAAAATTAATTTATTGTTTTTCAAAATAATCTCCCTTGGCGTCTATGCACTTTTTCATTCGATGAAACCAGTTTTGTAAACTTTTGTGCCACTCCTCTGTGGTGACCTCTGAAACGTGTTTTTCATACTCCTCGACAGCCTCTTCTGGTGATGAAAATCGTTGACCGCGTAATTGGTTCTTAATTTTTGGGAACAGAAAAAAGTCACAAGGTGCCAGGTCGGGACTGTATGCAGGATGACTCATGAGTTCTACATTTTTCGCCTTCAAAAAGTCGTTTGTCTGTCTGGCCGTGTGAGAACTAGCATTGTCGTGGTGCAGGATGATACGGCGTTTACGGTTATTTTTACGGAGTTCGTCAATAACTTCCGGCAAACAAATGGTCGTGTACCAGTCACTATTCACTGTACGACGATTCTCTAAAGCAACAGTAGCCACGTGTCCAGTTTTATTAAAAAAAGAAGCAATCATCCGCTTAGATGCACTTTTCACGCGCGCCACTTTGGTTGGTTTCGGCTCATCTTGAAAGACCCATACGCTCGATTGCTGCTTTGTTTTGGGATCGTAGCAATAAATCCATGTTTCGTCACCTGTTACTATGTCCCACACCAAATTTGACGCACCTTCGTTGAATCTGGTAAGCATGGCACTGCACCAAGTGACGCGGTCCGTTTTTTGAGCCTCGGTCAAGTTGTGTGGGATCTACCGCGCCCACAGCTTTCTCACACCCAAATGTTTGTGTAGGATTAATTGTATTTGACTCATGCCTATTTCTAAGGATGCGCGAATTTCAGGGTAGGTCACATGCCTGTCTGTTTCAATCATACGGCGCACAGCATTGATGTTTTTGTTGGTCACAGCGGTGGACGGCCGACCATCGCGAGATTCGTCACTGAGATTGATAAGACCACGCTTGAATTCTGCAAACCAGCTATAAACAGTTGTCTTGCATGGTGCTTCATTGCCAAAAGCTGTTTCAAGCCGAGCGATGCTCTGTTGAGCTGTCAAATTACACTTAAAATCGTAGAAAATCATACTACGAAAATTTTCCCGAGTTAAATCCATGTTGATGCAGACACACAATTTTTTAAATGGCGCCACAAGGTAAAAACAAAAGACAGTCAGATGAAACAAACTGCATTCTACAGCCAAAGAGTTCTATTTTCAAATGTTGCAATAAATTTTTAAATATTGTTTATGTAAGTGGCCAGTTCCGGAAACTTACAGTGCGCCCTATGTACTAGGAGCTTTTGGCAACAAGCATTCATAAAAATCACATAAATCAAACACTGTATCACTTCCCAACACTCACGCTTATTATCGAATACTTTGCGAATAATAATCCACCATTATTATGCACAAACCCTAAAAAAAAACACAAATTTTGGAAAATAAAATACAGCGCCGATACTGCTCTTCGCAGCTTCCCGCCAAAAATCCCCTTAAGTTTTTACGTGAAACGACCAAAGACAAATATACGTTTCTTTCTCAATGGAAACTACATATATAACTGGCTTACTGTAAATCTAATATATTCCTGAAGTAAGCTTAGAATAGACCACTTCCTATCACAGTCTAGTGCATAAACATCTAAGTCGTTCACAGAGTGATTGATGGTGCACGTACAGTGGACGACAGATAAATCTAACGCTCAGTCATTACGGTGGGTACTGTAAGTGGGTCATGTTTATCTGTCTTCGACTGTACCAGTTCTGCATAATTAATAGAAGATCGTAGTACTCAAAGTATGAAGTTTATAAGTTAGTCCAAGTTTGGTTTTACTACTTTGTTACGTATAGTTTTGGGAATTATGTTCATGTTTGGGTAGTATGTCTAATAAATATCCTGGATTTTGATAAGATAACTACAGAGTGGATTCGAAAATATTGGCATAATGTCCACTCATGAAAATAATCATGAATATGGGCAACTTTTTGTATAGGATCGACTCAATCCGACCGAAAAATAATCAGGAGTGCTATTTTTGAAAAGTGTGACTCCTAAAATCGGCGAGACGAATGATTTTTGTTCGATATCGAATGATTTTTCGTTCGATAACGAAAGATTTTCCCTCGACATATATGTCATACATTTCGAAGATATAGCCCCAGCTATTTCGACACGTTTTGGACGAGTAGTAAATATTGAAAAATAGTATGGAACAGCTGACAGTGGAAATTATGCCAATGTTTTTGAATTTACTCTGTGTAGAGAAAACATAGACTGGGGGCCGATCACGCAGACTTCAAAATGCGTATTTTGTATTTCCAAAACCAAACCATGAACGACATATCAGATGAGTCGACTATTTTAAAACAACTCACTGATTCAAAAATTGCCCCCGCAGTCGTGTTTTGATTTTGGTAAATCATTTGCATTTAGCGCGATCGACCCCCAGGTTATAACAATGGAGCGACTGCTGCCTGACCTGTATGACTGGTTGGAAGCTGCATCCAGCGCTTGTCTGCTACCTTTTTCAGTTCACCTTACCATGTGGTCGATGGTTGTCCAACTCTGCGCTTGCCGGTTTTTGGGCGCATTTTTTTTTTTACTTTTTGCCCCATCGGCCATCGGTTCTTTGCGCTATGTGCCCCGCCCACCATGCTATGTGCCCCGCCCAGTGTCAATTTAAAGAGCTAATCCGCTAGGCTTTAATGTTGTTACTGGGTAAATAATTATTATTTACAATAATTCCGTGATTCGAAAGGCACGCTATAACTTGGTCCCGACTGCCATTTGACGACCGAAGAGGCCGAAAGGCGGTTCTCAAAACTTGGATACCAGGGCAAACAGGGGCAAATGGCGGTATAACCCATGGAGTAATTACAAAGAGGAGATGCCGTAATAAGTGTTTTGTAAGAAAGCGTTTGTGAGGCTACACAGGGCGGAAGGCAGACGTGCGGGGTGCTTGGTTTCGGCCGTGGCTCTAATCATGGAGCACGAGCAATGACAAGCTCCGCCCACTGCAGTGTCGGCGAGGCGCCAATGATCAAATCACTGCGCCATTTCAAACGGCATCTCCTCTTTTTAATTACTCCATGGTATAACCTAATAGATATGAATTAAGATTTGGTTAAATATGTCTATTAAAAAAAAAACACATTAAACGTAATTTTTTTTTTTAACTTAACTAATTTTCCACGACCCTTTATGACTTACGCACTTCATAGCTAGTCGCCATTTCGACTCATAAATCTTAATTAAGTGAGCTCGGATTAATAAATTACGAGGTAGCAAGATTTTCGGTGAAAATTTAATGGCGCCTTAGGGCGGGAAACTAACACAGTTGTTTATTCCCCCCGCATAATCAAATAAAACTTGAATATGAGATTGTAGTCAAAGTTACATTTATGTTCTAACTAGCTGTTTTCCGCAGCTCCGCCTGCGTAAAAAGTAGCCTACGTTTGAATCCGGGTCTTCAACTATATTCATACCTTTCATCAAAATCCGTTCAGAGGTTTGGCCGTGAAAGCGTTACAGACAGACTTTCGCACTTATAATTTTATTATATTATTAGTAAGTATATTAGTATGGAAGAAATTCTTATCACAAAATGTACACCACGGGAGCGAATCTGCGCGGGCTTCGTATTTTCTATAGGTGCCAAATCTATATGCTGTACATATATACATATATATGTATGTTTGTCTTTCACGACCAACCTCCCCGCGTGTTAACAATTAATTAACCAACATTTTTTTTAAATAAGTCCCAACGCCTTTCACAGTGATTCATAAAAAGGGGGAAAGCATAAAAACAAATACAATATTTTATTAAAAATGTCCCGTCATGGTTTTAAATGCTCTTTTCAAATATCTTATAAAACCAGCGTCAAATGTAAGTGGCTTCGGTGGCCATGTTTTAAAACCCAGTAAGCGCCAGTTTTCTGAAAATTTTAGTTTGCGACCCGCCACGGATCCATGCTGGTGGCAACTTTTAGTTGGCTTAAATTTATCAGACACCTTCGACAATCCGGTCATCAGATTTCAACCGATTCCAACTTAATAAAATCTTTACCTCTTGAATAAATGATCGAATGAACACTTTATTGCACCATTTACAAACAAAGGAAACACATAGTTAAATCCAATACAACTAAATGGGTACAAAGGCAGACTTATCGCTAATGCAATTTCTTCCAGCCAACCTTAGGGTAGAAATGAGCTGCGGTAAAAAAACACTTGCGTGAGCGGTGCAGAGAGCTTTAGTGTACATGCCTACAAGACGCATATTACTTACATAAATAAATAATAAGAATAAACTTACAAATAACATACATAAATAAATACTGTCAATAAGTGTAAGAAGTTAGTGACAGCCTTATCACAATATATGAGAGGATTATTCTACTTCGGAAAGGTAGTGAGACTTATCCTGATCTTTGAACGAAGTAATAGTTTATGCCTTAGGAATGTCTACCGGTAATGTATTCCAAAGTAGAATAGCCTAAACTGTGAAGGACTTTGAATAGAAACGAAAAGAGTGGTCAGGAATCGCCAAACGAAGGGAATTAGCGCTACGCACATCGCGGTTATTGATCTCATTGAGAAATTTAAAACGTCTTTTAGATACAGTGGTATAAAAGGATTAAGCAGAATTGAGTATAGTAGGAAAAGGATATGTAAATTATTAAAGTTTTTTGCTAACTACGGCCATATGAGGAACCCAGGACATGCTGCAATTAAACATAATTCCTAGATTCCTTGAATTACTTTAAGTAAGTATCAATTGAAGAAAACCACTTTAAAATATATGTTTTGTAAATCAATTGCTACGTGCGTAGTTAAGCCTCGACTAATTAAATTAAGACTCGAGAGGCTTAACTAGTCCGCTCATGGCACTTCTATAACAATCTTATTTCATATGTTATAATATATTTTTTAAATATAACCTCTAGTAAGAGCACAAGTCTGTAAAACTTGTAAAAACTACTTACTGGGTTTTGAAATATGGCGGCAGCTCTTTGCATGAATTATGACAGTATGACAGTGCTATAGGGGTTACGCCGTAGTAATGAGAATTTACTATTTATTAAAACAGACACAAAATTTTAAAAATAATTTACATACCTAGTATGTTTGGGATGTAGATATGGGAGTTTGTAAATATCTTTATTGTACACAAAAAAACATAGAAACAGAATACAGGGTATAACAAAGGCGGACTTATCCCAAATAGGGAACTCTAGTTTACATATTAAATTTATTTATACCTGAAGGATTTCCGAAGTCGGTTTTGGAGCTAGTTTTGGATAATACACACGTGGAGGGAGATTTAGGAGACCATTGCCCAGTAGGGCGTAAATAGTTATAAAAAAAAAATCTATTATCTACTAGGGTGCTAGCTTACTTTTTTTTACTTTTATTATGGTGGACTCGGTGGAGTCTTATGCTGGTGGATTTTTATGATAAAGCTCTATTCAAACTGACGCAAATCCCGCGCGACTGCCGAGACGCCTACAAAAATAAGAAAACTTATAAGTTACATTAGCAGGCCAGTTCAGTTAGCTTTGGCGCACGCTACGCCATTTCTACCGATTTTTATTTCTGTGTGGATTCGCGTCAGTTTGAATAGAGAAAGAAAGATAGAAAGAAAATAATTTATTTTAAAAACACAAAAAAAAAGAGAATCATAAAAGAAATAAGCATTAGAAAAAAAGGATGCATGTTTCCAAAACAGGTCTCAACTCAGCATATTGCTATTAGATGAAATTGACAGCGCTGATCTTCGAGCTTGCAGAAACAAGCTATATACAATATAACGTTGGACTTTATCACGTTGGTACTTCTGCAAAAAGGGGAAAAGTGGTACATAATTTATGCAGATTTTTTTTCAGATGCAATCAAATGTTCCGAGTAAGGAAGTGCTAACTTCCTCCCAAGAAGTTCTGTGCAGACTTTAAGGAAGTTTGAGTCTAGTCGAAAATAACGTTTCGTAGACATGCCTCCCCTATTGGCTCCCTCGGGGAAGACAAGGAAACTTTACTAGTGGCCTTGGCTCTACTTGACAAGCTGGATTAACGGCTGAACGTAATACCCCAAGTGTTGTCCACTCCTAGTGAGGTCGCAACTGCTGTTGCTTAACTCGCGTTATCGTCACCAACAATCACGTCCCGCTAAGCTCTATCTAGCTACTTATGTGCAGTATTTAAGAAGTTTAAAATGTTTTCTCCCAATTAAAAACATTATCATGGTTAACCTATTAAAAAGAGATAGATTCCTCCACTATAACTATCTTTTTCTGCTCGGGTTTTAGGTCAAGTCCTGTAGGTCTAAAATCGCCACTTTGAGCAATTCATCAAAACGAATTCATTTCGTGAATTCCTAGCAATTCCTCTGCAATTCTTCTTTTTTTTGTAAAATGGACACGCATCATTCGCAATTTATTAACAATTCAGTTCATTTCGTGAATCATTTGTCGTGTTAATATTGCCATAGCAATAAAATGAAAACCGGTTCTTCAAAAACAAAACCGATTCATTATTTTTTATATAATTCTTTGTAATTTTTGATGTTAGACGTAATGTCAAACAGGAAATTATGATTATTGTTTATTTTACGTGCGTACATTGGGATTTGCGTACGCAATAAAGAAAATAGAGACTACTTGAATGATTGTTTTTATTAGTGGCAATAAAGTTATGACTATCATATCAGTCAATGTCAATCAAGTGCAGTCATCTGTCAACAAAAAATAGGTTTTACGGCCGTGAATACAAGTCTTTTAGGCTCTTCTTATTTTTTGTATCTTCTTTAGTCGGGGCTTACTATCAACTCTTTATTCTATATAAATAGCGCACAACGGTGTGTAAATAACTAAGGAAGGCGATACCTAGGTACTTCTCTATAAAAGTACCATGTGAGCGTTACCTGCGTGCCACGCACGTGAAGCCCACGTTTAGCATAGCCATATAAAGTTAAGATTCAAGAGGCTTAACTGGCACACAAACATGATATATTATCTTATTTCTGTGATATGGTTAGTACTAGTAATGATTTTATGGTGATATAATGTTAATTCGTAAAGGCAAGTCGGTTGCTTTGTTTTTGTGTGATCACAGAAATAAGATTAGTTAAAAGAAGTGCCATGTGTCGGCCAGTTAAACCTCTCAAGACTTTTTATGAAGAAAATTAAGCACACATCAAGAAAAGGGCTACCATGATCTCTTAATTCTATCGAACAAATGCGAGAGAGTAAGCGGGATGTGTGCCATACATTACATTCCATAAAGCGCTATCACTCCTACGCCGCATTTAGACGAATTTTATATATCATGGTGATGGTATATATGTTACGGTAAGAGTGATTAATTGAAAATTATTAATAATTATCGATCATTATTAATAATTACCGAAAGTCGAGGTAAAAGTGATAAATTAATCACATTTGTCGGTGTTTATTAATAATATAACCTTAGTACCGATAAATGTAATAACCCTAACAATGTACCTTTAATGCTACGTCTAACGTACTAATATAACGCTTTAAAGTTACTATAATATACAATTTGAACTCTGTATCAAATCGCAGAGGTTTGTTGTGCGAAATTTTCTCGCTCTACAAATACCTTAGAATAGAAAAAAAAAACCTAACCTAACCTTGCTCGTGTGATCTCAGACAAGTATAGATGTAAGACTGTGAGTAATATTACAAATAAATACCTGCTGGTCAAAAATCTTTGAGTTTTATTTATTACTTTTACCAATGTGTGTAGTGAATTATTAATAATTACTACTAAAAGTAATTAATTTCGATTGTTTAATCACATTTACCAAAACACGAGGTTATTATTAATAATGATCGATAATTATTAATAATTTTCAATTAATCACATTTACCGTAACATATATATATATATAAAAATCAACTGCTGTTCGTTAGTCTCGCTAGAACTCGAGAACAGCTGGACCGATTTAGCTATTTTTGGTTTTGAATTATTTGTGGAAGCCCAGGGAAGGTTTAAAAGCTGAATATATTTGGAGGCAGTACAAAGTTTGCCGGGTCAGCTAGTAATTATGTCCGTCATACGGCATCACGAAATCTATTCGTCACTGTGACAATGACGTAGATACGCAAGCGATGCAGGTGTCCGGCGAAACTGGGAACTAGGTGTTTCATATGAAACAGTTCACAGGGAGCTCAGAGTACAAGTCAGAGGTGGTGAGCGTTTTAGAAAAATAAATAATAGGATCTTCTTTTATGGAGACAATTTTTATGTTATTAAAATTATATTTTGGCATGTATGCAGTATACTGGGTAATTTGTATAAAACGTGACAAATTCAAATCATTTATTGCGTTTCATAAAGTACATTAACAGTTCTTAACTAGGTACACACAATGTTTTTATAAAGATAAGTACATTATGAACCCTGTCGTAGTATTGCAATTTAAGAAATGGAACGGCAAGCGGTTAGTGGATGTTAATAACTTATGTGTTAAGAAAATTAAAATAAATGAAATTAATAATATTGTTGTAGATAGTCAAGTAATTAAATCGATGTCAAAAATTGTTCAATAATTTTAAAAATGTCATTAAATGTCAATAAATAAATTAAATAATTTACTTACGCAATAAAAATAGTTTCATGCTTTTCAAATTGAAAACTTTATGAATATTATAGCTTTTAAAAGAAATGCTTGTAATGAGTATGTCAATTGAACATTGAAATGTTAATACATTATTTTGCTATTATATCAAACAATACGCACCCTACATAAACAACTAGCGATCTACTACGACCATTACCGCTCCCGCAGGAATTTCTTGACATATATTGTTAACTTACCTCTAACTATATTACTTTTAGTGCCCATAAAATTTAGCTTTACTTTAATAATTTAAAATATACATTTATTTAGACTTTTTAGTTTTTAAGAAAAATATATAATTCGACCAGGCAAGTGACAACTCGCTTTTATAATAATGCTCGACCGCGATCATCATTGTCTTGTCCATGTGCAGTATGGTATTTATTCTGCGTAGATCAAACTTCCATCAGTCATCTTGCGGCGGCATGCCTAAGATGGGTGACAACACCATGACGGTGAAGTCGCTGGCATGACGGAATTGCATGCCCACTTAGGCATTAAAATGTTTATAAATTCCTTTAGAAAAACAACTAACACCCACAAAGGTTGGTTTTAAATGTCACATTGATTAACATTTCTGCTATGTGCTTTCCATTTTGGTATGTACTTACAAATTATTTTTTTGAATAGGTAAAAAATATGTCTTTACATCAAGGTTATACGCTCTCCTCTTACAACTTGCACGCACACTCGACCAAAGGGATCATGCCTAAAGTAGAATAGGGGAGACTAATATAACTCAAATTAATTTAACTTGGTTGCAACAACGTTTCATGTGATTTGATAAATACGTTTAGCTAAACAGAATTACAAATACATGACACAAACTGAACTGGCTAAATTAATGACGTTTTAATATTGTCTTTACGTTTTTTGATCAAATTATCTTGCAACAAAGTAACATTACATAAGGATACCAATTTTTAAAAAATGTATGAATGACCCAAAATCAGAAATGCGATGATGATGTGTAGAGTAACGCGGAAGGACCGCATAAGAAATTCCCGTAATCGGGGTAGCCTTCATGTCCCTGACATAGCTAAGCTTAAGGAAACCCGCCTGCGATGGTACGTCTTAAGGAAACCGGCAACATTTACTTTAGGACATTTTGTAAGGAGTAGTCCGTCTGGGGAAGTACCTCCACCCTACAGAAGACCGCAGCCAAATAACGCTGTGATGCAGTGTTGTGTTCCTGCTGGTGAGTAGGGTCGCCAGGTTTCAGAGGGGACGCTATGCTGACAGCGGACAGGTCGGCAACGCGCTCGTGACATCTCCAGTGTTGTAGGCGTTCACAGGCTACGGTAACCACTTACCATCAGGTGGGTCGTACGCCTGTTTGCCTACTTAATTGTATAAAAAACAACATACATTGGGAACAAGTGTCTGGCTATACCGCCTTCGCTGGGCCCTGATAGAAGGGGCGCCCCTAAAGAGCTGGCTTGACGTCACAAAGCTGGATATGCGTGCTAATGGACTCTCTGTCAAGGATGCTGAAGACCGGGCGAAGTGGAGATGTAAATGCAAGAAATGGGACCCTGGGCTCTGAGACAAACAGCTGAGGATACAACCAGGAGAGCGCGATGGTAAAGAGAAGATTCATCCAAAATCATCTCACTGATTGTGTCGATTGAAAATATATCGATATCGAAGGAAAATCATTCGACGTACCGGTTTCGCATGAGACGTACTTTTCAAAAATAGGCCTCCTGGGGGTGTAATGTAAGTGTGATGCTATACTACTACTATTGCGCTTAGTAATATATTGCCCAGGTTAATATATCCACATATAAGGTCGTAAATATGCCAGGGTCTTAGTTTCATGATTAACAGTACTGCAAATTGTAGGCCGATCGCGGCAACTTCAAAACACGTTAACGTATTTCCCAAAACCAAACCAAAACCGCTAAAGCTGCGAAAGTCTGTCTGACTTTCTGTCTATTACGCTTTCACGGCCAAACCGCTAAACGGATTTTGATGTAATTTGGTATGAATATAATTGAAGACCCGGGGTCAAACATAGGCTACTTTTTGACGCAGGCGGAGCTGCGAGAAAAAGCTAGTGTTTAATAGTTAACGTCACCGCGATTACCTCCCTGACTTCTGAAACCATTTAAAAACTTAATTAGCTAGATGTATGTACTAGCTTTAAATGGAAACCGTTAATGAGTATAGGATTACCTGGATTTTGGTCTAGACCTGTGTGTTTCAGCTGGATTATACCGGAAATTGTCTGAAAATGGGGACGCTAAACTTCCGGTCCGCCATTTTGTAACAAGCATATAAACTACACTTTAGTTAGTATTTATCACTGGATAGATCAATAGAATATTAAATTCACGAGTCTTAAATTATAATTGGGTCTACTCAATTAATTTTTGGCATTCAAATTAAACATTTCACTACCAGAAACTGAAAACAGAAAGTTTTTTTTAAATCCGTTCCTAAATAAATAAGTCATAAGTCTTTGAAATTCGGTGGAAGGGGAAATTGTCAAAAAACTGCCACTCGGTTTTGTTAAAAAAGAGATAGCAAGACGTCCCCATCACGCTCCTACTTTTCTTCTTGAATAAACTGGCTAAAATTACTGGAATAAAATTTACTGGCCAATTTTGTTGTTGTTTTCAGAATCGGTTACTTTTTAGTGTGCATATTGTTTCGTATGCAAATATTGTAGTAAGTAAGCATGAATACAGTCAAGTAGCCTCTATTTTAATATTAAGTATTTATAAATAAAATACTCTTGTTGAATAAGGACATACTAGGTACTCTTAATTCACACAATTTTTTTCTCTTTCACAATTATCCAAAAGAAACTTTTTATAGCACAAACCCATCAATAACACGTCCTAAAAATGAAATATTTTTTGACAATAAAATCCTTTTATCTAAAACCTATTTCGCGACCGCATTGCACCAATGATCGCAATTAGGGATGGGTCTACAGAACATTTTGCGAATGTAATTGTAAAGAGCATTGAAACATGTTCCTTTTTCAATGTCCAAACAAGCAAAAAAGATAAATAATAAGGCGCTGAATGTGATGTATTTGTTGACAGTTTTGAGCAGTTTGCGAGAAAGTTAATGTTATTTTGTAAAAGTGATGAATGAAATTGTGCCCTAGTTTTATGTTGTGCAACGCTTTGGTTTATCTGTAATGTTATACGATTTGTATTAAAATAAATAAATAAATAATGCCACAGATTTACTACTGTACATTTTATGCTTTTCAAAAATCAAGAAGGAATTTTTAGAATACATATTCTATTCTTATTAGTGCGACCTCAGCAGCAACATAAAGTTAGCATAAATGCAGAGATTTCCCACTCCTTCTTAATCACCTTTTGGCCGATAGCTCTTTTCAATTCTTTACATATGTAATCATTGCAACGGACCCAGGGACCATGGAAACCAGGAACATGCAATTGCAAATATTTGGCCAAATACCGATGAGAGCACAATAAGAAATGTTACGTAGACACAACATCGATACGGAATAATGTTTCCACGAATCCGCCAGTGGATCGAAGAGGACAAAAGAGTATCCTCGGATCCATTGATAGATCAAATGCTGGCGGGTATTAACCTTTCGCACAGCCTACACAACGCTTACGATAAAGAGTATTATTAGGGCCACGAATGTTTTGTCTTATCGTTGGCCTCGTCCTTACAGTAATACATTATGTCAATGCAATGCACTGAAAGTCCCTTCGGGCTGCGATGCGGATGCACGAACCACATCGCATTTTTATCGTTCCAGATTGGGTCGGACAAATCGTAGAAATATTCAGTATATTGACATCAGGTTATATTGCGATATAAAATATTGCATTTTTAACCTACTGCGACTGCGGCAAATAAGAAAGTGTATGTGTTTGATTTGTATATTTCGTTTAACTCTTTCTTGCATACCGTATAATAGAACATAGGTCGGTTAATTTTATCATATTTTCATTTACACTTTCGCTGACTGTGAAGGATTAATAAATAAAATATTTTATTTAGATTAATAAAATATTTAAAAAAAATTGTCTGTTTTGATGCCAAATTCTACACAATATCTTCAAAAATATATCTTCCTTATCAAAACGAATCGAACCTTCTTTGAAAGTAGTTACTTTTAAAAGGCTTTCTTTTTATATTTGTTTGTATGGTTGTTAATAAAAGAAGAAAAAAATCCTGTTCATTCATTCATATCTAGTAGTAGGGTCACATGGTCCACACCATGTAAGCCCTGATGTCAATGTAGTCCGGAATCCGCATCTCGGCCTCTGACGTGCTTCTTCTAACGGCAACCCATGCCTTGCTAAGCATGTGGGAATTCTAAACGTATCATTATTTTCTAAAAAAATAATTTATATTCCAGCGCAATAGCAATAGTTTCTAACAAAAGTTTTAAAATATGATCTGGTAGAAAAAATATATATATATATATATATATATATATATATATATATATAATAAGTACTTATATGCTTCTAGGTGTTTCGTCGAATCCGGCTCGGCTGGGCGGCGTTCGGGAAGCTACGTAGCGTCTTCTCGTCCAAAATACCTCAGTCCCTTAAAACTAAGGTCTTCGACTAGTGTGTGTTACCAGTGATGACATATGGGTCCAAAACGTTGTCTTTGACTATGGCCCTCATAACAAAGCTCAAGGAGCTATCGAGAGGGCGACGCTTGGTGTTTCCCTACGAGATCGAATCAGAACTGAAGAGGTCCGTAGGAGAACAAAAGTCACCGACATAGCCCAGCGGATTAGTTCTTTGAAGTGGCAGTGAGCGGGGCACATAGCGCGGAGAACCGATGGCCGATTGGGGTGGAAGGTTCTCGAATGGCGACCGCATACCGGTAAGAGCAGCGTCAAGCACCGACCAGATGGTCAGATGACCTGAAAAAGGTCGCAAGCAAACGCTGGATGCAGACTGCTTCCAACCGATCATTTTGGAAATCATTGGGAGAGGCATATGTCCAGCAGTGGACTGACTGCGGCTGAAATGATGATGATGATATGCTAGTTTCTTCATAAGTTGTAATTGGGCAATGTTTTTTTATGAAAACGCAACCCCGACAAACTTTAGAGTTATAGCCGAACGCAGTCATAAAGTTGTGAAAAAAAAAAAACAAAAATCCTTCGTGAGAGACTGAGGGATTCCACACGTAGTACTCATTCGCATATTTTACTTACTTCATTTCACTGACACAAGGCTGCGAAGAACGGCAAGCCAATCGTTGCTAATTTTAACCTAACTATTTATCAAAACCACGACAAAGCGTGCTAATCTTTAGATGTGACACAAAATCAGTGAGGAATTTTTGTTGGATTTTAAATAATGTTCATTCGACAATCGGTTTTGAATAAATCTTATTTCGAATTTTTGGTTAACGTGAATTATCACGATTGGCCTCCATAAAAGTTATCTGTTTTACAAAGTAATTTATTTCCTTACCTTAAATTACGCGGAAAAGTAGTTCGAATGAGCGTAGCGGGTGACTACAGTTAGACAGGAGCATAAAGAGTGATTTACAGGTATTTATTAGTTACAAAATAGTTTACTCTCATAATAATTCTTTTAATGTATTTTTACACGACTGCGCCAAATAAAGGTTATTTTTTTCGTTAGTTTTTTTTTTATACAACTAAATAGACAAACAGGCGTACGGCCGATGAGCGGAGATGCCACGAGCGCGTTGCCGGCCTATCCGCTATCAGCATAGCGACCCCTCTGGAGCCTGGCGATCCTACTCACCAGCAGGAACACAACACTGCATCACAGTGTTATTAGGCTGCGGTCTTCTGTATGGTGGAGGTACTTCCCCAGACGGACTACTCCTTACAAAATGTCCTACCTCTCATAACCTAATAGTATGGTTGTACATATTTATGTATAATTGTTTGGCACGCTCTGCAGAAATTTAATTCGTATTTACTGTGAGAGTGACACTAGGTATGTCAAATTAAAAAAAAATAGGCTGATTTGTATTTTTTTTTCATTTCCTAATTCCACAGAAACACAGTCGGGTTTTTAGTTTTAAATTACCGTCATCTTGTTACTTTTTGTTGTATGGTTTGTCTGTCCGTGTGTCGGATGTCATCCCGCTACAAATCTCAGAGTTTATGTTCTCGTCGTAAGCCGAATCGCCGGTAATGATTTGTGAAGCCAGACCATTAGCTGCTTATGGGAGGATTTCGGCAACGGCATATACTGAAACAGTTTTAACCCACTAACCTAAAAGCTGGGTATTGTAAGTTTGCCACGTCTACTTGTCAAAGATTTAAACATTTGTCTCATGGGTTAAAGATTTCATTTGAAATATGTATCACCTTTCTACTAATTTGTGTTTAATACTATATACTCTTTTTATTTTGTTTATTTAAGGTGGATTTTTATTAAGTGCAAATATTTTGAGGGGTGGTTTATTAAGGCCAAAGAAAAGTACTAAGAGCAAATTTACTATTCTATTTTAACAATCTACACGCAATTTTTTTTTTCAATTTTCCTAACAAAATTAATTAAAATTTTTTTAGATATCTGAAAACGCACTAGAAAACTTATTCATCGTAACAATCTATCAATGCTCTCTCCCCAAACTAAATTTGAATGGAATTTGTTTGCTATTTTCCTCATTCCGTTTGTGTTAGACAGAGACACAATGAGTGTTACAACTTCTGCCAGCATTGCTAGCAAAATAGAAGTAAAACATGAAGGGAAACCCACTACAGGATGTCTTAATTATTACTGTTCAGTAAAACATAAAAGTTCGATTTTCTCGAAAACTAGCGCGTGGAAATTTATGAAACCAACATAAATATGTTTTTTAAGACTTAGTTATTTAGCCCTGAGAGTATTTGTATTTCATTTAAATCCACCTTATAAAAATAAAGATGGAATTTTGTTTCTTTTTTTGTTAGCCTTATTTGAGTAGTTTTTTTAAACAATTTTTAAAATTATTCATTTAATTCAAACTTTATTTACCTAAAACGGTACAAGGACTTAATGCTATAGTATTCTCCACCAGTCAAGAAATTCATACTAATATTATAAATGCGAAAGTCTGTCTGTCTGTTACGCTTTCACGGCCAAACCGCTGAACGAATTTTAATGAAATTTGGTATGGATATAGTTGAAGACCCGGGGTCAAACATAGGCTACTTTTTTACGCAGGCGGAGCTACGGTAAACAGCTAGTAAGTCATAAATATGTTAATGTTACTATAGGCGTTGAAATATTGTAAATTTTTGCAAAATTTCAATACATGGAACATTTAAATAATTATTAATTTATTATTTTTTTTTATTGCCAATTTGCCTCTTTCTTTCGTAAAGCTCTACCGGAAGAAATTTCTTTAGAAATAAGTAGAACCCTTGTACCATTTTTTCCTAATGTTAAGTTTTCAATGTAAATTTACAGTGTGTACATGAAATATATTAATTACAAATAAATATATTTTGCAAAAGCTCCTCGATGGAGAAAAAGAAGATAGCTCCCTAGCCTTCTGACTTGCGAATGCTACACAAAGTGACGTCACTCAAAGACGGATGAACGTCACAGCGTTTTAATAATTCAGTTGTTCACAGAGTAATGTTATTCAGATCCTGCAAACTTTTCACTGCATTTCTTTATGCGGCTGTCTTTCTCTTTAACCCTCTCTCTCTTTTTCTCTCTCTCTGTAATGTGTTACCTCATTATTGAGCATCAGTGCTTCGACGAAGAACTTTTTGAACAAGTTCTCACCACTTGTCCCGATCTTGTGCATATCGGACTGCTGTCACCACAGACAGATGTAGTTGGCTCTTTATCTGGTCCGATCATAGTAATGCCCTCGGCCTTTTTTTTCCTTCCACTTTTCCTATTACGGTAAGTAAGTCTCGATGTCGTCTTGTATTCTGCGTACAATATGGTCCAATTATTGCAGTATTCTACTCAGACAGACTCTTTAACTACCAAGGGATAAATAGCGGGGCTACCACGTTTTACAACGATGTACAAAAATGATTTATTCAGTCTCTAGCTGTTTCCCGCAACTCCGCTTGCTCCAAAAAGTAGCCTTTGATCCCGGGCCTTCAACTTTATTCTTACCAAATTTCATGAAACTCCGTTTTGCGGTTTGGCCGTGAAAGCGTAACTGACAGATAGACAGACTTTCGCACTTGTAATATTATTATATTATAGACTTACTTAAGCAAGAAGACGCTTCATGGATTGCGACATCTTCTCAAACGCTTTCGTTTGTCAAGGAAGTAAAAAATTCCTTATGCCTCTGTTCAACTGGTGACGGATTCTACCAAGCATTTATGGAAAGGTTGACGTCTTTCTCACAAATGGTAATTAAAAGTGTAATGTGAAATGAAAAGAGTCATGGAGCGAAAACTAAAGACATCGAATATTCTTACGTGGATCGAAATTTACCTATATACTTCTTGGGACGCGAGATGCAATGACAACAGACAAAATTCCTTATTAACGACGATTTATACAAATACAACAAAGATGGCAACGACATCACGGGTTCATATTTTTATTTTTTTCTTTCTGTCTAAAATCTTATTTCTGTGTTCACAGTATGACCTGTGCGCGGGATGCCGTGTCGCCAAAGGGTCCTACTAGAAGATCAGCGCTGTCCATTAAATCTGCAAAATGTTGCAAAAGGACCTTTTTTTGGAAACACTGAACTTTTTTTATGTAAAACTTATCTTAATAATTTTTTGTGTGTTTTTCTAAATTAAAATATTTTCTTTTTTTCTTTTTCTAAGTGACCGTAGGTACATCGTAGGCGACTCAGCGAAAATTAAATGCGCCGAATCTATTCTAGAGTAATCTATGTGATCCTACTAATGAGCATAGTTAATGAACAAACAGTCAGTTGTTGCTACAAAAGGAGTCAACTTACTACTAAATACGGCATTCCGAATTCATTGGTAACGAGAAACCAAAATATTAATAGTGTTATGAATACGAGCATTATTGGGTTGGTCGCCATTTAGTGGCATTTTCTATCTCGAGCTCCTCCGTGCTTTGGAAGGCGCGCTAAGCCGTTGGTCCCGGTTGTTATCGTTGGATAACAGTCTGCCTTTGGGCAGCCTGAAAAATTCTGACAGTGTTGGCCACTAACACACCTCTGGTCATGTTCCTGTTGGTCTGGTTTCCCTGTAAAAGCGGTTACGGAGGTCAGACGGCAGTCACTCCATTGTAATAACCAGTGCCACCAAATCTAGGACAACGACTTACAGCGTACCCTAGGCTCCGAAACGTAAGCTGACGACTGCAACTAGGAATACACGCTAGAATGATGATGATAACCAATAAGAATACTGCAAAGAGCATAAACGTACCTTTCTCAATGGAATACTGTATTGAAAATTAGCCAATAACCTGTGTGGTAGCGAAAATTCTACAATAACAAAAACATTTCTTCAGTGACATTATTATCAGACAATACAATACTGTTAGCGCCGCTTTGGCGTTTTTTATTATATTACCCACTTCTTCTTTGATATTGGTGTCAATACATTTTATTGAAGAGAGTACGTTTTTAACCGCGATACGCATCAGACGTATATCCCAATTTAGCACCTTTTGCTAATTTCGCGAACAGCATCGCTATCGAAGAGATTCAAACAACCGGAAGAGAGATCGCCTTGGAAGATTCTGGGCCCAGAGAAGACAGCAGAGAAGAATCTTTCGAGGTCAGTGAATCAGTGCTTTTCCCGTTTTAAGTCCATTACCGCGCCGTCACAAATACAATACAATCTTTTAGATAATGAGGTGACGAAAGAATAAAGAGTATAATGAACAGGAGCGACGAAATATGATAATTACGACGAAGTCTGATCGGGAGCCACTTGAGTTGCACGCGGAAAGAAGAAACATGATCATACTTGCGCAATCCAAATATGAATCTAATGTAGAAGTTTTGAAAGCGCTCAAGTTTAATGCAATGCTCTTCAGAGAGATCGAGATAACATGAGTCGGCATAGTCTAGGATAGAGAGAAGTAAGGTCTGTGCAAGTGAGGTTTTAGTAGCAGCACAGGAAGAAAATTCCTAAGCCGCGTAAGTGATCGAGCCGAAGCAAATATCCTCCTACTAACTTCCGCAATCTGAGGAGACCATGTAAGATGTTTATCGAATACTATCCCAAGGTTCTTGACTTTCTCACTGTACTCTATTTGCTCACCATCAAAAATAATGGGTGGAAGCGAACGCCAATTTATTCTAGACATATTCCAAGAACCACCCAGAATGATAGCTTGAGTCTTAGCAGGATTGACAATAAGTCCATGTGCTTTACTCCAATCAGAAATCCGAGACAGATCTTCATTTATTTTATTGATACCATTGCCCAAACCAAACTGGAAACACCTAAACAAAGTATCCTACCCGAATAAATGTATTACAACAAAGCCTCTATAAATGAAAGTGCGATTTTTCAACGTTATTATTTAAAAAAATCTAAATGATTGGCCTAAAGAGGAAATATATTCAGAATGAAAGTCCGTCAAGAACTCGCAAGATTCAATCAAAAACCCACCACACCGCAGCCTCGAAAACTTACTTAAAATGGCCGCTTTGTTAAACACGAAAAAAACTAAGTTATTTTCAAAAATAACCTCACCCTAACTTATATTAGTTCCAAAGTTAGAATTACTTGGCGGACAGGACTTATTTGAATTTATTGACGGCCCGTGACGATAGAAAAAACTTTGAACTTGTAATCTCAGAGGGAGAATTTCTAGATTCATACTAAGAAGTTTCTTGGAGATCTATAGGTACCTAATTTTTTTTTTCAATATGGCTTTTTACTTCATGCATTTAGTAAAAGGTAAAAAATATTGAACAAAGTTATATTCGAGCAAGTTTAATAAAAGTCAAGTCTAGTCAGTCACAAACATTAAAAAAAAATTTTTTTGGAAAATTAATTAAAGCGTCGAAACTGCTCTTCTCAGCTTCCCGCCAAAAGTACCTGCATACATTTAAAAATTCTCCTTGTAAGTGAGATTCTGTATGAGTTAATTTGCATCTTTTAAGTTTATATGGCTGTTTATGAGATTATTTCAAACATCTTCTGTGTACCTTAAACAAACGAAAATAAAGTTATAATTCTATTTGAAGAATTTACTTAAGTATGTACATCATCTTTCTTAGACATTATTGGGACAAATAAAAAGATCATTTAATCAAACGCTTTGATAAAAACATCGAATTTACAACTAATATTTCCTACATTAATTGCTCTTGTACCGACAAAATGTCCATAAATATTAAATTAACAGTCTCTCAAACCATATTGTGCTTTAAGTATTCAGAGGACCCGCTGACAAATTAATAATTTGGGTTCTGTACTAGGTAAATTTAGTAATTAATTTGTAAGCTCTATTTGTTGGGCCCCTTAAAATTTAACTATTTTAATACGGTTTTATCGCGTTTATGACTTATTTATTTTCCACCGTTTCAAACACTTTACAGCGTTTATGGTCGCGGGTAGACTAAGTTAACATTTGTCTGTGATGTGATGTCGTAAGAAACTGTGTAAAAAGTGCTTGAAACGTAAGGTTTTTTTTATACAACTAAGTAGTCAAACAGGCGTACGGCCCACCTGATGGTAAGTGGTTACCGTAGCCTATGAACGCTTGCAACGCCGGATATGTCACGAGCACGTTGCCGACCTGTCCGCTTTCAGCACAACGACCCCCCTAGAGCCTGGCGACCCTACTCACCAGCAGGAACACAACACTGCATCACAGTGTTATTTGGCTGCGGTCTTCTGTAGGGTGGAGGTACTTCCCTAGACCGACTACTCCATATAAACCTCTCTTTAATGAGAAACACGTTAACGTATTCGCCAAAAACCAAACGACGACCGCGAGGGCTATTTTGAGCATACAAATCAGATGAGTCGAATGATTTAAGTTTGACATAAAAGGTGAGTCCGAACTATTTTCAATCGACTCACCAATTTAACATACTCAAGAATAGCCCTCGCGAAATCGATAGCAGTATGGTTTTGATAAATCATACTTTAACGTCATTAGCATTTAGCGCGAATTGCCCCCTACTGTCTTATATGGCAAGTTTAAAAAAATCGAGTGTCTGCTCTTCGGCTTGTAAGAAAAACACGGACCGAGCCACAGAATAAATAATAATTCTCTGCATAGATAAGTTTTTCCAAGAAAGTCTATAAAGAACTGCTCATTTGAAGGGGTAGGTTAAGGGGAGTATCAATAAGTAATGTCGTGCTAGGCGTAATTTCCCAAGGGTCCTCGCTGCTTAGGCATTTTAAAAAAACTTGCTACAAAGGCCGAGGCATCGATGTACTGAATTTTTATGATGAATGGATTTTACTTTTTTCCCCGTAGGGGTAGGCAGAGACTACGGATTTCCATTTGCTACGATTCTTACAGACTTCCCTCGCTTTTTCTATGCTCATCACTCTCGTCATACACGCTCGTCGATTACGGGTACTCCTGACATCTCCCTTTTTTAATATGTCTGTGATTTGGTCGCAGTATGTTCTCCGAGGCCGGCCCTTATCGACTTCTAAGGCATATGTATAAGTATTTATTTTTTGGCTTTTTAATTCCCTCAAGCCCTTCCTATTCGATTTAATCTGCCGTGAAGAACTTAAATATCTGGGGCTCGATAGCTGAGCGCGATACGCATATCCGTAGCGAATGCGCGTGTCAAGCGACGGGCAAGACGCGCCACGTATTGGATTGGTCGCCATTTTAGTGGCATTTTATCTTAAGCTCCTCCGTTCTTTGGAAGACTCGGGTTGTTATCGATAGATGCCTTTAGGCAGCCTAGAAAAATCTGTCAGAGTGGGCCTAACTAACACACATCGGGTCGTGTTCCTTTGGTCTGGTTTTCCTATAAAAAGGGGTAAAGGAGGTCAGACGGCAGTCGCTCCATTGTAATAACTAGTGCTGCCAAAATCTAGGAACACGATTTACAGCGTATCCTAGACCCCGAAGCGTAAGCTGAAGCCTACACCAACTTTTTGTCAAAAAAAGCTAAAATAAAGTAGACCAAGAAGAAGTAAGAAAATAAATCTTTTCAACTGGTGAAATTTGTATTCTAAATAACCAGATAGAAGTAACGAAAAGATTTCAGCTTCAAGGGAATTACAAAATCCATAAAGCGGCAACTGGCTGTAGCTCAGGTCTTGAAGCGATAATTCAATAAAGAGAAATCAATAAAGCTACATTAGCTATCGATACACATACCGTCAAAACATCGGATCGCGAATGGAAAATGCAATTTTTCATAAACGTGGCACATCAACGTCTTCAATAGAAGCCGACCTCGTGTTACACCGCAGCGAATTTTACACATTTTATGGCGAATTGTACAATGTACATCCGTTTCCAGCAGCTCCGCTTGCGTCAAAAAGTAGTCTAAGTTTGACCCCGGGTCTTCAACTATATTCGTACACCAATTTTCTTCATCAAAAAGCATAACAAATCTGTCTGAGACAAAATAAATATAGAGACCATCGCACTTCTAACACTAGTATGGGGGTATGGATATGGAAATATGGATGGATATAATAAATCATAGCGTGGTCCATGGATATAAGAAATATTTAGACGGTTGGTAAGCGGTGTGGGACACTTTGCCCATCCAATTTTGTTACTTCTATGGCCTGCTTACCAGACGATAATCCTCTTTAACTTTTTGCTAGAATTCGAAGAAAACGTTGCTAGAACAGAATAATAATACTTGTGCAAATAAATGAATCACCTTATATCCATCCCTTAGTTGCATTTGCTGCTTGCTATAACCACGAGTAGTGAGGTGGATTCTCATTAACGGTTGGTGAACTGATAGAAAAGCCTTAAGTCTTCCATTATCATTGGATATTAATAAAAGAAAATTAAATCCGGAAACCACACATGTTTCCTGTTCAAATAAAATATTTATTTGTTTATTTAACAATTTACGAGCTGTAAAATACAATAGGCGGTAAGTCCGCCTAAAAGCAATAACATAATAGCCACCATTTGGGTAAAGTAGTGAGTTTAAATGTAGGTGTGCTGAAAAGATTACGGGAACGGGAATACTCTTCCGTTCCAGTTTTCAGTTAATTCGGCAATTACAGAACACCTTAAGCACCCGGCTTGTTAGGCCACGCCCACATTTTGTTAAATGTTTGGTGTTGGCAAAACAAAACACGGTCGCAGGAGTGTCTTTACGCTACGGTGTAAATAACAGCTTCTTATGAAATATTAGCGCTCAACATATCAGGTGCGCGGTTAGAAGCACGTGTTTTTCTTTAATAAAATGTTTCGACGCTTAGCTTCTCCATGGCGCCGTGAGCGATGGCGGAGCGGTTTATGTAACATGTTGTGTTTCATGTGATTTATACGTGAACTCGAGTTGATGTGAAAGGGCTTTGGATGAGGAAATTCGGAAATCTGACTTTGAATACAAAATATTCTTTTTTAGCAACAGAAATAGGATTTAAAATGTATTAATTATTGAAAGCCGTAACAGCCTAGCTACGGGGCAATTCGGAATTGCGAATTTAAGCTCTATTCAAACGGACACGATTCCCGCGTGACTTGCAGAACGCCCATAGAAATAAGATTCGGTAGAAGTACCGTAGCGTGTCCAAAGTTAACTGGCCTGATTATAGCACTTTTACGTATTCTTATTTCTGTGGGCGTCTCGCAAGTCGCGCGGCATTCGCGTCAGTTTGAATAGAGCTTTAAGCGAGAAGCTTCTTCTTCTACCAAGCGTTTTTTACCTAGTTGCTTCCTCAGCTTACGCTTCGGCACCTAGGGTACTCTTAAGTCATGGTCCTTTATTTAACGGTACAGGTGTTTACAATGGACCGATTGCTATTTGACCCTTTCTACAAGGAAACCAGACCTACAGGAACATGACCCGAGGTGTGTAGTGGCCAACACTGTCATATTTTTCGCGCAAAGCTATACCGACAACGACATACAGATGTATTTGTTTTAGTATAGTACTTAATTTGGCCTTTGCCTCGAAAGTCGGCGTAAGAAATCTCTGAATATGGTCAACGAATATATTTATACACATTTTAGTTGGACAACGCACAACGTCCATGGATAACAAAGATTAGCTAGCTTTTGAAACTCGACTTTATAAATAGTCGCAAACATGTAGGTATAATCACGATACAAACAAAGTGTCTACAATCTAAGAGTGCTTCAAAAAATTTTAAACTCATTCCGAGGACACGTATTGCAATATTCGTTCAATTTCCACCCTTCTTGTAAAACTGTCTGCACTAGATACTTTATGTGATAAAAATTCAATCAGACATATCATAGTATTGGAGTATTTTATATATTATATTACCTAGTATTGGAGTATTTGGCGCGATTCGCAGCCAATAAGCCAACATCTTGAAGGTTGAGTGACTTATTTAAGTGCAAAGTCTAGCTTTGAACTAAGGACTAGCTTTGAACTCAGTAGATTTGATGCAAGAATTACACTGAATGACCACTGATAGTGGTGTTTAACCAAAACCTAAATAGCCCTTTTTAAAAACTAATATTTTGAATAAAAATCACTCCGAATTTGTATGAGTCACAGTTTTCTCAAAAATAGCGCTACTGAGCATTGCCAAAATGGTAGTAAAGTTAATGTTGTGGGTTTTGAAATTCAAATCTATTTTCTGATTTTGAGTAGCTTAGCTAGTGAAGACCACTACTAACTGTTTCGTTAAAAAGTAGCCTATGCTTGACCCAGGGTCTTCAACTATATTCATACCAAATTTCATCGTTCAGCGGGTTGACCGTTAAAGCGTAATAGACAGATAGATAGACAGAACTTTCGCACTTATAGTATTAAGTATGGAAGTATTTATTTTTAATAAAAAAAAGCATTCTCTATCAGTCAACCATTTGGAGAAACAGAAAATTAAGTATGGATTAAGTATGGATATGAATAACGTGACCATAGGTCCCGTTTTTAACGGGATTGTCAATCAGAGATTGAACCATTCACCGACCTGAAAAAAGCTGCGGGACGCGAAATTGTCCCGTTTTCCGAAACCGCGCATGAAATTATTATTTTCAAGTTAGGAACGCAGAAGAGCGTCGAACGTAGCAGTCTAGAAGGAAAATCTGAAATATCCCTCTCTTTAATGTAGAACGGCATTTGGCAACTTGGCATCGGCACTAAGTTTCTTTTAGATAATTTGACGCTCCTGATATCGATTTTGCCCAGTGTCAGACCGATTTTATCCTTCTTTACGGTGAAACTGTCCCTGTTTTATCCCGACTTAAACAAAAACTATTATGTAAGTTAAAGTAGAAAACTGTCATGTAAAAATACTTGCCCATTTAAATGATATTAAAATTTCATATTTTAAAGGTGTACTTTTTGAGTATTTGTTTTTTTTCACATTTTTCACTTATACTAAGAGGTTTAGTCTCACATACTGAACAGACTGTAAAAAATTGGCTGGTATTTAAAAGTTTTCCTGTCCATAAATACACCTACCAATTTAATTAAATATTTTGTCCCGTTTTGAGTAAAAAAATAAATGGTTGCGTTAAATATTGCTCATCAAATAACTCTACATGTTGATTTAAAGCCAAGAGTTAATTAAAAAAATAGCTTTTGTTTTTTTTCTACTCTTTTAAAAATACTGGCTTATTGGAAACCTACAAAAAAATCTCAGCAGTATAAAAAAAATATAACTGTATTTAAAATTCTTGCTTTCCATTCAGAGACGGCGAGATTCTGTAAGATTATGTAAGATTAATTTAATTAATAATCTTGGCTCCTTTCCGACTTACACCATTCGAATAGACTTTAAATAGTAAGTGCAAGTGAGAGGATTAAGCGATTGAAATGTAGAGAGATGTAGACAAATACTATTAGCGAGAAGAATGTTTACATCGACGTAGATACGTAGGTCACTCGATAAGTTTTGAGACAAGAAAAAACTATACCTACAGAACATTACCAATATATTATTTAACATTTTTTCGAAATATTCTCCTTCATTCTCTATGCAAATGATGGCGACCAATCCAATATGGGTTGCGTTTCGCCACTGGAAAAACATCTTTTCATTTTTGCTTGTTCATAATTGTCGGATCAGATCGAGTTTTCCATAATGGCATCATTCACTAAACCCAATGGTCGGTGGAATCCGAAAACCATTATCAAAATTTGTTTAGTTGTTTTCAGTTTGGAGTCCGTGCTTCGGAAGGCACGTTAAGCCGTTAGTCCCGGCTGCCATTTGGTATTCGTTAAAGGAACCACGTCAGAGGCCGAGGGGCGATTCCGAACAACTCTGACACCAGAGTGTACAAGGTCGCTAGACAATTTAACCCAGGGAAATGATGATGATTATCAAAATGAAAATCGCTGTCGCTTATCACTCGATCGCAAAAGAATAAAATTAATTCAAGTTGTGGAAGGTAGATTGCGACTCGCAAAAGTACAAAAGTATATGTTATATACTTATATATTTCGAGATTTTGCACCTATTCGGTATAAAGACATCTCATTAACGTATACCGGTGTTGTCGAATACCTACATATATATTTCATATGTTTTACTCCAACAAAACAAATTTACTTGAGCATTTGTTGTATAACAGTAGTAATTAATTTGACGAAGCTTAATTTTGCGCATATTAATTTGTCTAAACTTGGAAATGCCTTCTTCGCATACGAGACCATAATTAGTTTTCAGACTTTTGACCCATAAAAATTGCCATGCCCTTTGTGTATTTGAAATAGTTTTGTTTTCAGCCTCTGTCTCCCAGTTCCTGGGAAAATTACTTCCCTTGGGAACGCGAGAGAAACCGCGGACAAAAGCTTATTGTGTGCTCTGTAGGTCCTTCAGCACTACATCATCCCAGGGATACCTAGGGCGACCCACCGGTCGACGTCCACTCGGCCTGGCCACATACGTATTGCTGTCTTTACGTTCCGATCATACCCCATTCTCTCCTCTCTATGAGCGCGGTCGCTTTGATTTTACCAAAACGTAAATGATAAGGATAAAAACCGTATTAAAATAGTTAAATTTAATAAGTTAAAGAAGTTGACAAATCAATTCATTTTAAGCGCTATCTCTGTCTCAGAAAAGTAAAGCCCGACCAGTAAAACAGCAGGCTTTGCCATATTGCGGAAATATATTCGAACTAATTTCTTTTACTGGCAACTAAGCATTCATGTAACATTCCGTCATCTCAACGTCATCTGCCAAAAAGAGACAGGAGTGGACGTTGTGTATGTTGTGATTAATTCCTAGGATTTATTTATCAAAACGGCAATAATAATTCATAGTAATGAGAAAAAAGTGAGATTGATTTCGATTTATTTAAATGACATTGTCAATTTTGTTGTTGACATGACGCATACATGACATACAACATGTTGCCACATAAAGACGATCAGTAGCGACGCCAATACCTGACCTGCATTGGCTATATTTCTATATATTTTGGCATTATTTTCCTGGTCGGGCTATAGAAGGCAGAAGGGACATAAGTGAGCCAGTTAAGCCTATCAAGTCTTAACTTAATATGGCGAGGATCAACTGTGGCACGCAAGTAACGCCTATATGGCACTTCCGCCCATAGATTTAGGATTTTTTTATTCTAAGTATACTAGCTGTTTCCCCGCAGCTCCGTCTGCTTAAAAAAATAGACTATGTTTAACCCTGGGTTTTCAACTATACCCATATAAACCAAATTTTATCAAAATTCATTCAGCGGTTTGGCCGTGAAAGCTAACAGACAGACCGACGCGTATGGATGAATGGATTTGTGCTTCTACCTGATCTTATTTAGTTATTTCTTTTACAAAATACATTGTGTCGGAAAATATAAGAAAAAAAAAGTAACATGATAACAAAATTAGAATAATGACAACCTTAATTTTTCCTTAAAAGACTTAAGACCCAGTGTATCCTTAATGTCTTTTGGCAATTTATTGTAAGCCTTGTAAGCTTATTTCCATGGTAACTCTATGGGTAGAAGCAACACCGCATCTCTCATAGTATCGTTTGTTCCGAGTAGGTATGTAATATCCTGAGAATGTTATGTTTATTGAAATGTCTAAGCTTGTTTATTCCCATATTGTCTGTTAGGAAATGTTTCGGAATAAATACGTCTGATTGTTAAGGAATTGTTTGCGACTTTTCTTTGTTATTATTGCGTAGAAGTTATTATATCTGGGAGAAGATTTACTTTTATTTTTTTTTAGGGACATCAGTAAATCACACCTCTAGAAATAAAGCTTGTAACGGCTTTGGCGATATTTTGTTTAATATGTACCTACCTAAATCAGTAGGAACTGTCGAATAATAGAGATAATTCATTGATTTGGGATTCCGTGGGGATGGGTATCATGTTTATTTATTTATTATTTATTAAAACTTTATTGTACCACAAGTAAAAATACGATTGGCGGACTTAATGCTAAAAGCATACTCTCCCAGTCAACCATTAGGAAAAACAGAGAAAATACAAAGCGGCGCAAAAAAGCTTTGTGTGATATTACAGAAAAAAAAGAACCCTACAGCTAAATAAACATACAAATATTTACACAAATAGGGAATATAATATACATACATATATATTTAAAGATTTTAATGCAGAGAAATTGTGATTCTGGTTTATAAATTAGAGAGAATTCATTAGATTCATGTTGTCTCGTTTCTTCACACTTGCCTACCAATTTTCTGCCTGACGCCATCCCCTCTCTTAATACTAGATTGTCCTAACAATAGTGAGGTGAGTAGAGGCCTTTACGTGACCAAAGGCTTTCTGTAGGTCCCGGCTGCGTATTGACACACTGTAAATCAGTACAGACATCCATAGCCTGTTCTCGATCACTATTCACTTCGTGCTCATTAAAATAACGAATATTGTAAAGCGAACTACGTATTAACACAGACCAATTATACCGATATACAGGGGGTCAATTCCGCTTATAAACTATGCAACTGATATTCAATTACGATGCATTTTTGATAGGCTCAATATTAGTATTCTACTAACACAATTTTGAATCTCTATTTATTTGCAACTAAAAGCAAATTGCAAACAAAATTTAACCGCTTTATTGTAGGTTGCCAAAGTTGCTTAATTTTTATTAGGTAGGTATCTACTTATTGTTTGTGCTTAGCGGCAAATAATATAAAATCGACGCTCGCTCGCTTTGTGCGCTCGCTCATATTGTTTGTCACTGTAAAACCACAACCTAACCTACTTTCTGTCACAAAGTCTTCTTTTAAAACTAATACGCTTCTGTCACAATTTCTGTCGTTCGTCCACACACTGTTATGGTAAAGGCACTCTCTTCTTCACCCAAGCGTGTTTTCCTAGGTGCGTCGTCAGCATACGCTTTAGAGCCTAGGGTACGCTGTAAATCATGGTCCAAGCGATAACAATATGCGACTTAGTTTCAAAAGACGACTTTGTGGCAGAAAGTATATGAGGTTTTGGTTTTACAGTGACCATAACAGTGAGCAAGCGAAGAAAGCGAGCGAGCGACAGAGTTGATTTTTTTTAATGACTTTCTGGGAATAATAACTTGGCATATGATAATTTAGAAAACGTGTTTATTCCAAACATTAGAATCTAATCCTACCATTCTTCATACCACAGCAGCCCAAATTGTCTGTGCTCGTATGTTTTTTCCTCTTACTGATTAGAGCAAAGTGTATATTATTTTAGCCTCTCTCTGTACTGACATCTAGTATGCTCTCCAGCTAGAAGAGCATATTGCATGCGATTTCCGTGCAACCGCTGTCTGTAGTAGTACAGATTATGGCAATACGCGTCCCAGCTGGCATCTGATGGTCGTTAAAGGAAAAAGTAAGAGGCCAAAAGACTGCTCTGAAAACCTTAGATACCAGGGTGTACAGGGTCGATTGACCCCGTAACCCACTCGATATGAATGAATGAATGGTAGAAACTCTGCTCTCGTGTTTCAGGTTTTAGGCGAAGTAATACATATCCATACTTCTATACTAATATCCATACTAATATTATAAATGCGAAAGTCTGTCTGTCTGTTACTTATCCAAACCGCTGAACGGATTTTGATGAAATTTCCTATGAATATAGTTAAAGACCTGGAGTCAAACATAAGCTACTTTTTGACGCCGGAGGAGCTGCGGAAAACTGCTACTAATATTATAAATGAGAAAGTATATCTGTTACGCTTACACGGCCTAACCGCTAAACGGATTTTGATGAAATTTGGTATGAATATAGTTGAAGATCTGGGGTCAAATAAAGGCTAGTTTTTAACTCAGGCGTAGCTGCGGGAAACAGCTAGTAACAAATAAATATTGTATAATAACCTATAATTTTAACGCTGTCTGTGGTTTGCTTTAATAACATTATATTTATCAAAATAATTTGGCTCTGCATGTGTACCTAATCTCAAATAAAATAAATTTTATTTTTGAATTAATAAGTATATTTTTTATTACTTTTTTTACAAAATTGATTTACAAATCCAGACACAAAATTTAAGCGGCCCACGTACAACTGATTTGCGATCGGGGGCCAAGGGGGGCAAGACGTATTGTCCTTAGCTGGACCCCACATAAATCTAGAGATTTCCTCGTAATTTACTGTGCCAGACTTGATTTTCACTTTTAAAACGAAAATCCTTTTTTTATTGACTTCTAGGGACGAAATTAAAAAAATATCTTGTTTAAACAATTCTATATTTTATACAATAAAGTTTAAAAAGCGATGTATTTATTATTAATGAATAATTAGCTCAAAAACAAAAATTTAAAATAAAATAAATAAATATAAATTCTTCTCCTACAACTAGTTTCCAAGCAGCAATCGCTCCATTGTCATTGAGTGGCGGAGTTTTGGCCCTCTGAAGTTTGATAACAGCCAGAGCCGACTCGCAAAGAAGTCGCTACATAGTTATGACCAGAGTCGCCTATCTAGGACCATGACTTACAACGCACCAGACTCAAAAGCGAATGCTGAGGACGCAACTAGGAAACACGGTTGGACAAAGAACACGAAAAACTAGTAACCAATTAGCGAAAAATATATTTTTTTCTAAAAGGTTACGAGTATTCAGTTACTAATATAGTTGAAGGGCCTTGTAGCAAGAATTAAAAAAATATTTTGACAGTGAAATTAATTGTAAGCCCACCGAATTTGGCAAAGGCCGATAGAAATGGTTCGACAATTTTTTCAGGGTAATTAAAAAATATTATCATCAAAATTAATTAGCTAAAAAATCTGCTAATTAAGAGAGGCAGTGATATTACGCATAATTGCGTAGAAATTGTCCGTTGTGTTTTGTAAGAACAAAATCGAAACTTCAAACGATTGCATAACCAAAATGACCGCCGGCTAACCCGTATGAAAGTTAAATCCAGTACAAATCCATCATCAGCCAAGTTAGGATCGCATGTCCGGACGGACAGTCGTACGTCCGACCCAAACCTGCATAGATACCGCTTGTCACTCCACTCCGAAGCTACGATACGCCGATCGTACTTACCTATTTATCTTAGCCTCGCGTACAGTCCGCAAGATAAGCTTTCAGAAACAATAAAATGCTATAATACTACAGTACTATTTTTCAATATTCTGTGATATTTAATAGAGTACGCTAAACTCATAAAATAAAGTACTTAGTCGGTTTATCAAAATAAAATATTTTATTTTCTTCCCTCGACTGATAATACTTCAAATGGTTTCACAACCAAGGATCCCAAAGACAGGGCGAAATTGAAAAGAAAAGATTCGCAATATAAAAGAGGTAATAAAAGAGAAAAACAAAATTTAAAAAAAGCGTAATCATTACTTTAAATAATGTAATTTGTCCAGACGGACAGTCGTCCGACCCAAACCTGCATGATATCGCTTGTCTCTCCACTTCGAAGCTACGATACGCCGATAGTACTTACCTATTTATCTTAGCCTCACGTACAGCCTGCAAATAAAGTTCTTACTCTTAGAAATAATAATATGCTATAAAATATCCTGTAAGTACTGTTTTTGAATATTCTATGATATTTTAACCTCTTGCCATTACGTTGTTGCCGTTGTTGGTTTATCAAAATAAAATGTATTATTTTCTATGCTCGATGCCTATGTTATTTATGGCGGACTTAAACCCAAAATTTAAAAAAATGGCTTTAATAAAGGCGCCAAGCATCTTCAGTCCTGAGTTGGTGGCGGGTAAGCGAAATTCGCGCAAAGCTATTACCGACGACTAAACCAAATGCATTTGTTTTAGTGTAGTAATCTTTACTTATCGTCACTCGCCTCGCCAGCCGCCAGCGTGGCTAAGTTAGTGCATTTGTAATGTGTTGTTTTAGTCGTCGGTAGCTTCGCGCGAAAATTCACAGTGGCTGATAAAGTACACTCTTATTATTTGAAGCGTAAACTGAGTATATCTAAATACGTTATTTTGAAGAAGTATCACAAATCCGTAGATACTCACTAGTAGTAAAGATATAAAGATAAATGTTTTGCAAATAAAATTTATTCATCTTTATCTGCTATCGTTACGTACGTTACATCCGACCCGGAACTAACACAAATGCCCTGCAATTCCTGGGTAATTGTGCCTTCGAGAATTGAATCTAGACCCGGTCTGTTTGCTCGGCAAGCGCTTGATATTCACTAGTCCAAAACACTGCAGAAGTAGATTTAAAATAAACACTTTGAAGGATAGTACTCAAATAACATACAAAATACCTCAGTCCCTTAAAACTAAGGTCTTCGACCGGTGTGTATTACATATGGGTCCAAAACGTAGTCTTTGACTATGGGCCTCATAAGAAAGCTCAAGGTCGCCCAGCGAGCTATGGAGAGGGCGATGCTTGGTGTTACCCTACGAGATCAAATCAGAAATGATGAGATCCGTAGGAGAACAAAAGTCACCGACATAGCCCAGCGGATTAGTTCTTTGAAGTGGCAGTGGGCGGGGCACATAGCGCAGAGAACCGATGGCCAATGGGACAGAAAGGTTCTCGAATTGCGACCTCGTGCCGGTAAACGCAGCGTTGGACATCCACCGACCAGATCAGATGACCTGAAAAAGGTCGCTGCCAACCGATCATTTTGGAAATAATTGGAAGAGGCCTATGTTCAGCAGTGGACTAACTGCGGCTGAAATGATGATGGTGAGGAGTATAGTTGTCGTGAATGACAGAGGATAACTTGAGGAAATGGACTGTAGATTTTATAGGTATTTGGCACTTTGAAATTAAAGATTTTATATATTTACAAACTGGGAGTGACTATTCCGAGAGTCGCGCACTTGTCTTGTTCATTACTTGCTTGCTGTTGTTAGAATGAATTTTAGGACCGAATTAGTGCCCTTTTATACACTAAATGAACTATACGACGCATGCGCAACCCTGTGAGCAGGTATTCTCCCTCATTTACTCTTTATCCAGTTGTGATACAGACATTTAAAATACGAGGTCAACCTTAGGTTACACGTGTCGTATAATACAAGGACGACACGTGGAGGCATAAGTACAAACAATATACAACTTTAATGTGTATGCATAAGGTTCTCTTTAGTTTAACAAGAATTGGTAACCTTCTATATGCATTTACTGTTACATAGTTGTATCTTACATGACAATAATAATACTTATAACGCTAAGATTGATAACAAATGATGTATAACTAAAAGACATGAAAGATAATGAGCTTAAGGAGAATTACAATCTTAACCTACTTACAAAATAAAGGAGTACAAAAAGGAACGACGTTTTATTTATATTATTTACAGCTTATATGCGACAGTTATTTACAGCTATATGCGACAGTCTCCCCCACGTGCGCTAGCACCACTTAAAGCGGAGCATAGGACTATTAAACGGGAGGCTGGACGGCGTAGGGAGCCGGCAGCGGTTTTGACTTCCACGACTCTTACTCGTCCATCCGGACCGGCATGTGTTTTGGTGATAATGCCTCTTGGCCATACTCCTCGTGGCATAGTGTTATCGGCTATAATCACGACGTCGCCTTTTTGTAGCTGATGTGTTTCCTTCTTGGCCGTTCGGAGGGCCAGCTGTGGGCGGTATTCCAGCATCCATCGTTTCCAGAAGTTGTCGGCCAGTAGTTGAGTGGCTTGCCAGGATTTAGTGGAAAGTTGGTGGTCAGTAAAACGACCAAAAGGATGTAAGGCGGATGACCGCCCAATCAGAAGGTGATTGGGTGTCAGGGCTTCTATGCCCAAGTCTGGGTTGACAGGGGTGAGAGGGCGCGAGTTCACAATATGCTCGGCCTCTAGAAGAAGCGTGTGGAGTACTTCCTCACTGGGTGCCTTCTCTTTGAGGGTGATTTTGAGGGCGGATTTGACGCTGCCCACTAATCTCTCCCAGGCACCTCCAGCGGCTGGGTTTCCTGCTGGTATTTTCTTCCAGATGATGCCTCTCACTGAGGTGAATGCTTTGGTGTCCTCAGGGAGGGTTTGAAGGGCACTTCTGATTTCCTTTTCTGCGCCGATGAAGTTAGTCCCGTTATCGGAATACAGGACGGTAGGTGTGCCTCGTCGCGACGCCATGCGTCGTAAGGCCATTATCATGGATGCTGAAGATAACGAGGCGGCTAGTTCCAGGTGAACCGCTCGTGTGGTGAGACAGGTGAACAGTACTCCCCATCTTTTTTCATGCCGTCGGCCTATGGTGATGGTCATAGGTCCGAACAAGTCGACGCCGGTAGCTGTGAAGGGTGGTTGATACGCCTGAAGTCGTTCAGCTGGTAAGTCGCCTACTGGAACTTGAAGAGTTGTTCCTTTGTAGGTCCGACACCATTGACATCGGTTACATATGTATCGCAGGCTACTTCGTAAGCCGATCATGAAATACAGCTGTTTCAACTCGTTGATTACTGTGGCATGGTTCCCGTGATTAAACTTTTCATGAAAATGTTGTACCAGCAGTCTGGAGAACTCCTCTTTGGCGTGTAAGATTGGAGTGTATGCCGTACCTCTATCTATTCGTGAGTCTAAAACCAAAATGCCGTTTTTGTCCAATACAACTGCAATCTTGAAAAGTGGTGATTTCTTGTGAATTCGCCGTCCAGCCTCTAAGTCCTTTATTTCTTCAAGAAAGGATACATGTTGACTACGCCTAATTAATAAAAGCTCTGCTAACTTAACATGCCCTGTGTTCATTTCCGTTTCTGTTTTCTTTATTAGCAATTTAGCTTTGAATGCCTCCGCCGCGACCAAGACGCAAGCCGCAGCCCTAATTAGCCGTATGTACTTAGAGAACCTATTTACTGGCGGGAGAAAATCTTGCTTATTTTGAGCGCTATGTACTATGGCCGTAACCTTATTACTAGTTCGCTCTTCGCCCGTTGGCGCTACTGTCGCGTCGGACTTGTAAGTAGGCCAGTGCTCTTTTGAGCTCCTAATAAAGTCGGGACCGTGAAACCAGCGGTGGTTTTTATCAAAGTTGTTCGGGACGCCCTTAGTCGCGTCATCCGCTACGTTCTGTGCGCTAGGTACCCAGCGCCAGTCAGCTGGTGTAGTACTTTCCTCTATTTCCGCTAAACGATGGGCTACGAAACTTTTGAACGTTCGCGGGTCTGCCTTAATCCACGCTAATACGGTGCGTGAATCCGACCAGAAGTGTTTACCCGTGATGACGTAATCCGTTTCCCTAATTACGGTGTTAGCGAGGCGTGTACCTAATACACAACTTTGTAATTCAAGTCTCGGGATGGAAATCGTTTTTAACGGTGCGACACGCGCCTTTGCCGAGATTAAGGTTGATGTCCTCTTAGCGTCTTTGTCGGTCGCTACGAAATAGACCGCGGCCGCATAAACCTTTTCACTGGCGTCGCAAAATACGTGTATTTCTACTTGTTTATTGTTTGCGGGCACGTAACGTGGTAATTGTAAGTTATTTAATAATTGAATGTTACTGACAAACGAAATCCAAACCGACTTTAATTCGGGGGGTATGGTGTCATCCCACCCTATACCCTTACGCCATACTTCTTGCATAAGGACCTTGCCTAGGACGGAAATAGGACTTCCTAAGCCTGTGGGGTCGAAAACCGACATTGCGCTACTGGTTACCTGTCGTTTAGTTGGTAATACGTCATTACAGGACACTTCCTGTGGTAAGTTGCGCAAGTTAACTTGAAAACCCAGTGTATCCGATTTGTGATTCCACTTGAGTCCTAATGTACGCTCTACGTCGCTCTTGGCGATGACGGTGGTGTCGGAGCCCCCCGCGGTAACGTCGCGAATCACGCTGGGTACGTTACTGGCAAATGCACGGAGTTCAAATGACGCCTTCTTATTGAGCTTATAAATTTGGTTGACGACTTCGCGTGCTTCCTCTTCGCTTTCGTCCATTGCGATGAGCATATCGTCCATATACGTATTTCGGATTACTTTGTCGACTGCCTTAGGAAATTCGATCGCAAAAGCCTGCGCGTTTTTGTTTTTTACGTACAACGCGGTAGTAGGCGAGGAGGCGGCGCCGAAAATTAATCGCCTCATTCTATACTCCGTTGGCGGGGACGAGCGGTCCTCCCCCCTCCACAAAAAACGTAAGCTATCACGATCGCTTTCGATAACTTCGACTTGTAGAAACATTTCCGCTACGTCGGCTATTACGGCGATTTTACCTTCCCGAAATCTGATGAGTATTCCGAAAAGGGATTCTAATAAGTCCGGACCAGCTAGGAGCGCGTCGTTCAGGCTCTTACCACAGTATTTAGCCGCGGCGTCGAAAACGAGACGCATCTTCTTTTTTTGCGGATGTGTGGTTGGAAAGTGCGGTAAGTACCAATTACGAGGCGATTCTACCGGTGGGCTAGACGACATTTTTTCCGCGTAACCTTTATTCAACAAATTATCTACCTGAGCTGTGTACTGAGATTTAAGTTGCGCGTCTTTGTCGAGCCGTTTTTCCAAACTATACAACCGACGGAGAGCCATGTCTTTATTGTGAGGCAATGCCTCTGAATCGCTACGCCATAGGAGGCCCGCCTGATACCTATCTTCGGACGGCAGTTTTTTGCATGTATTTTCCAGCACGGTTATTGCCCGTTGCTCTGGATCTGCCTTGGGTACTTTGCGTTCCACTCCTAACGATTCTATACTAAAATGTTGTTTCATCAAATCCAGCATCTCGTCTTCCGGGGTGACCGGTTTAACGTGACTTATGAATGCCGTGTTGACGCTTGAGGAGAGGTACTGCCCGTGCAGCACCCAACCTAGGGATGTGAGCGACGCTACAGGTTGGTTTTTACTTCCACTTCTAATCTGTCGCGACACGATAAGATGCCAGTTGTCTTGGCCTATGAGAACAGTAGGGGTAGCCGATTCGTACGACAATTCGTCCGCGATGTCATATAAGTGGTCGCATTCCTCCACCATAGTACGGGGCACCGCCTGAGGGGCGATGTTTAAACAGGTGATGGTACGCGCCTTCATCGTTTCAAAATTACGGCTACAGTGACCACGAATCGATACATTTATTTCGCAGGATTCGATATCGTTTATTATATTTCCCCCGATACCCGTTATTGTGAGCGGATCTCCCCTTTTTCTGGGACAAATTTGATCAGAGATTTCTCTTTCGACCAAAGTCATAGTGGACCCGCCGTCCAAAAGGGCGTATGTGCTTACGACGCCTAGGGGACCCGTCATTTCGATGGGAACGACTTTTAAAAATGTACTCGATTTGCTTACGTGGTTAATACTACTAACGTTAGCTCGTGACGTAGTTGCCTGTGATGACAACCCGTGCAATAATTTGTGGTGCCCTGCTTCACACTGGTTTACACCACACGGTACATATTTGCACCTCATGGGTCGCTTATGGGGTGAATTTAAACACCGGTAACACAACTTATTATTTTTTGCAATTTCCCAACGCTGCTGAACGGAGGATTTCAAAAATTCTGAACATTTTGATAACATATGTTCTTTTCCACATAATACACACTTTTGCACTGAGGGTGCAGACTTAGGTTTATTATCATTATTACTGTGTGAATTCTTAAAGTCCTTCGCTTTGTTGGTATTGACTTTAGCCGATGTTCGTGACGGTCGTTTGACCGCGCGCTCGCGTTCGTATTCAGTGTCACTGCTTGAATCGACTGATGGTGGGGATGGTCGGTGCGCGTGCTGATAGTAAGGCGACTGAGGGCGTCCCGACGCTTGCTCACGTCGACTATTGTTCGTAATGTTGACGTGAGCCCGTGATTTATTTTGACGCGAGTGCATTTTTCGCGCGGTACTACTGATATTATTTAAAAATTCAGCCATAGCGACTAAGTCCGGTGTACTGGAGTTTAACGTTCTGTATTTACTCCATTCGTACCGAACAATTAAACTAAGTTTGTCAACAATTTTATTAACTAACTCGGGGGCATATAAGTACTTATCCTGCCTGAGAGCTCTAATGGTCGCTACAACATTAGCGACATGACCGGCGAAGGTTACGATGTTACTGTTATCTTCGCACAATCGCGGCATACGTTTAACGTTATTAATTTCCGTGAGGACTATTTCTTCGGGGTCTCCGAAGTGCCTCTCCAGGGCCTCCATTATCTCAAATGGGTCCTGAACGGTATACATGATGGCTTTAACGGCCGTACGGGCCTCGCCTCTGAGGGCTCGGCGGATTCGGCTTACGTTATTTACGGCACTAAACATGGGAGCACTATCTTCAAACTCAGCCCGGAATGCGATCCACTCGGAAATATTTCCGTCAAAGGTAGGTAGCTCGGGTACCGTCCGCTGCATAACGGGTACGACACGATCCCGAGGTGTCGTGATAACGTTGTTTAACGTGCGGACTCTATTATTGTCTCGCGACGTATTAGGACCCGGGTCCTGATAAGCGTCCTGAATAGCAGGCCTCGAACTCGTATGTTGTGCGACCCAGTCGGACACCCTGTGCTCTTCACTAAACCCGTGCTGCGTTCCGCCGTCGGTAGACTGCGCGACTTTCAAGCGCGCGATCTCCAACCTACAATTGGCGGATTCCGCAACCCGTTGAGCCAGTTCCAACTTAGCCTTATGCACTTCGAGCTCTGCCATCAATACACTTATCTCACTGCTTTCCCGGGGCGAGCGCGGCGCTTGAACTACCGTGCCCGGGGCACTCCTATTTGGCAACGTATCCTCAACAACACCGCTCCGCGCTTCCGGTCGCGGAGACGGTGGCACGACTGCATCTTCTACTCTTTTTTGACTTGCGTCAGTGGTCGGGCTGGTGCTTTTGCTCCATGTGTTGGTTTCACCAGGAGTGGTGTCACCTGAGGGCGGTGTTTTTTCCCTTTCCTCTTGTGAGGAGGGAGTGGGCGGAGGGCCCCTAGACCTTAATGACCTATCGGTGCGCGTGGGGGACCTCATCATTTTACCCTAATTTTACACACTTAAATCCCTATATAAAAATAAATGATCCTAACAACGAACAAAATACGCGAAATAATGAAAAAAATAAAGACAAGAAAAATAAAATAAATGCGAAATTACGACTATCACTTTCACTGCACTTATTGTTTGGCTAAAATGTCACTCACTGAGTTTGGTGAAAGGACGCGAGGCTCTCGCCCCCACAGTCCTTTTGTTGCACGACGGATAAGATGACACGGAGAAGCCAGGGGGTACGTGACCTCCCGACCGACGCACAACTATACTGCCAACGTGAGGTCTGAGTGACCTGAACTAAAACCCAAGGGTCGGCGAGCCTGTGCTTCGAGCCACACACCTTGGGGTACCGCAGGGAGCAGGCTAAAAAGCCGATCACCTTTGGTGGATGTTTATACAGCTAAAGCTGTCGAGCCGAGCGAGTTCAGCTCACCTAACACCGTGTCACTTGGTACTTGAATCCGGCTGCCGAATGACCACTTTCTGTCGTGAATGACAGAGGATAACTTGAGGAAATGGACTGTAGATTTTATAGGTATTTGGCACTTTGAAATTAAAGATTTTATATATTTACAAACTGGGAGTGACTATTCCGAGAGTCGCGCACTTGTCTTGTTCATTACTTGCTTGCTGTTGTTAGAATGAATTTTAGGACCGAATTAGTGCCCTTTTATACACTAAATGAACTATACGACGCATGCGCAACCCTGTGAGCAGGTATTCTCCCTCATTTACTCTTTATCCAGTTGTGATACAGACATTTAAAATACGAGGTCAACCTTAGGTTACACGTGTCGTATAATACAAGGACGACACGTGGAGGCATAAGTACAAACAATATACAACTTTAATGTGTATGCATAAGGTTCTCTTTAGTTTAACAAGAATTGGTAACCTTCTATATGCATTTACTGTTACATAGTTGTATCTTACATGACAATAATAATACTTATAACGCTAAGATTGATAACAAATGATGTATAACTAAAAGACATGAAAGATAATGAGCTTAAGGAGAATTACAATCTTAACCTACTTACAAAATAAAGGAGTACAAAAAGGAACGACGTTTTATTTATATTATTTACAGCTTATATGCGACAGTTATTTACAGCTATATGCGACAATAGTACTTCGATAGCCTCCAAGAAGACGATTCAGCTAGAGGCTAAATAGAAAGGAGAAATGTGATGTATAATGAGATGAAGTTTTGGTAAAAGTGTATGTCCTAAATCCTCAGATAATAGGGAAACAAAAAGAGCCTTACCTTTGTTGTTCAGGTCGCTGCAGTTGTGACGTCACAGCCGTTGGTATACTTCTATGCTCCGCACAATCTTTACCTAATTATTTCATCAGATCACGGATCGTGGGAATTCAGGAACGTCTTAGGATAAACGAAATGTGGGATAGCGGACCCTGTACACGTCTGCTACGGACAGATTCGAGTTTGAGAGTGTTCCTCGCTGACTGCGTAGCGCGGATGTAGGTAACATTTTTAATGGCGGGTGGTAAACACCAGGCACCTCAAACTACCTTCGTAGATCTGTTATCTGAGGATCGTCCACATTTACTGCAATGGCTCAGCAACGCAAGGAGGAACTTGGCCAACGACATAAGAGATCTGTCGATAATTTTTTATAAAAAACAAATGGCGGACGTGTTGGGTTTTCTGTAGTTAGCCGCCATATTTTTTGTAGAAATTTAGAATCTAACACCCGTATTCTTAAACATAACCTTATGAATGACCTTCACTCAAACTCATTGGACTCAGACATCAGACTCAGGGCGTCTCAAGGAAGTCCTCGAACATTCCTTGAAAATGACATTCTTAATTGCTTGCTTGAGCAAACTCCAATGAGGAAAGACACAGGTTATATTAACAATCCGAAGCACAAAAATTTAAAAATATAAAAGAATTGAGTTTAAAATAAACAAATTAAGTAGGCAAAAATTGGCAAAAAAACTGATTTATAACCACTTTCGAGGCCGCCTCAAGGTACCTCTCGGCCAAACTTATATTTAACAGTTCGATACTCACCAGTCAAGGAAGATTGTGACGACTAATGATACCAATGAGGTGGAGTAAGGTTGAGTCGTGTTTGAGTGAAGGTTTAAAAATATGGGTGTAAATCTCTGAAGACGCGATAATACCTTATTCAGCCCAGTAGACTTTTTGGAGAAGAGTTTTTTTTTTATTAAATGCAAGGATTTGCAGAAATCAATATGAGAATTGTATTGGCACCTTTGGGTTAGCAGAGAGCTTTAATGGGTGTACCTACTGAAAAGACCACGGAAACGGTTAGTTAAATCAATAATTATACGAAGAATTTAATTCAAGGACGGCAACGCGCTCGTGACATCCCTGGTGTTGCAAACGTTCATAGGCTCCGGTAACCACTTACCTGTTCACCTACTTAATAGTATAAAAAAGGACAATATTTACAGAGCTATACTGTTGACTGGTAACAAAAAGATAATATTTTCCGGGTTCATAGCTCGCTTTAGTATCGAAATATATAAAATAAAATTTAACTGTGTTCCAAAAGTAAAAAAATACTTAAAATAATAAAATAATAATTAACAGACAGGTGGTATAAATAATTAAACCATTTATGTCTAAAATCCATACTTCCATACTAATCCATAATAATATTATAAATAAAAAAAAATAAAAAATATTCAGACAAATAGTCCATTGAATGTTAGTACTAGTAGAATAACTTAAAAACTATGTTAGTACATATGCCTAAGTAACTAATATATTATATTTATTTATTTATTAAAATTCATTTTTAATTTAAGTATTTTCTTGTCCCACTATGCGACCCAGAGACAACTGCATGTTCATTTACCCAATGACGCACAATAGGACAATCTAAATAAATGCGATAGTCTGTCTGTATTTCTGTCTGTCTGTCTGTTACGCTTTCACGGCCAAACCGCTGAACGGATATAGTTGAAGACCCGAGGTCAACTTTTGACGCAGGCGGAGCTGCGAGAAACAGCTAGTATTATATAAATGTCTGCATTATGACGCAAAGATTTTTGGTCCTTATAAATACTCATTTCCGCAGATAGAGAACTTTTACTTAAAGAAATTATCAGATTTTAAGATAAGTAGATTATTATCATTGATAATTGGAGTTAATGAATTGTTGTTCATTATAACATATATATATAATAGATAAGACGAGCAGTATATAATGAGTAGTAAAACAGATTGCAGTGTTTTTTTAGTAATATAACTATTATACAATGGGTGTATTATCGACTACGATTTTATTTACAATCTTTGGATTAGGTATGTACCTATTTATTTTTTATAAAACTAAGTAGGCAAACAGGCGTACGGCCCACCTGATGGTAAGTGGTTACCGTAGCCTTTGAACGCCTGCAACACAGGAGATATCACGAGCGCGTTGCCGACCTGTCGACTATCAGAAAAGCGACCCCTCTGGAGCCTGGCGACCCTACTCACCAGCAGGAACACAACACTGCATCACAGTGTTATTTGGCTGCGGTCTTCTGTAAGGTGGAGGTACTTCCCCAGTCGGACTACTCCTTACAAAATGTCCTACCTCTCTTAAAAATACTTTAAAATAATTAGTTAGTAAATCTACCCAAGCCCGAATCGATTTTTCGTCTTAGTTTTTTTATTTTTATTTATTTATTTTATACAAACACTAACAGCACTTACAGTTTCCCAATGCGTGCTGTGAGTTAGGACAGGACATATTACACAGGTTTATGAGACTCATACATTATACACGAACGAACAAAGGATTTCAGCTTATCATAAAATATATCTACGTTTGGCAAATGAGCAATCAAGGCGCCAAAGAGTACCATGGCCTGGTTAGTGGGCGCGTACCGCGCGGTTTCCGTGGCCGACGTCGCAGCCACGAGTAGTGGCCGGTTGCGTAATTGCCTATAAACCACTGGGGTATAAAAGCTGCACCTAGCCAGAGCCGGTGGGTTGTCGATTTTTCCATTTAGTAACAAGTAATAATGAAGGAGTATGCTGCATTTTCGTCTAAGCTCCAGTGTATCTAAGCCTACCATACCTGATACATACAGCGACGGATATAAGAAGGGATAATATCCATACATTTTTTTATATAAAGAACGGGCGAATCTCTTCTGCACTCGCTCAAGCATTTGCCTGTATTTCTCCTCGTGAGGATCCCACACTATGGAGTTATATTCCAAAATGCTACGCACAAACGAAAAGTACAGAGCAATAATGACACGCCGATCAAAGAACTGATAAGACTGCCGCATAACAAAGCCTAATGCTTTATAAGCTCGCTTACAAATAATATTTATGTGAGTGTTCATAGTCAGCTTAGCGTCCAATAAAAGACCTAGATCTCTTATTTGTGTGACACGTTGCATTGGAGTATCTATAATTGTGTAGGGATGAACGATTGGAGAGGGTGATCTTGTAAATGTGATTGTTTTACATTTAGAAACATTTAAATCTAAGCAATTATGTTGACTCCACTCAACCACCCTATCTATATCCCGCTGCAACGCATCGCAATCCTGGGCGTTATTTACACCCATGAACAGCTTCACGTCATCCGCGAACAGAAGGCATTGCGTCTCTCTGACCACCATGGGCAGGTCGTTGATCATGAGGAGGAACAAGGTCGGACCGAGGGTGCTGCCCTGAACTACCCCAGAGGTAGCCTGGTAAGGTTCAGATTGAAAGCCAAACAGTTGGACATATTGTGTCCGATCAGAAAAATAATCCTCAAATAGTCTGAGAAGTTTCGGGGTGAATCCCAAAGCCGATAATTTATGCAAAAGCGTAGTTATCTGAACACGGTCGAATGCTTTTTGGTAATCGAAGTAAGCTGTATCTACCTGCTTATCTTCTTCCATCTGCGTTGCCACATAGTCTACAAAATTAATAAGATTAGTTGTCGTCGACCTACCAGCCCTGAACCCATGCTGACAGTCATTGAGAAAAGGTTGTACCTGGTGGCCAATTTGAAAGTTCAAAATACACTGAAATATTTTATCTAACGCTGACAGAACAGCTATAGGTCTGTGGTTATCAATAGAGTTTTTTGAGCCTTCCTTAGGTATCGGTATGACTTTTGATATTTTCCAGAGCCTGGGATACGTGTCTGTTTGCACAGCTAAATTAAATAAGTATTGGAGAGGTACTTTTAGGACCTCGATACAATCCCTAATCAGAAAGGAGGGGATGCCATCAGGACCAACAGAAGACTGGTTTTTCAGTCTTTTGACTGCAGTGGTGACCTCCTCTAATGTAATAAAGTCGATATGGACACGAAGAGAATCAGATGTGGGCTCATTCGGCGTGACATTTGAAGGCTGATATGGCAAAAATACAGACTGAAAATGTTCAGCAAAAGCACAAGCAGCCCTGGAACCACTTACCTCTTCACCTTTGTATTCAAAAGAAGTACAGTAATTTCTAGTAGAACGCTCACTCCTTATAAACTTCCAAAAATTTTTGGGATCACTCTTTATATCAGATTCAATACGCTGGATATAGTTACTATATTCTAACTTTATTAACTCTTTTGCCCTCCATCTATAATATTTGAACATCTCCCTATTGTACTCATTACCAATTTTTTTGAATTTCTTTAGATGATAGTATTTTTGCTTAATATTAGCTATGATTTCTGGTGTATACCATACAGGATACTGATAATTCCGATTTTGATAAATTAAGGGTGTTTTCTCTGGGACACAACATTTAAATACGAAAAATAACTTTTCGTAAAAAATACTTAGTGCTTCGTCCATATTGGTAGAAGAGAAAACGTCGCCCCAATCTATGAGCGCTAGTGATTCATAAAGCAGATGAAAGTTAGCCTTCTTAAAATTCCATTGAGGAAAGATGTTTTTATATTTGGATTCATAATCGTAGGCAGATGTAGGTACTGAGTCAGTCACAGCTGCGACGCCGGCCGTCCGGGGCACGCACAGCGACACGCCCAGTGGCGGGTGATGCGCGTCCGCCGGGACTATAGGTACAATGTCGTAGCGCATTTGTACACAATTGCCACCCAGATTGCTCAATACCAAATCTAATAAGTTACCATGGTCATTTTTCAGATTATTAAACTGCTCGAGTTTACAATAAGACAAAATATATGAAAATTGTAAAAGTACGTTATCAGTGCACGAATTAAGATTAAAATCACCTATAAACAAAAAATCTGACTTAGAATACTTGGAAACTACATTTTCTAATACATTGAAAGTTCTCAAATATATACTCTCAGGACTACTAGGTGGTATATACACAACACATAAAATAATGTTTCTGTGATTTATATGGATTCGTGCTGTAAGGACTTCGAGGTCTTCCGAATATCCTTCGATGTGAGTAATTTTCTCTAATTTGTATTGTGAGCGTACCGCTAGCAGGATGCCGCCCCAACCTACGTCGCTGGGCCGGTCATGTCTTATCACATTATATCCAGGAGGGAAAATCTCCGAATCGTAGATCGAACTAATGAGAAATGTTTCTGTTAGTATAAAAATGTCTGATTCGTCACTTAGAATACCTTCTTTGCATTTTTTTAATTTCGTACGTAGTCCCCTTACATTCTGATAGAAAATAGAAATACATTTAGGTTGCTTTGGCTTTATCGTTTTCTTTGCGAAACCCATTTCTCCATGGTTTCACATGAACGCCCTCAGCCCATATTTCTGGAGTCATATACTTTTTTATGTGCTTTGTGGGAATAGTCAATTTGAAGGACGTGTAGTCTCCGCGGGGTTTCAGCGCTTCAACCGCACAGTTATCCTCAGGGAAGGACCTGTTTAAATGCTGTAGAACCTGGTCAGCTGTAGTTCCGATTTTAACATAAAATAAGTGCAAATATGATTTCCTTTCCGCAGCTGCAATCGCATTATCGGAAGTTGAGACGGCCGTACCACGAACCACGTTACGAAGCGAATTACGATTTCGTTGACGCTTCACAGTAGTCCAATCGTTGGTATTTCCTGGAGCTTCGGCCTCATCTACTAAGACCATAGGTGAAGCAGGGAGTTGTACTACCATATTCGGTGTCATCTGAGGTGATTCAGGAATACCTAAATCCGCACCAACGCCGGCCGATTTCGCCTCCGCAAGCTGCGAAATACATTTCGTAGTAGGGGCGCTGCTATTTGCGCTTAATGTTAATTTGTCCATGACAGTCCTCACTGGTGGCTTGCGCGCAGCGATCGCCGATGACGCACGGATACGGGCTTCTCGGATTGGTCGCGGACCTCCTCCTAGCGTAGGATTACCCTCGACTTCACTGCCGCAAATTGATTGAGATTTGTCTTGGCCATTTGCAACAAATTTTTTGATGAGGATATTTTGATCCAACACAGTTTTTTCGAGCGATGCTACTTTATTAACTAACGAGTTCACGACCTTAGTTAACTCGCGGATAGCCATATCGGAAGATTTAGTGGACATTTCGATTTTAAATCACGGATTAACGCGGAGGTTAGAGGATCAGCTGTTACCTCGTCAACAGCGCGCGCGTATCAAGTAGTAGTTCGTAGTTTTAACGAATGATGCATGCACAGACTTAAAGTGACGTACATACGGATCAACATTGTATATTTAAACACTAGCGGCCCGTCCCAACTTCGCCCAGGTCTATAGCCTTCCTCGATAAACACTGTAAATTATTTTTCAAATCGGGCCAGTAGTTCCTGAGATTAATGCGTACAAACAAACAAACTCTTCAGCTTTATAATATTATATTGTATTGTATGGATAAAATTACAGGATGTAGTATACCTTTATACTTCCGACGTTTCAACCATGTTACAACGGCCGTGGTCATGGAACAAGCGGCTCAGCTTTTGTACAGCTCCGTACTTCCAGCGGAATCGTCATCTACGGACTATTTTGGTTTCACATCACAAAACACACCGTTATAACACGGTTGAAACGTCGGAAGTATAAAGGTATTAGACGCATCATTCAGTAGTTATACACGTATGTAATTACATACTGATTGTCGGCAATGAAGCTGAAAAATGGTCGCATGTGTGTGAGTGTCGCCGGCCATTCTTTGCGGTGTCACATAGTTGGTATATTTGTGTGAGTGAATCCCGTATGTGACAGGCAGAGTTTGCATACTTAATTCGTGATGACTATGTCTGTAGTACTTTTAAGTCTGTGGTTACAATGCGAAAAAGACAAATTAGGATACTGTTTTCTTCATATAGAACCTACTTATTTGCGTAAGGACCCGTTAAGCCGTTACGAATATATTATATTACATAATTAAAACTTATCTGTCTATCTATATATATATATAAATCTGATGGTAGACGCTCAGAAGCAGCTTCGAAATACATTTTTTTGGTCTGACACGTCTCCGTTTTATTATTTCAGCACGTGCAGACCCTATTAACTTTGCTAGTCCCCTTCACCTACCAAGCCATGTGAACCCAGCTGATATTGCTCTTGGGAAAAACATTTATGATGTCAATTATCCTGTTCACCAAGAAAAGCTATCAAGATATAACCCTATACTGAGCAACCAGTATCATTTGTTTACCAGGTAAAGTATACCACAGATAAACAGACTAGACCAATGGGAACATGACTAATTATTCATGGTATAGTTAAACTTGTTTCGTAGACTTGTCTCCCCTGTTAGCTCTCTCGGGGAAGGCAAGGTAACTTTACTTGTGGCGTTGGCACCCCTAGAGGGGGAAGGCAAGGGGCCATTTAATTTTTATACCACTATGTCCAAGTTATTACAATGGAGAGACTGCCGTCTGACCACCGTAATCCATTTTACAGGGAAACCAAACCTATACAACTATGATCTGGTGTGTTTTAGTAGTCAATACCATCAGATTATTCAGGCTACCTAAAGGCATAATACTGCCTAACACACAGAGCAATTTCCGTGGTCTAACAGGTAACGACTACCATCTAAATAGTACGCATGAATTGGGCTTCTTCACCTTAAAGGCAACTAAGGAAGAACTCGCCTACACGCACTAACCAGAGCTGAATTGTAGGGATAACTCCTCTTAGAAGTGTACACCAGTTTGGCATACCTACCTAAATGAAGAGATATCCAATGCTCAATAGTAGACAAAAAAAATGGGCTATTACGACAAAAGGCAACCAACCCATTCAGGCAACATGCACGACTCTTTTGCTTCTTGCTTTTTGGATAAGTAATAATCTCTACAGCAGGTTGCTTCGGATTCTCTTGGATCCTTAAGAAGTAAGACTCTAGTCCGACTTTTTGCTTTTTGGAGGTACAATGCAAAGTGCAAAGTTTTTAGCATACTTAAGTGCTTCTTCTCTTCTTCATTCTAAAGCTTCACAGTTGAATCCTCAGCTGGTTTCCTCAGACCCTAGGGTTTCTATTTTTACTACACCACTTCGTCCAGTCTTCGACAACCATAGCAGTGTGGCTCTTATTCATTTATTTATTAAAACTTTAATGAACCATAATGCTTAAAACATTATCTACTAGTCAACCGTATGCAGAAACAAGCTCCCTTAGCAAGATATCCTGCTTTGCAACGTCAAGCCAGCTCTTTTTGAGGCCCCTTGACTGTTTTTTTAATTTTCAGGAGGAACCCCACATTAAGCCAGCCCTTGCTGATATACAACAATGCTATTCTGGAGAACTCCAACTATGACATAACTCGTCGGACAGTCATGTTGATCCATGGTTATGAAGGCAACGCTACTTCACCGTTCAACCTCGCTATGGTACCAGGTAAACGCAAAAACTTTCTTACCAGAAGAACAGAAGAAGACCTTAGTAGACGTACAAAGGTCTTATACTTGGGTACCTCACGCTTATCTATTTTTGCCGCCAAAATGCATTGCTTGCGTTGTTGTGATTCGACTTGAATGCTAAGAGATGCAGTCAGTGCAGTGATATTACTGCGCCGGTTCCATTGTCTCTTTATTCCGCCCATATAAGAAAAAAAAAATTCTGTAAAGCTGCTTAATGTCAGTCAGAGGACAGATTGCACTTAAATGGGAAGAAAAACCTACACGACAGCGAGGCGTGGTCGGACGGCGTGGGGGAATTATCCCTCATTTCATTATTACAGCAGACGCCCATGACACCCCGCGTCTTGCGATGATCCACAACCAATAGTCTACTTGGATCCCTCCCATGCTAACTCATGAAACACCAATAATATCAATCGGTAAAACAAGGGGTCAAGGGTACACAACACTGTCACTCGAGCATTTCAGCGCCTCTTTGAAGTCCAAGCACAACGCCCATTGGACAACAAGGATTTAGAAGGCTTTTAGTGTTGCCATCCGCAAAGTGTGGCCATCTTCCGTACCGCGAAATACATTTAAATCGATTTAGATTTATCGCGTAATATTTTAATCTGCGACATATATACTCGTAATAAAGTTTTTATTATTGTTGTATTGTATGATGTAAATTATGGCAAAGTAATTTCTGTTTTCAGCAATCCTCACTGCTTCCGACTTGAACCTGATTGTCGTAGACTGGACTGAGGGAACTGAACATGGGGTACCAGGAGTTGTTGTATCAGGTAAGTCATGTTTCTTCATTCATATCGAGTGGGGTAAATGGTCAATTGACTTTGCACACCCTAGTGTGAGAGTTGGAACAGTCCTGGGTAGAATGGCCAAATAATAGATACTTCTTCCATTCTTCTTCTTAGCGAGTCGACTCTGGCTAATCATATTTGTGAATACCAATATTCTGTCACGGACAAGGCATTGTCAGTGGTTTCATAAACGTATTTAGAAGTGCTGGTGGCAGGGCACTCAGAACAAGACAAAATATGCCACAGTCTGGGGAAAGCCACCACATCGTACACATCTCCTATAAAAGTTTAGATGTCAACCAAGGTTTTGCTAAAAACTAAAAAGTTTGCTAAAACAACTAAAATGTTTACTCAAAAGAACGCTTGAACTTTAACAGCCAACGCCGTCGCTCAATTCGTCCTATGGTTGATGAATGCTGCTGAGGGTTACGAAGAGGACTACCACCTCATCGGGTTGGGGATTGGTGGACAGTATGCAGCTATCGCCAGCAGACTGGCTGGAAGACTGGGGCATGTTACTGGTGAGGAACATAAAAGTTTTGACAGGACATTTTAAAAACCGCTGTCACCTTAAGTTGACACCATGGAAGTAATAAGAACCCGTGGTACAACGTTGCCTCTGTACTCCAGACGTTTGCCTGTAGGCCGATTTCCACGGGAAGTATACAATTTGTTTAGTTGTTTCCAGTTTGGTTAGGACATTGCAGGCTTGAATCACCACAAAGATGATTCCGCGCTTCTGTATCACCTTCGCTCAAAAATTATAAAGAGGCTAAGATTTTGAGGTGAAAACAGGGTAATACCGTAATTCACACGCCTTAAAACACATTTCAAACATGCGAATGAATAAATGAATGAACCTAAGGCTTGAATTTGTACCACCAATATAAGTAAATAATGATGTATTTATATATCTAAATAGATAAATTACAAGATCATTCGTAAATACGAAACCTCGATATGACCTAAATTTAAATTCATATAGAAAGAAATCTGAAAAATGTTCACATAATTTGCAGCTCTGGACCCCCCAATTTGGGAAGAACCAGATCGGCTACGTTCCAGCGATGCGATGTACGTGGAAGTCATCTTCACCAACTCTGATGGAGTGTCAGCCGACCAGCCACACGGACAAGTGGACTTTTTCCCTAACGGCGGAAGGGATATGCCTGGATGTGGTGGGGACTGGGCTTGTAACCATGCAAGGTATTTTTATTCACCTACATGGCTCTACTTCTACTTAGTATAATAAAGAAGGGACGGAAAAATGGCAGGAAAGTGTGAAGAAACGAGGCGACATGATATTGCATCCCCACTTTTTAATACTAGATTGCCCTGCAGCTTTGAAGTGAGTAGAACCTATTTTATCCCTCCTACTCCTTGTGACGTAAACCTAACTACTGAAGGTCGTAATCTCTATTCAACACCTCAATGTTTCGCCATTAGGTTTGATCTTCTGCAGCTCTGCTGGCGTCCTGAATTTGGTCTGATAAGAAATGAAATAAAATCATTTATATTCAGTATATCTATCCATACCGGTCTGTCAGCTGTCGGCTGTCAGCGCTTTCACGGCCAAACCGCTGAACTGATTTTGATGAAATTTGTTATGAATATAGTTGAAGAACCGGGGTCAAACATAGGCTACTTTTTGACGCAGGCGGAGCTTCGGGAAAGAACTAGTTTTCAATATGAGATATAAATATCACTTAATAAAGTCAATTTACTTATATTTAGTTTACCACCACTTCCAAAGCGCAAGTGGAGAAGTGGCGACACAACAAACTCCACTGCAGCATTTTCTTCAAAACGTCAATTTTATTAGGAAGACAACATCTATTAGAAAATGGTCCAATTTTTTCTGGTCGGCACTTTTCACGTTTGGACTTATTGTTTAAAACATCAGTCTTGTAATCCAAATCGGTTTAGTTTGGCAGTGAAAGCAAAACAGACAGACAGTAAAAGATATAACTCCTGAACTCTGTAATGTTTTTTAATTGTTCTTATTTCACGGCTTACTTCTACATGGCAGAATCCATAGTAATTGGTTACATTTTTGAACTCTTTATTTTTATTTTATATTTCAGGGCGTACTTTTATATGGCAGAATCCATAGTAAGCGGAGGCTTCACCGGCCAGCAATGTGCCAGTATGGCAGACGCTTTAGCCGGCACTTGTGACCTTCCTGACATATTGCAAATGGGTGCACCTTATGCTAGTTACATGTAAGTTTAATTATCTGAGTACTTCAATTATTTATTGGATAAAATTAGGCTATATAAATAATTTAACTAACCTATAATTAATTAAAAAGTCCGCCCCTAATCGTGCCTGAAGCAAAAGTGCCCATGACACTAGCTGCTTTTCCCCGTTGTATCGCGAGGGATATGCGTTGCCTCAAGTACGACTCGGCGCGGTGGTCAGCAACCCAACACCACTACCTCTTAGGCGCCTGCCGCACAAAATTTTTGGCTTCTATATCCCAGGTAACGCTCACCTCTACGGCGAAGGGTACAGAAATATGTTGACTTCAGGGCCGCGTATTTGCTGTTTCTGGCCAATTATTAAATATTTCACGGATTATCATCTTTCTTCTTTACACTCGCACTGGTTTTGTATGCCGTCAGTAATTCCCTTACTTAGGTTGTCTCTACATCGACAAACTTGGGTTCACAATCTCTAAAATAACCGGTTGGAAGCGGTCTGCATCCAACGTTTGCCTGTGGCCATCCTTTTAACCTAATTTTGCGGTGGTCCTTTCCATTTTCGTATCTTTTTCGTCTTTTCTCATTTCAAGTGGAGTCGGCTCTCCTAAATATAGTTCCATTTTCGTTGTTACGAGCTGTGGGTTCGCTATGTGGAGAAAAATACCTGATGAATCGAAAAGACGTTTAGTTTCACAATGATGGTTGCCGACGTCACTTAACTTCACTAATCACTCACAATGTCCAAACTCTTGCTTAACACTGTCCTGATGAATCGCCGAAGTCGTTGATTTCACTCGTTCTTCGCACTCGTTTCTCTTCTGGATCCCTCTTGTAGCTCAACTAATCTTGAACTGGCCTTCAGCGGCACCTTCCACTATTGCAGGGCTGCTCAATCTTTTCCAGTGGTTGTCAACTGTGGGGCCGCGTTTCGTAGCAGTATTTATTATCCATACTTCCATAATTAATATTATAAATGCTAAACTCTGTCTGTCTGTCTGTCTGTTACGCTTTCACGGCCCAACCGCTGAACGGATTTTGATAAAATTTGGTATGAATATAGTTGAAGGCCCGGGGTCAAACATAGGCTTATTTTTGACGCAGGCGGAGCTGCGGGAAAAAGCTTAATGTTTAAATGTTAAGTATTACATAATTAACATTAAAATATTTATAGAAATCAAAATTAATGGGATATGTTTTTTTTCAGAGCAAGAGGCTTCTACTACGTGGAGACTAACGCTGCCCCACCATTTTCCAAAGGCTGATAATTTATTTTGTCATACAAAAACATATATGTATTTTATGCTATTAAAATTTAATCAAGAACTAAAAATATTATTTCATTACTGGCCCAGGAGGCCGATCGCGGTAAATGTAACAAAACCAAACCATTACCGCGAGGGCTATTTTTGAGTATGTATCAGTTACTTGGGCGGCCGAAAGGCTAAACTCGATGAGTCGAATGATTTTCATTCAACATAATAATAGGTGAGTCGAACTGTTTTCAATCGACTCACCAATTTTACACTCAAAAATAGCTTTCGCGGTCGTAGTTTTGGTCAAAACCAATAGTAATTACGTTAACGCGATTTCCAATTAGCGCGATAGGTGATTCAAGACTCATTACTTGAATCTGATTGTCCGATGGTAAAGCGACGATTCCGTATTTTCGAAGGCACGTTAAGCCGTCGGACAGTGTTGGCCACTAACAAACCACGAGTAATTTTCCTGTTGGTCTGGTTAGGTACCTACTCTGGAAAAAGGGTTACGGATATCAGACGGCAGTCGTTCCGTTAAAATTCTAGGACCATGTTTTAAACGTGCCCTAGGCTCCGAAACGTAACTAAGTAACACGCTTTGATAAAGAAGTGGGTGATCTATCTTCTTCTTCTATCTATACTTTAATAAAAGAGAAGAATCGACGTGTCTGTACATTTATTATTTTGGCTAGAAAATAAGAGGGAACGACTAAAGATGAATAATAGATTACAGAAAAATGTTTTTATATCAATCTTGTCTGTCTGTCTGTCTGCACACGCTAATCTCAGGAACTACTGGACAGATTTGAATTTAGTTTTCACAAACTGATTGGCCTTAGCTAAGGGCAACATCTTATCTTTGTTTCATCAAAATTGGACATCAGGAAAGAAAGTTATCATCATTTAAAGATTTTTAAATTTCCCCTGATAAAAATTTCATAGCAAAATAATAAGCGGAGTAAGTAGGTAAGTCGTCAAAGTCACATAATTTCGCTTTTTCCTTCGAGTTGTTTGCTTAGATTATGAAGAAGTTGTCTTGGTTAATCGACCCTGTATGTCCTGGTTTCATTGATTTAAAATCCCTTCCCCTCAAGGTGCATTTGATGTCCGTTTTTCTTGGTTCATTCAATTCATCCATACTAATATTATAAATGCGAAAGTCTGTCTGTCTTTCTGTCTGTCTGTCTGTCTGTCTGTTACGCTTTCACAGGCAAACCGCTGAACGGATTTTGATAAAATTTGGTACGAATACAGTTGAAGACCCGGGGTCAAACATAGGCTACTTTTTGACGCAGGCGGAGCTGCGGGAATTCAGGTGTCAAAGAGTCAATCGATCGATACATCTACATACATATAATAAAACTGTAGTTAATTCTGTACATTTGATATAAAAGAAAAAATATTATTAGCGCTCTTTATACATGTAACAGAAAGATTTCTTATGTTTTCGCGATTGTTATTCATTGTTATTGTTTTGTTTTAAGTAATAAACGCGATAAAACCGTATTAAAATAGTTTAATTTCATGTAACAGAAGCAGATAAAGAAAAATATATGATTTTTGGACATTATGTCTGTTGTGCATCTTTGGCGCAAAAACTATTACGGATTTAAATAAAACTTTTATTATATAGTCATAGCTGTTTCCCGCAGCTCTTCATACAAATATTATAAAAAAATTTCATCAAAATCCGTTTAACGGTTTGGCCGTGAAAGCGTATCAGACAGACGGACAGACAGACTTTCGCATTTATAGTATTAGTATGGAAGTATGGATAGTCCTCGGTAACATAAGACTGACAGAACTCTTTGTTCTGGAAGGACTTAAACCCAACTTAAATTGACTCCTAAAATGTATGGCGCGCATACTAATGAGAGGCACACTGGCCCATTCAATTTTTGGAAACAAAAAAACGGGTTTTTTTCCTTTTCGTTAGAATTTTTTTTGCCATGCTTTATAATTAGAGTAATTGATGGTGGTGTTCATAATGTGAGTTATTTTTAAATGTATGTGATTACGTAGTTACTTATATGTTTTTTCATTCATTCACATCGAGTGGGTTACATGGCCAATCGACCGTGCACGTCCCGGTGATAAAGTTTTCTTGGAATTACCTTACGGCCTCTGACATGGTTCCTTTAACGACCGCCAGATGGCAGCCGGGCGGGACCAACGACTTAACGTACTTTCCGAAGCACGGAATCATTATGTCTTTGAATTAGCACGTGTTGCAGAATTTAGCCATTAAATACTGAAGCAATCCCGCTAAATGGAAAAAACGTTAACGTAACCAAAACCTCGCCTCTGGCGTGGGTTCTATATTGTGACTTTTCAGTCATTCTTATAGAGTGGGTTACATGGTCAATCGACCCTGCACACCCTGTCGTCAGATTTTTTTCAGAAACGCATTTCAGCCTCTGAGGTGGGATGACTCTTCAGTCATTCTTATCGAGTTGGTTTACATATCAATCGACCCTGTTCACCCTGGTGTCCGATTTTTTTCGGAGACGCCTTTCGGCCTCTGAGTTGGGATGACTCTTCAGTCATTCTTATCAAGTGGGTTACATGGTCAATCGACCCTGCACACCCTGGTGTCAGATTTTTTTTCGAAAACATCTTTCGGTCTCTGACGTAGGTTCTATATTTTGTCGTTTTAGTCATTCTTATCGAGTGGGTTACATGATCAATCGACCCTGCACACCCTGGTGTCAGATTTTTTTTTCGAAAACACCTTTCGGTCTCTGACGTAGGTTCTATATTTTGTCGTTTTAGTCATTCTTATCGAGTAGGTTACATGGTCAATCAACCCTGCACACCCTGTTGTCAGAGTTTTTTCGAAAACACCTTGAAATATACCTATTTATGGTATATTTCAAGGCGTTATGTAGCCTACATTGTAGTAGAAGGCCGGTGAATCAAATTAATACTTCTTACAATTATGTTTTTTTTCCAGATTAGCATTCCTGCTACCAACTGGTGGTTGCCAATAAACCTTTCACACCCCAATCATGATTTTAAAGGTTTGGAAAGAATTTATGGACGGATAATGTTCATGTACAAATCACGATTGTTTCTTTTATGCCAAACAGTATACCGTCGCAACGACTGATATTATGTAAGGAAAGTAGGTATGCAATCGAATTTTAAGCGGACGAAGTCGCGGGCACAGCTAGTGTCATAATAATTAAACAAATTTATCAACCGATTAGATACCTAAATCTTAAATATATTGTTTTATTGTTAGGCTTAATGAAGCATTTGTTATTTTATTAGGGCTTCGTAAGACACCGATGTAAAGAACCATTTTGAAAAGAAAATTTAGACGTATCTTCGTCCCTAGACCTTTGTATAATCTAATCAATAATCAATAATCTTTTATTCGTTTGTAAACATGTTGAATTCAAGATGGTACATTGAAAATATTAAGCACATACATGTTAAGCCTACTAGGCATACAAAAGTGAAGTCAGTGGTGTCACACATCATCTAAGTTACTCTATGTAAAATCGAGAGCAAAACAATGCACTGATGACGCTTCACCCACCCGGCTGCTGCGACGACTATGACACAGATACAGTAAATAACCAATTCTACGAGTAACACACACATTGAAGCGTGTACGCAACCGAATCGTAGTACCTAGGTGCATTAGGCATCGAGTTTGCCGCTGTTGTATATTTTGTTCGGGATGTGTGAACAAAATTATTAAACAAAAAATATATACACAGATGAAAGATAAGGAACCCGATCTATCAATTAATTTCACGTTTGACATTTCAAGAAGTATAAAATATTGTAAATTATAATCAGATTAAATATTAATTGTTTACAACATGAAGGCTTTGGTTCCCTGTGTGGTCTTTGGGCTGATTTGCGGTAAGTTAATTGATTCATTTATTCAATTTATAACCCTACGAAATCGAATTAGAAATGGGGAGACCCGTAGGAGAACGTAATTCGCCGACATAGCCCAGCGGATTTGTGTCATTGGGCGGAGCACATAGCGCAGAGAACCGATAACCGATGGAGTAGGAAGGTTCTCGAATGGGGGCCGGCAAGAGCAGCATTGGTGTTGAATGCAGGCCTCTTCCAATCAGTAATTCTGCAAATCATTGGGTGAGGCCTAAGTCCAGCAGGGGACTGACTGCGGCTGACAAATTGGATGTGACTATAATTCAAATTTAGATTTAAATTAGTGGTCCAAAAATGATTTTTGTCGCATTTGATTAAATTTAACATAACGATATTGTAATAATATAATTATTTAACAGTATTATTTAACGTAAAACAATGGCCTGTTTGTCTAAAAGTAAAAACAAAATGCTAAATTCTTATTTTGAATTAATTCTTTAATCCTTCGTTATCGGGCTACGTCATACTATTATCAGGTTATCTAATCCCACGTTAATTTATAATCTACCTACCATTATGAGAAAATCAAAAACAAAATTGCTACTTCAATTGAATATAGCTGAGTTCAAAGCAACTGTAGTGAGTTAGGGGTAATCTCGTCCCACTTAGTACGTTCATAATTCTTCACAATGTATTAAAATATATTTTTTTGTTTTCAGCAATAAATGCGGAACCAGAATATAATGCGGATATTAATAACCAATATCATCTGTTTACAAGGTGAGATGGAAAACAAATCAATAATTAATTACTTCGCTTAAGTTGGAATTTCTACCTCCGTACACCCGGTGGTCGTGGGTTCGTTTCCCATGGGAAGCATACTTTGTTTAGTTGTTTCCAGTTTGGTTAGGACAGTGCAGGCTTGAATCACCTGATTGTCTGGTAATAATGATGATTGTGTGCTTCAGAAAGCACGTTAAGCCGTTGGTCCCGGCTGTTATTTGGTGGTCGTTGGAACCGAGTCAGTGGCCGAAAGACGTTTTCGAAAAACTCCGACTTCCAAAGAAGTTGGACTCTCCGTTGATTTGCAAAGAAGACCACAGGCCTCTGCTATTATTTAAATGGCTTTGAAAATAAAGAAAAATATATGAGATGTCGTGTCACGGAGATGAAGATGCTGCGCTAGATGTATGGAGTGTCGTGGAAAGACCACGTAAGAAAGTCCCGCATTCGAGGCAGTCTTCATTTCACGACGTAGAATCCACCTACGATGGTATAATCGAGTTTCTGGGAAACCAGAAGATAATGCATCAAAAGTTACATGGGGAGCAAGTTTGTCGGGGTAGGCTACCTCCACTAAGGGTAAACCAAAAAGTGCAGACTTGACGTCGCTATACGAAGCACTGAGTGAGTAGTAAACCCTCAACACTTAAAGAGTTAGCAAACTTTACAGGGAAAACGCAATGGTAGCACAGAATTTATAGTACTAAGTGGGGGAAGAAAAACATAAAATGAGTGAGTTATGTTAATTTGGACACCTATTTATTTATTTATTTAACACTTGTTTGCGCACAGTACAATAAATAAAACATAATTATAAATCAAAACAGTTTGTACGCAAAAGGTAAAATCCCGTATTTTCATGAGCCCATATGTATAAGTATTTACTATCATAGCATTTTGGTCATTTGCAGACGAAACCCCACAGTAAGCCAGCCATTACTGCGAGGGAATGCCGACATCCTTGTAGCCAGCAACTACGATCCAAGACTAAAAACAATAGTGTCTGTCCACGGGTGGGATGGCGGGCCTATTGACCCCTACAATCTTGTTATGATACCTGGTAAATTGCCACAGAATATTTAGATATATGTCTATTAAGAAATTTAAAACGACCAATCGCCAAGTCCACTGTGCCTGATTTGCTTAAACATCGCACAGCAAGATTCAAAGTACCATAAGGACAATAATACAAATCTATTTTTGTAAAGGCTGAAGCTATTCTTATCAGACAGGATTGTTATGGTCTATAAAATAGCAAAGGGCTCCCATGAGGCTCTCCAAAGAGCATCGCAAAGGAAAAACGTTTATTTCTCAATGGGGCTCTTCTATAACCTCTTTCCATCAGATGAGCAGCATGTTTGTTTATATACACAACACCACAAAATTATTTAAAGTATTTAATTGATTCAGGCGTTACTTTGCGGAAGTTACAGTTACAAGCACTTAACAAATTATTTTGCGTGCTTCTGCTACCAGTTAGTTCATGCAAACTATTGCCGGCCGGTACCCACCCACTACTAATAGTCGCAACATACCCGCCACCATTAGTTTGCACTTGCGACACGTGTTTCAGCATCCTCAGGCACTAGACCAAGCTGTTAATAGTTCGACGTTTAAACGACGAATGACACAAAACCATCGTACCGCTGGGTAGTTGTATAATGGGAGGGGGAGACAGCGGTACGATGGTTTTGTGTCATTCGTCGTTTATACGTCGAGCTATTGCTTGCACGTTATTTTTTCTGAATATTCTAGCTATTTTATCTGCAACATTACTAGAACTTGAAAAAGCTGCATATAATAGATGTATAATGTTTTGATTTTTATTTTGTGTAATTTTATTAACTGTATTTATTACGGCCGGCAATAGTTTGCATGAACTAACTTTACAATATGTTATCACAAATTTTGAATAACATGCCAAATCATCTTAAAGACAGGTGATTTGCAAAAAACGCAATTAATTTAATTAAAAAATATTTTTACGATTAATAGTAATAATAAATAATATATAACTAAAATGAATAATAACATTTATTAATAAGACCACATTTACATACCATTATTGTGTCTTAATGCGACTGATGTTATAATACTCTTATCCCTACTATCCATACTAATCCATACTAAAATTATAAATGCGAAAGTCTGTCTGCCTGTCTGTTAGCTTTCACGGCCAAACCGTTGAGCGGATTTTGATGAAATTTGGTATGAATATAGTTGAAGACCCGGGGTCCAACATAGGCTATTTTTTGACGCAGGCGGAGCTGCGGAAAAAAGCTATTATTATAAATGCAAAAGTCTGTCTGTCTGTCTGTTACGCTTTCACGGCCAAACCGCTGAACGGATTTTAATGAAATTTGGTATGAATATAATTGAAGACCCGGGGTCAAACATAGGCTACTTTTTGACGCAGGCGGAGCTGCGGGAAAAAGCTAGTTCACTATAAAAACACGCCGTAGAGATCCATAAGCGTGCAGGTGGCTGGGCACTCAGTGCAGGATAAGTCTGGGGAGAGGCACAACGCTGGCTGGTCTTCACCGCGTTAATAGTACTAACGACAATAGTACCAAAAAATGTTAAACCAGGCAGCCCAGACCTAAGTAATTTGTTCTTCTTGCAGCATTACTAGCTAGCGAAGACATAAATCTTATCATAGTGGACTGGCACATCGGATCACTTGGAGATTCAGATGCCTTATTGGAATCAGGTAAGACTTTTTCTTTTATCTTTTTTTTTGTAGAGTCATATCAGCTAATTTGTCAATTTAATTTCGATCAATAGCTACGTGTAGGTATGTACTTATCACTTCCATGGGCTTAGTGTCTTCTTTTACACAGTTGAAAGAGCAGTCAACGTAGCCCATGGATGTAATAAGACTAAAAACTACTGACCTCAGCAACAACTCCTCAGGGTCTTTAGGCCAATGCCTTAACCACAGTTGGAGGCAGTTACTGTGTTTTTAGAAGCTACCTCTTCTTCGTCTAAGCGTGTTTTCCTATTTACGTCCTCAGCTTACGCTTCGGAGCCTAGGGTACGCTGTAAGTCATGGTCCTAGATTTGGTGGTACTGGTTATTACAATGGATGGTAAGATAAAAAGATAAAGATAAAATGTCTTTATTGTTTGAATTTAGGTACAAGGAAGATGTCAACAAAAACAACAATAATCTCCAAATTCTGCCATTCCAGGCGTACAATATATTATGAATCCAATGAATGGGAGCGAATCCCCATGCGAAAGCTATATTTATTTATATTCCAAAAACTCTTGTATACTATAAAAACATTTATCAATTATTAATATCAACGAAGCACTGCGAAACTTCTTAAATGGCAGTTCCTTTATATCGTCAGGCAGTTTATTATATATCTTTACAGACATAATATAGCTATTATTACTAGTTATAGCCAAATGCGTCGGTCTGATCTCCGTGACCAACAGGAACATGATTCGAAGTGTATTTATAGGCCAACACTGTCAAATTTTTTTCAGCTAACCTTAAGGCATCTGGCAAAGCTTTACGACAACCATTTATTAATAACTATCTATTACAGTCATAAATTAACATCACTTTTATCAATTCGAAGACATGTTTTGATGATTCACAGGTCGTAGCGTCGCACGTTTCATTGATTGGCTCAAGCTTTTCACCGGCAGACCAGCTGAGTACTTCCACCTGGTCGGCTTCAGTCTTGGAGCTCATCATGCTGGCATCACCGGCAGACACGTCGAAGGAGGAGTTGGATATGTGATGGGTAAGTAACAGCCGCACCCGGAGCAGTTAATGACCACTCAAATGAAAAGAAAATTGTTAAAATGGTTCTGAAAGTTATCTATGTAAATCTAGAAAAACTTTCTTTATAAGACGTGTCAATGGTAACTACACTAATTTGGCACAGTAAGACGCAACATCCACGGCCGAGTCAGAGGCCATAGCCAAATCTGCCTTCGTACATGCCATTGCATTGTGTGCAGTATTCTTCTTTGAAAGTAAATCTTACCTTTAAGAATTCCTTATAGAACAGCTCCGGTGAAAGTTTACGAATTCACCAAACATTGGGAATCTGGAAAAGTATACCTATCTTTTTTAAGTAGCCTTAGGTGTCCCACTTTAGCTTTCCACGCAACTAGGTCAAGTGCAGTTTGATGCCATCGGCTATTGAATTCTTCCAGTTCATTGCTAGTCGATCCCATATATCTGACAGTACGCAACCCAATCCCAATTAAACTTGGCCGTCTCAAACTCAGAATTAATAACGTAGATAGAAGTGCCTTAAGCAAGCCAGTTAAGCCTCTCGAGTCCTGACTTAGTATTTCGAGGCTTAACTTTGCCACTCGTTATGGCACTTCTACCTAATCTTATTTCTGGGTATTTTTAGAAGGAAACAAGTATCTGAAATATTTTTCACTCATTCCTAGCTTTAGACCCGTCAAGCGGTGGCTTTAATGACGAAGGTCGGTTTCGAGCTGATGATGGACAGTACACAGAAGCAATCTACACGCATGCTGGTTTAACAGCCTACTTCGGAAACCTGGCTCATGTTAATTTCTACCCTAATGGAGGGGTAAATATGCCCGGGTGTAATTTTGATCCTGCTTGCAATCATTTCAGGTAAATTACCATGTTTCATTCATACAAATATTGCTAAAGATTCAGAAAATCTGAAATCTAACTGATCCCGTGGTCAAATGACCAGTGAGATCCAGACCCGGAGGGTTCGATTCTAACAAGAAGCATACTTTGTTTAGCTGTTTCCTGATTGGACATTAGCTTGAATCACCTGATTGTCTGTAAATAATGATGATTCTGTGCTTTGGACGGTACGTCAAGCCGTCGGTCCCTGTTGCTCATTATAGGAATTACGTTAGAGGCCAAAAGTCGATGTACAGACTCAATTGATCATGTTACCTAAATCTATTGGGGGACAGCACCTACTTTCATTACTTACATTCATTACTTACGAGGCGGTATATAGCGTATTAGCCGAGTATGTAGGACCAATTTCGTTCACAAGTTGTCATACGACGATTTTCAACACATTTGCGAGGAAAAACACACTTAAATTATTTACTTTTTATTGACCAAGCGAGCGAAGCGAGTGAGGTCTCTAAATCGAGTTGGGGCAAAAACAAATTGTTTGTATGTATGTAAGTATGTATGTATGCATGTATGTTTGTTTGTACCGCGTCGATAAAATTCAAAGTGTGTATAGAAGGCATGCATAGAATTATTAAGTTCGTTTGGCATCAAAATCGGTTTGGTAGTTTTTGAGATATTGGCATTAATGTAAAAATAAATATTTTTTGATAACTCCAAAGCTGTAAGTCTATTTTCGTTGATAATCGAAATGTATGTAGTGATACGTATGGTATTAAAATAATATTTAGTGATATTTAACAGACTTTAAAAAAAAAAGATCTAATGTTTTTTTGTATTTGTTAATTAATAACTCCGTTATTACTGAACCAATTGAAAAAACTATTAATAAGTTCGATAAGGCATACTTTTAGTTTAGTCCAGTAATTTTTTTATAGGAATTGGTTTAGTAGTTTAGTAATAAAATAATAATAACTGTAAAACACCTAGAATTAAAGTGAAGATGTCGTCGAAGTAAAATAATCTATTTTTTTTTCAAATTACAAGATATTTTGAAGTCGGGATATTAATCTAAAAGAGTGGAAGTAGAAGGATCAATGGACCTTATAGTCTAACGGATTAAAAAGTAACGATAACAGAAGGAGGTGTTTTTTAAATAATTATGCCTGGGCAAACAAAATAGATAAATCCCTCAAATATACAGGCATGACCTGTATATTTGATTGATTGGCCTACAAGGTTCTTCCAAAATCCAAAACTGGGAGGGAGGGATTGAAGGAGGAGGTTCTCAATTTGAGTGAATGTTGACAGCATAACTCTCCAACACAACCTCTCGTCCGGGCATCAACATCTGGCCCACGTAGGGGGCGGGCAACGGGTACAATTACGACCTGATTCCATGGTTAGGACTGCTGTTGGTGATACCAAAACCTTCCCCGTCATGGTCGGGGTTCGCCAGGGCCACTCAGCCCTTATCTGTTCTGTGTGGTATTAAACGAAGTGTCAAGCAGCTACAGGGATACACACGAGCAACCTCCGTGGCAGCTCATGTATGCGGATGATATCACACTGACGGACGCGGACAGGGTGACTGGTGCGACGTGCAAACACGTGGAAGGAGTCACTGGAGAACGGCGGTCTAAAGCTTAATGTGACGAAGACCGAGTACATGGCCTGTAACACTAGAGATCCCCAACCGGTACACATAGGTGAAGACTTGTTCGAGTGTACGGACCAGGTCAATTACCTGAGATCTGTACTTGACTCGTCCGGAGACATTGACTGCGACGTCAAAGCCCGAATAGCAGCAGCTGGGTCAAAATGGCGCGAGGTGACTGGTGTCGTCTGTGACCCATAAATACCGGTTAGACTTAAAGAACAGGTCTATTAAACTATGGTTAGGCTTGCCCTTGGCAACGAGGCGTGGCCGGTGCTCGAGCAGCATAAGCAAGTGTTGCGTGTCGCGGAGATGAAGATGTTGCGGTGGATGTGTGGAGTGTCGCGGAAAGATCGTATACGAATTCGTGACATAGCGGACAAACTTCAGAAGAGCCGCTTAAGATGGTACGGCCACGTGTTGCGAAAACCGGCTAAATATGTTGGGAACAGGTGTCTAGCCATGCAGAAGGCAGAAGGGGCGCACCCAAAAAATGCTGGCTCGAGGTCGCAACGGAGGATATGCGTGCTAATGGACTAATAACCAGGGATGCCGAAGACCGTGCGAAATGGAGAAGAAGGAAGAAAGAGGACCCTGGGCTACGAGGCAATCAGCCGAGGATGCATCCGAGAAGGCGCTAAGATGAGTAGTAGTTGGCAGTATAACTCCGTCATGTCTGAACCGTAGCCGTCATCAATATTAGATTTTCGCCTAGATTAGTATATCCGTCTAATGTTTACTAAAATAAATATAAATATGAAATACATACATACCATCACGCCTTTTTCCCGTAGGGATAGGCAGAGACTATGGATTTCCATTTGCTACGATCCTTACAGACTTCCCTCGCTTCTTCTACGCTCATCACTCTCGTCGATTGCGGGCACTCCTGACATCTCCCTTTTATAATATGTCTGCGATTTGGTGGCAGTATGTTCTCCGAGGCCGGCCCTTACCGACTTTTCCTGACACCTTTGATTTGTATATACCTTTCCTAAGTCTCCTTTCATCCATCCTTTCTACATGCCCAAACCATTTTAACATGCCTTTTTCTATCTTTTGTTACAAATTCAGCATCGAAACTCAGAAGATATTAACAATATGAAATATATTGTTGATTTATCATTTGGAAACTAAAATAGTTGTAATTTTTTGCAAAAATCTTAAAATCCTCTCGCCGTATATTTTAAAAAATATACCGTAACCATGGAAACCATTACTTTACAAGTGCGATAAAACAACGTATTACAACCCTCAGTAAGAGCCTAATTACAATTAATTAAAACACACAAACGAAACTTTCGCTTATATATCATTAGATAGATCGACAGGATCGTCTTGTACCTTTTTTGTCTGTGTTTTTTGTGATATTTCCCAAATTTTAAAATCTATTTCATATGAGAGGCTACACATCTCTTTATAAAGCAAAATATTCGATGATCTTTAAATCCAAACTAAGTATACTTAGGACTGCTTTAGGCGAATCCATTTACTTTCATGAGCACATTGTTTAATGTGTGCTACTACACACACAAGCGCGTCTACATGAACAAATTCATTACTGGATTATCAGCACAACACACTTATCTTTACAGAGCATACTTCTACTATGCGGAGTCCATAGTCTCTGGCGGGTTCACTAGCAGAGAATGCGCTGGTTTCCAAGAAGCTCTCGCCGGAGCCTGCAATCTGCCTGGCAGGCTGCATATGGGTGCCCGCGTGCCTGTTAAGGAGTAAGTATATATCAGTCAACAAACTCTTTGTGATACTGAACCTAATGATGGATGGATGAAAGGAGACATATGAAAGGTATTTACAAATCAAAGATGACAGGAAAAGTCGGTAAGGAAGAGACAAGACTCGGAGAACATACTGCGACCAAATCGCAGACATATTAAAAAAGGGAGATGTCAGGAGTACCCGTATTTGACGAGCGTGTATGCCGAGAGTGATGAGCGTAGAAGAAGCGAGGGAAGGATCTTAGCAAATGAAAATTTGTAGTCTCTGCCTACGGGAAAAAGGCGTGATGATATGTATGTATGTACTGAAACCATAGCCGGGGCAATAAGGTGCAACAGTTGCAATCTAATTAATCCATACTAATATTATAAATGCGAAAGTCTGTCTGTCTGTCTATTACGATTTCACGGCCAAACCGCTGAATAGATTTTGATGAAACTTGGTATAAATATAGTTGAAGACCAGGGGTCAAACATAGGCTACTTTTTGACGCAGGCGGAGCTGCGGGAAAAAGCTAGTAATTCATATTTTGATAACTGCTCCTATTATTAAATAATAAACACATCGCACTCAGAGTCTTAAATGACTATTTAAAAAGCAAATAAATAATGAGTAAAATGTATATAAATTTATACATAAGAAAATTAATATAGTGTACATTCAAAACAAAATCTCTCGGCTATGGTATATTTTTCTATTTGAGTTTGAATAAATGCAATAAAAATCGTATTAAAATAGTTTATTTGAATGTTTAAGTAATTCATTTGTGAATACTATGAATGAATTAATAACTCGTTTTTTTCAGAGCAAGAGGCACATATTACTTGACAACTAATGCTGGTCCACCGTTTTCTATCGTCTGAGTTTAGATGCTGAATTTGTAACGAAAGGTTAATGAAATAATATTGACATTGAAAACGCTTTTTTTTTATTTTGTAACCGTTGACTTCGTTTTATTATTCCCCTTTTATTATCATTTTGACTGTATGTCAAAATTCCTTCAGGGTCAGCAACGCGCTCGTGACATCTCCGGTATTGCAGGCGTTCATAGGCTACAGTAACCACTTACTATCGAGTGGACCGTACGCTTGTTTGCCTACTTAGTTGCATAAAAAAAATGTGGCAATGCAAAGTGAGCAATGGAGCGAAATGTTCTTGTGACAACAAGGCTTGATAGGATAAGAAATACGATACTTCGTTCTAGGACAGGAATCGCCGATGTGGGACGCAAAGCTGCCAAACTTAAATGGGATTGGGCGGGTCACGTCTGCGGCATGGATAACAATCGTTGGGCTCAAATATCCACTAAGTGGCGCCCTGAGGCTGGCTGGCGAAAGAGAAGAAGACCGAGGATGCGCTGGAGCGACGACTTGGGAAGATTCGAGGCTAGGTGGTCAGAGGTGGTGGAACAGAGAGAGGTTTGGAAGGAGTTGGGGGAGACCTTTGCCCAGCAGTGGGACAAAATAGGTTAATAAAAAAAAGTGACAATGCTCCAATTGTAAAGACGGCTTGTGTTTTCAAATGTACAAATTTTTATTTTTATGTCTTCATCTTAAAAAGTTTTCTTTTTTTTAGCAATTCTGGATCCCACTGCTGAACAAAAGCTTCCCCTCTTTTCTTCCACGCATTTTTTTTTTATCCTATAAACTAAATCAAGTGAGAAAACATTATCTCTCTGCAATTGAAGCTGATCCTGCTCATCGTTAGACATTTTCTTCTCTTCTTTTATTTTTTATTATTGTATGTTGTATGTAGGTATATGATATGTATATATTCATTAAAGGTATAGTATGTATTATTCGATTGTAGGTTTATTTATTGACTGTTGTATATGGATGATAGTGTTAGTATTTTATTACTGTACCGCCTTTGTTTGTTTTCACTTTTTATCCTATCTACCCTAAGGTTGGCTGGAAGAAATTGCAATAGCGATAAGTCCGCCTTTGTACTCAATATTCTAAATGTATTACTTTTAATTTTGATTTTGTGATTGGTACAATAAAGTGTATATCTATCTATCTATCTATCTAAATAGTGTAATGGGTACTTTTGAGCCGGGTGCCGTTCGGGGTGGTATATTTTTAGATTAGAAAAGTTTGTGGTTTTTTATTTTTAGTTTTTAGTTAGTTGTAATTTAGATATTTTTTTTACGTCTTAATTTAAATTGTCGTTTGTTTATTTGGTAATATATTATGTTGTACAACAGATTTAAATAACATACAACAGCATGAAAAAACAAAAGTACAATGGCGGACTTTATCGTTTTGTTTGATATTCAAATACTTAGAAAATTTTATAAAATAACTTTGCAACAACGTTCATACAACATTAGAAAACGTTATATGAAGTATTATCTCACTAATTACACATTTTATTTCGTATCACAGCTTCACTGCCAAAAGAGAAAATCTAACTCTTTCATTTAGAACTTTGCAAATAAGATTAAAACATCATTTAACAATCAAGGGAACTCATCAAACTTTAACTCCAAACAATTTGGTATTCAGGCGTAACGTCCATTTTTAATTGGCACAATTCATTCATTCATCGTGATAATATTTCGTTTGGTAGGTTATATCTCAAAATATCGAAAGAACGGAGCCACTTTCACGAGAAAACTCTCAATTTCACAAATCTGTTATGCGTCCTGAAGCTTTATTTCTGAAAAGTATGACTCGTCCAACATTAGTGAATCGAGTGAATGAATGAATGCATGAATGAACACTTCATTGCACCATTTACATACATATAAGAAAAGATACAGCAAAGAAACCAATTAACATTATGACAAATGAGTACAAAGGCGGACTTATTGCTAATGCAATCTCTTCCAGCCAACCTTATGGTAGAAAATTGTTTTTTATCTCCCCTACGGTGGACATTATATGACTCAGTAAATTATTTGGCTCACCGATTATGTCGAATGAAAACCATTTCTTATATGTATGTCATTTACAATAAAGTGTTCATTCATTCATTCGACTCTTACGAATATACGAGTCGTAATTTTAAAACCAGTACAGGGCTCCTGTTGCACATGTTGTCGCGCATCTGTCAATCTCATTATTGAACAGGGAAGTATACAAAACCTGGCAAGTTACATAAAGACCAAAAATCTAGTCACATTGCCTGTAGGACATAGGAGAATGGGGCACACTCAAAAATTTCTACCTTGATGTTGCAACTATTTAGTTCCTATTCTTTATAAAATAATTTAATAATTCTAAATAATAGGAGAAAAAAGGCAGGAAAGAAGTCCTCTTTGCTCTAAGCAACTACGTGAGAACATAATCGGGAAATGCTATGTATAATTAGTATAGTAGAGAGAGAATATGGTAATTACCTAAAATTTACGCTATTTCGAGTCTATGAGATTGAATTATATTTGTAGGGTGTCAATTCTTTATATTGCATAGTGCACAATTGAATCGTAATTGGATTGCAACAATTTTTGATGTTTCTGGTATTCTGTTACTACTTTTAATACCGTATTCCATTAGCATGCCATTGAACTGCAACTGGAAAATTTTGCCAATCAAAAAAATCATAATTTTTTATTATATATTGGTACTCTGCAATTTATTATATTTAATTTTTCTACTTCTTCAACCACTGCTGAGTGTAGGTCTCCTCATGTCTTGCGCAGCACTCGAGCTATGTCATCAGACCATCTCGCTGGTGGCTTTCCCAAACCTATGCGCCCTTGTCTTGGTCTCCACTCGATCAATTTTCGACTCCATCTCCCATCTTCTGTCCTACCAATGTGGCCCGCCCATTTCCACTTCCGTTGGGCAAAGGTTATGTAGGTTAGGTTGGCTATGTCCGGAAGTTTCGTACGCCTGCGGATCATCATATTTCTTACTCTATCCAGCACGGTAATTCCGAGTATAGCGCGCTCCATTTTCCTCTGAGCCACTTGTAGTTTGTGGATGAGGTTTTTAGTGACAGACCACGTTTCGGCTCTATATACCATCAACGGAAGCACACACATATTAAAAGCTCGTCGTTTGAGGGATATTAGGATGTCAGTCTTCAAGACTTCAGAGAGGTTGCTGAAAGCGGTCCATCCCAGTCTTATATCCAGATATACGTACTCATCCACCCTCTCTATATGTATGCTTTCAACTGTGATATGGATAACTAAAGGATCTCTACACATAAATTTGGTCTTAGCAATATTCATACGTAAGCCAACTGCTGCCAACTTAGCATAAAGGTCCTTTATCATTGCCTCGAGGTCCTCCATATTTTCTGCAAAGATATCAACATCGTCCGCGAAGCGAAGGTGGTTAAATCGTTGTTCATCCTATTATTATATACCTTTTTCTGACCAGTTTAAGAGTTTGAAAATGTCCTCTAAGCAAGATGTAAAAAGCTGAGATGGTGTCTCCTTGTCTGACTCCTCTTTTTACTGATGTAGGTTTTGACAGGTCGAGAAATTTCATTTGAAGAGTAGCTTTGTCGTATATCTCTTTTAAGATTTCTATGTACCTCGTGTCAACAAGGTTTCTTTTGAGAGAATGCCCAATGTTCAACTGTGTCGAAAGCTTTTTAATAGTTAACAAATGCAAAAACGGGTGGCATGTTATATTTCTCCAGAACCTGTTTCACAGTATGTATGTGGTCTAATGTTGAGAAGCCACTGAGGAAGCCTGCTTGTTCGATGGGCTGAGCTGAGTTTGTTAGTAAGACGTAGGGTAATCACATTTGTATTTAAAATCTTTAAATATGTGGTTGAATAGTGAGATGGGTCGGTAATTCCGAAGATTAGTCTTGTCACCCTTTTTAACTTTATAACTACAGCACTTTTCCAAGTCTCTGGTGTAATTCCCTCAAAGAGTGCCTTATTAGTTAAAAGAAAGGCCTTAGTAGTTGTAGTTATTTCAACACTTGTTTCCCTCCATACAACAAATATTCAACCAAAATTTTGTCTTCTTTGGCTGCTTTTCCCTTTTTCATAAGTTTCAAGGCATTCCTTATCTCATACATACTAATTTCAGGGAGGTCTTTAGTTCTATGTCTTGAAAGTGTAGCCCTAGGGTCCTTACTGTTTACGTTAGGTTCAGGTGCTTTGGAACTGTAAAGCTTTTCATATAATTTTTCTGCTTGGTCAATTATTTCATCTCTGTCAGTTGTTATAGCTCCCGTTTATGTTGTTAGTTTATGTATTTTTTTAATTTTCTCTACTTGACGAAGATTTTCGGACCCCGATGCTGTTTTATAGATTTTAGCACAATATAAATTTATTTCACGTTGGTCTTTGCAAATCATTTTTTAGTATTCATCTGTTAATTTCGACTACACTATCATAGTTCCAGGATTTCAGAAGGTTAGTACGTTCGTTTATTAATAGTTTTGTTTCTATTGAGTAGTTGAGTTTTGGTCGTAACTCACTGATAACCTCACTTATATTATCGAATAAATCAGATCTTGCTGACTTCCTTTCTGTCCTTTAATTTATTTTCATAGTAGTCTTATTTCGCCTGTAAAAAGTTATTGTGTACCGGTAATCCAGCTGATAATACCAATTTGCGTCGTTCATTTTTAACATTTTTTATTTTTTCTACTATTACAATTCAATTACGTTTTGTAATTGTATATCAGTTGCATGGTCTTTCAAAGTTTTTTAGCAGAATTGACAGCCAGGTCCAGAAAATCAGTCTGGCACATTAGGCTCGAAAATATTGTTGCCACACTTCATATGGTGACGCAATATTCTGCAAAAAAATAAATATTATTCATATTATCCATTTAATTAATAATTTACATATTATATTAATAAAAATTAATAAAAAAATACAGAAGTTTCATTTCTGTGTTATAATTATTTTTCTTTAAATATTAATAGGATTTTCATTCATCAATCCCATTGAAACAACTTTTAAAGTTAATACGTGTTGTATTCAATCCTTTCAGCCCATTAGTGGCATTGTTCTTTAATTTTAGCTTTGTTTTATTGTCTATACCTCAATTTATACGCTTATCTCGGAATAAGTGTTCACAGTTTTGACACTGAAGAATTAACCCGAACGAAGCTGCAGGCAAAAGCTAGTCAAATATAAATTCAAATATTACTATTCAATTCAATTCAAATCATTTATTGCGTTTCATATAGTACATTGTAAGTTCTTATCTAGGTACACACACTGTTTTTATAAAATGCTAGCTGTTTCCCGCAGCTCCGCCTGCGGTATATAGCCCATGTTACTCAGGGTGGATGTAGCTTTCCAATGGTGAAAGAATTTTTGAAATCGGCACAGTAGTTTTTGAGTTTATTCATTACAATCATATCTACACACAAAAATACAAATCTTTCCTCTTTATAATATTAGTGTAGAAGTGTAGATGTAGATGTAAAAGTACAATATGAACCCTGTCGGGTTGCAATTTAAGAAATGGAACGGCAAGCGGTTAGTGGATGTTAATAATTTATCTTATGTGTAAAGAATATAAAAATTAAAATAAAATAAACGAATTTTAAAATATTTTTGTAGATAGTCAAGTAATTAAATCGTTGTCAAAGTTTGTCCAATAATTTTAAGAATGTCATTAAATTGAATTTAATACTATACCTAGGACTATTTTAATTTAATATACGCTTGGTTCAACAGGTTTATTAGTTTATTATCAGTGACTAAGCCTTTAATCTTCCACTAGAATAATCCTAATGAAAAAAAATCTAGAATCAATAAAATCAAAACCCAACTAGACCTTATTCAATGATTTATTTTTTATTTATTTATTTATTAATTCGCATATCCTATCATTACATCACATTTTGAAGCAATTCTAAAATTCAATTTGTAGTAATTCTAAATTGAATCTAACCTCAAATCTCATTCTTACAAAACCTAGAAATCCAGCTTTCTGCGCACAAAACCGGAAAAATCCAGTAACATCCGGACGGACATACCTAATCCTTCGCCGGTGTCGGATCCACTTAGAATAATCTATCGTTTAGAGAAACGCCCTGGGAACATAAGGCTGAGAACAGATATGTTCATAAGTCATTAAATAGCTTGCTAACATAACATTTTCCTCGTGACAGACTTAACTAACTGAGAAAGTGTTATCCAAAAAGGGTAGACTACCTCCTAACATAGAAATATCAATATTACTAACGTACAGAACGGACACTCATCGGGATCTGTGCCCTCCCACCGGGAACAGATCCCGCACCGAGCCGCTAAAATCGAGAGCAAAATAATGCAAGGATGTCGCGCTGCCACGCCGTCTGGTATCAATGTACGCGACCGAATCGTGGCAGTAGTAATGGGTATGGGGCTCGCCGCTGTTGAATGGGGTGTCCGGGGTGTGACACTAGCAGGCAAGAGCCGAGCTGTAACTGTAGCGATGAAGAAGTGGGAAAACAATCGTGCATCTGTTTAGGTATAACCCTTTTCGCGCACTTTTCGCTTACTCGCAGAAACATATGTTAGGCGCACATTAACTAAAATAAGTTCTATCGCTTTCCCTCTTATCGATATGCTTGAAAGAACGAGACAGCACAGTTTTTATTTAACACGGGCTTAATAAATGTTTCTTAATGCAGGAGATAGCGAATTCACCTATAAATTGGCTTCATCAGCGATTTAATTGTCACAGCCATCAAAAATAATGAAAACTACACGTGCTCGATTATATTATTGTTATCTCATGTCTGCACTAACCCTAAACAATAGAAGCAGAGCTAGGAAGTCTGGCAATATCTGGGAATCCTGCCGGTAATTTAGGTAATAAATTGTACCTTATTGCATTTGCTAAGGTTGTATGCTTAATTATCTTGTTTGAGTGTTGAAATAAAGCGTAATTATCAATTAATTAGCTATTTCCTGCGGATTTGTCCACGTAAAATTATGTAGGTGTAAAACAGGCTTGATCAAAACTCATAAAATTTGAAGATTTAAAGATTCAAGAAAAGTGCATGTACGTTAAAATGGTAAAACAGCTATTTTTAAATAGTTAACAAAAAATCTACAGAGTCAAAAGTTCTTTTACCCAAAATCAAATCTAGTTAAATAAAACCCTTTTTCAAATACAAACCGACGAATAAAACATATCAAATTATGACATAAGTAAAACTTGACTTTTCAAATCAAACGAAAATCATGAAACCACAAAAATAAATTTCATTCCGAAAATTAACAGAAAATCCACAGCCACAATGTAAAATAGCTTGCTTACAATAATGTAACACGGGTACACATTCAATTTACTATTTATACATTTTGTATATTTAAGTGCAGTTCACAAGTATGGGGAAGCTGCCTTATGTGTATACAGATTCTGAGGAGACCGAAGACACTTCCAGCTCAGTGGAATGTGCGAAGAAGAAAAAGAGATTTTCGTTAGTACTTTTTCATTAAGTTTGCAAATAATCATACGGCCTGCCTGATGGCACTGTCATCTGGTGGTCGATAAAGGAACCACGTCAGAGGCCGAGAGGTGGGTCAGAGTGTCGGATAGGGTGCGCAAATAAAAATTTCACGGAATGTCACGTTTTGTGACAAAGTCGAACGCTCGCTCGCTTATTTTGGAGGTCTGTAGACACTAACCTATAACCTAACCTATGACTTCCATAAAGTCAGTTCCGTGACTAAGGCGATCTTTCAAAAAAGTGACTCTAACTCTGTAAATATCGCCCGCAGAAAAAATGGTCACATGACCTCAAATGATTTTTGTAGTGATCCCCAAAATAAAAAAAAAAAACAAGTGTTGATAGGACATAAAAAAATCTCGTACCACAGCGCACCCTTTTTTTACAGTCTCACCGCGATTCCGCACAAGACACCAACTCTACATGGTCGATTGACAATGTAACCTACACAAAATGATGATGATAGCTCTAACTGCCTCCGTGGTTCAGTGAAGATCCTGGATTCGATTCCCACGGGATGCATACTTTGATTTTTCTTAGTTGTTTCCAATGTGTAAGGCTTGAATCACCTGATTGTCTGATAATAATGATGACAGCATGCTTCGAGAGGCACGTCTAGTGGTCGTTAAAGACGTCAAAAGCTGAAAGGCACCAAAAACTTTGACACACGTCATTCTTTAGCCATTCTTTGTAGAGCTCCTCCGTGCTTTGGTAGGTGCGTTCATTATCATCATCATTTTAACCGCAGTAAGTTTTTCAATATGATTGGTTGGAAGCGGCCTACACCCAGTATTTGCCTGTGATCTTTTCCAAATCATTTGACAATCCAATCGGTAGATGTCGAAAGCTGCGCTTACCGGTACATGGCGGTCATTCGATAAATTTTCTGCCCATCGGTCATGTTATGTTGTAGAGCCTGGAGATTCTCTATTCTTCTAAATATAAGTTAGACTGTAATATTTTTTTTACTAGATGACCTGCGTAATCTGTGTCAGTTAGGTGTGGTGGTATTCTTAAATCGAATTCCTAAGTACCATATATAACAAAGATAATGTTTTCTACTAAAGGTATGTGTGAGGAGAGAAGATAAATCTAGGATTCGGGGAATAGTACAATATTTATTATTTTTACTTTATAAATTTGGTAAATTTAGACTCTAAGGATACACGTTAATGAGAAATATAGATAGAGGTCGTGGGATCGAATGGCGAATTCAAATTCGCCTCACCGATTATTCATCACTCACACTCACTGATTTTGAATGAGTCGCACTCATGGTCAGATATCTCTGCAGCATTCTCTCTAATCCTTCAACAGCATCCTGAAATACTCCGCCAATAACGTGAAGAAGAAAAGCAATAAGCACAGCAAGTCAGACCCTGACCCTGACTACTCTGGTCTCCGAGGAGCCAGCAGCCACCGCGTAAGGTACAGACTGCCGGGGATACTGAAGAATACTAATAATTATACTAGCCCTAACAAGGACCGGGAATGTAAGTAACTTTTTTTTATCAAGCTCAGATTTTCGTGAATATTTTGCCTTATTAATAATTCAGAATAATAGGACCATTTCTGTAGGACACTGTCAAATTAAAAACATCATGTCTTCCCTGGTAAATAAAGATCCATGCATTATTGTGCATTTCTGTGTATCACTATTATACCTCTAATTTTACAAAGACTTAGCTATATAATTGTACTCTTGACAACATCACTCTTCATAAGCAGTCGGTAAAAAAATCGGCTAGCTAGCTATTTAGAAGCACATAAAATGTGTAAATTGAATTGACGATTGTTAAAATAAGTATCTATATTTAACTGCACAGCACGTTAAAGTTTTTTGCTCTTCTCCTTTGCTACCGTTGCATTAGCGATAAGTCCGCTTTTGTACTCATTTTTTTTATTGTTGATTGGATTCAGATTTTCTATGTATGTATGTTAATTTTATTAAAACTTTACAATAAACCTTCAACATTTGCAAAACTGCTTACGCAGTTTGACTGCAGGTAAGTTAGGGTGTATGTAAACGGTGCAAAATAACATTTATTATTTCTTCACCAGCGTCTGAAGAAGAAGACGAACCAGACTACTCCAAGGTGTACCTATCCAAGGACAAGTGCCTCGTGGGCCGGGTGCCCCTGCCCCCGGGCTCCAAGCCTGGCCGGGGCGGAGGCGTCGCCATATTAGTGAGGAAGAATGTTAGCGTGAGTCTCTTTTCTTCTACCAAAGATTTCTACATCTTCTTAAGACATAATAAATGTAATTTTTTTTAAAAGACTTATTTCGTCAAACGTCTTCCAAAATCCAAAAATTTGTACTCCAATGGTCAACCCATCTTTTACACCTCAGGGATACCAGTATCAAAGAGGACAATCAACTCTGTTTGCCTTGGTATTTTCTCCGTCCAAGCGCGTTTCCCAGTTACGTCTTCAGCGTACGCTTCAATGTCTTGTTCCTAGATTTATCAGTTATTAAAATGGAGTGACTGCCATTAGTCCTGCCAGACTGGACCTACGGATCTCTTTGGCGTATTCTCTTGCAGGTTCTTGTGAGAAAAAATATATATTTTAACAAGTAAATAACAATGGAAAATAAAAATAAAATTTCACGATCGCTTGGTGGTAGATGTAAGACGTTATAGTAAATTTTCTTGTTAGTATCAGTATTAACTAGATCCCATGGCACCCCAGGGATATGGCTTGTCCGCAATGGTATCTACTGTTTACAAGAGGATTTGTGCTAAAAATTGACCCCATAGGACGATGTACTTCTTATTTTTTTTCTTGAAGTTTAAGGCAAGATCTATTTTCTGTATTTTTTTTCGAAAATTTAAATCCAATAACTTCGGAAGTTCAGGGACTCAGTATTTTTTGACTTCTTTTATTAATAACTTAAAATCTATTTATTTTAAGAATTTAAAAAAATACAAAATATCTTTGAGGTAGCCCCAATAAACGAATTAAAGTCAATTTTTGTTAAGAAAATATATATTAACAAATATAGTAGTATTATTAGTAGTAGTATTTAAATCCATACTAATATTATAAATGCGAAAGTCTGTCTGTCTGTCTGTCCGTCTGTTACGCTTTCACGGCCAAACCGCTGAACGGATTTTGATGAAATTTGGTATGTATATAGTTGAAGACCCGGGGTCAAACATAGGCTACTTTTTTAATGCGGGCGGAGCTGCGGGAAACCGCTAGTTGTCAATAAAAAAAATTAAAGCCAAAAATCTATAAACACTGGAATATCTACCCACTTGAACACATAAGTGGGAAGAATTATCTCATCAAGTGGGAAGATATTCCAGTGTTTCTAAGTTATTTTTCATAAAAACTAGTTCAAAGTTCTCAGACTTTAAAAGTTACTGCGATTATGTAGAGCCCAAATACATTTTTTACCCTCATCTCATATACCCTATTTAACACAAATTAATTATTTAAATATGGACTCTGGGCTGAAATGAGAGCTTTACTGAGGATGTGTGAAGTACGTCTGAGCGATAAAATTAAAACTAGTGAGATAAGGAAAAGGTGTGGTGTGAATGAGGATGTAGTGACAAAGATAGAAAAAGCCATGTTAAGATAATTTGGGCATGTAGAAAGGATGGATGAAAGGATACTTACGAAAGGTATTTACAAATCAAAGGTGACAGGAAAAGTCGGTAAGGGCCTTGGAGAACATACTGCGACCAAATCGCAGGTACATATTAAAAAAGGGAGATGTCAGGAGTACCCGTAATTGACGAGCGTGTATGACGAGATTGATGAGCGTAGAAGAAGCGAGGGAAGTCTGTAAGGATCGTAGCAAATGTAAATCCGTATTCTCTGCCTACCCCTACGGGAAAAAGGCGTGATGGTATGTATGTATGGACTCTGGGCTCCGAAGCAAACAACTGAGGATGCAACCGGGGAAACGCTAAGATGAAGACAAATAAATTGAAATATTGAAAAATATAGATCTACGAAATATTATAAATCACCACAAATTACAATAGTTCTCAATAAATAAGTTTTTAATATCTAGTCACGTCCAATAGTCACCCAGAGATTTCTGCACGACAATTTACACCTATCACCAGTCAATAAAAGATGCCGACGCACCGTCCATTCGGATAATATGCCTTGCCTCCATCAATACACCAATACCTGGAGCTCTATTTTTGAAAAGTGTGAGTCACGCAAAATCGGCGAGTCGAATAATTTTTGTTCGATATCAAAGGCTTTTTGTTTGATATCGAACGATTTTCATTCGACATTTATATGTCATACATTTCACAAATAATGCCCTTGGCCACTACAGTCCCGCGTACAAGGTAAGAATTTCCACATCGCCAAGACTCTGTCATAATGGCTCCTTGGAGGACAGTCTAACATGGAACTAGTTTGAAATACTGCTATTACAGCGCCAAAGATATGTCTACTATGGTTCATGAGAAGAAAAATAAAATTAATAAAGAGCATCTGTGTGCTTAGCATGGAGCAATTACAAAGAGGAGATGCCGTTTGAAATGGCGCAGTGATGTGATCATTGGCGCCTCGCCAACACACAAGTGGGCGGAGCTTGTCATTGCTCGTGCTCCATGCATGGAGCCACGGCCGAAACCAAGTACCCGCACGTCTGCCTTCCGCCCCGTGTAGCCTTACAAATACTTTCTTACAAAACGCTTATTACAGCATCTCCTCTTTGTAATTGCTCCATGGGCTTAGAATAGAATAGAATATATCTTTATTGATAAAGCTATCGCGTAGCTACAGCAAAGGTCTTATAAACTTATGCTAGATGTTTATGGATGTCTACGAAACCTCTAACAATGCCTAATTCATTGTCAAATTAAAAAGTTTGCCAGAGAAGAAGAATAAAGAGCAATATTTTTCAGCAATTCTCGAATTCGACTGTTTCTTTAGTGCAAGAAACCTCATGAAGTTTCGATGATTTCAATACCAAACAAAATGCGAAATATTTTGGACCTTACAAAATTTCTCAGTACAAGACATTCTGAAGAAAAAACACTAGCCGCATTGACCCACTCCCATCCCATGATAGGACAAAAGTGGGACCAAAATAAAAATTATAAATCTGATTTACAAAAATCCATATTTTCATATTCATATTTCATACTAATAAGTACGAAAGACTGTCTATCTATTATGCTTTCACGGACAAACTGCTGAACGAACGGACAAAACGTTGAAGAACCGGGGTCAATCATAGGCTACTTTTTGACGCAGGCCGAGCTGCGGGAAACAGCTAGTAACTTATAAAATGGCTCTTCCATACTTCTAAAATGTTTTCTAAGTCCTCGACTGGCCCAGACTTTACACCAATGCAGGATAGTTTAGAACCCCACACATATTTTCTCGTAAAATCTCCCCAAGGGACTGCTCGCGTGCTCGCTGACGTATTAAGGTACAGCGTTCGATTCCCGGGGCGGATAACTTATAGATATTGTGCAAATAATAACTGCTACGGTCGTGGGTTGAATTTGTATTTCGTTTAAATTTTTACTTGCCATAGAATAAAATCGTCGTATTATTTACATTGATGATTTACTCGAGAATAAAGATTTGCAACTTGACATGCTTGCTAGGATTCCTAGAGTTCTCACAACTCTTTTTATGCTCGCCTTTTACAGCTACTCCAGCCATACTCAATGATAATGATTGCACTAAAAAATATATACTTAAGGTATAGTAATGAAGCACAAATGCGGACTTAGCAACGTAAGATAAATTTCTTCCAGTCCACCTTAACGTGGGTGGAAAATTGTTAGAACATGATAATAATATTCATACTGAATCGATAGTTCTTGGCCACTAGGGAATTCGCCACGACGAATTTCGCTCCGAAGCTTCGACGACACAACTAAACGAAGTATGGCTTCTCGTTGAAATCGAACCACGATATCCGGGTTGAAGACGAGCTCCTTATAACCACTGGACCACGTAGCACCATTTTTATCCTTATTGATGATGGTTACAGGGTATGCAGCCCCAGCAGAGCACTAGCAGCACCAAACGTAGAAGGAAAACCAAATTGAGCAGGAAGAGGTCATATTAGAACACAGAGATTATAGCGTAAGTCTTAAACCCGTACGAAAAGAAGGCTTTATTATAAGATTGACCTTTATGGATTGATATTTTTGAAAAGTGTGTGAAAAAAAGATGCAAGCCTTGCAGCTTTCTTTCATACTACATACATACAAGATTGCCCCCGCAGTGCTGGGGCAATTGGTCGTGTACGTACAGGCTTGCATCGTGTTGCCTAATATCGGCCTTCGGCACTTGTTTCCAAGATTGCCCCAGCCGGCCTGCACGACACTGCGTCTGTAGAGTAGTTAGACCAATTCGCCATGAGACGGATATTTGCTGGAAAGTGTTTAGAAACGGGACGAAATGATATTGCCGCAATCTTGCTCCAGCCTAGATTATGTGGAGCAGGAGAGCAAGCTGACAATTGCGTAGAGACGACAAGTATTGGCCCAACACTGCTCCAACCTAGATTTGCAGGAGCAGGTCGGTAGAAGGCTCTTAGAATTTGTATGCTTGCTTGATACATTTTCAATTGGCTATTTTCTTTTGCAGGTTCGCAGGTCAACTAAATAATTAAAAACTTGGATTATGGTCGAGTTTCGTTTTCATAATGGATGTGTATCTACGCAAATATTTGTGATTACAGTGAAATTACTAGCAAAAATTATTATGTTTATTGTTTACTGAACGCTAATAAACATTAAAAGTCAATCGAAGGTTTTAGTCCAGTAGATTTTTTATTAATTATATTATACTAGCTGTTTCCCGCAGCTCCGCCTGCGTAAAAAACCAGCCTATGTTTGACCCCGGGTCTCCAACTATATTCATACTAAATTTCATCAAAATCCGTTCAGCGGTTTGGCCGTGAAAGCATAACATACAGACAGACAGACAGAAAGACGGACAGACTTCCGCATTTATTATATTAGTATGGATAAATTTCATTCTAAAGTAAGTGAACAATAAACATGTCCTGCCCAGTCTTACTTCAGGTGGGTGACATTGGCTACTTTCTGGATACCGGACGGTCACAGAGGTAGAGGAAGACCAAGAAGAAGATAGGTCTATGATTTGGACAGTTTCCAATCAGATTGGAAATAGGATTGCCCAACAGTGGAACAACATCTTGAGCCTAGTAAAAAAAAAAAAAAGTTTTAGCACTACACAAACTAGTTTAATTTTTTTAAATGTTCACAAGCATTCTTTTTCATTATTTGTGTCAATAAATAAATTTGGCCCAGAAGGATAAAATTACAGCAGATCCTTACCAAGTTATTTGGCGTGAAGAATAAAACGTAGGCGTTTGCATGAACTGACTGGTGGCGGTAGCATTCAAAATAATTTAGTTAGTGCTTGTAATTTTCGTTTCGTAGACTTGTCTCCCCTGTTGGCTCCCTCGAGGGAGGCAAGGTAACTTTGCTCGACTTGTGCAAAGTAACGCCCACCATTCAGATATCCAAACTTCCATAATTCCATACTTAATATTATAAATGCAAAAGTCTGTCTTTCTATCTGTCTGTTACGCTTTCACGGCCAAACCGCTGAACGAATTTTGATGAAATTTGGTATGAATATAGTTGAAGACCCGGGGTCAAACATAGGCTACTTTTTGACGCAGGCGAAGCTGCGGGAAACAGCTAGTATTAAATACGTTAAAGCAGTTAAAGATGTTTTTTTTATATATACAATTAAGTAGGCAAACAAGCGTGCGGCCTACCTGATGGTAAGTGGTTACCGTAGCCTATGAACGCCTGCAACACCGGACATGTTACGACCGCGTTGCCGACCCTGAAGGAATTTTTTCACGCCCTTTTTGAAGGCTCCCATCTTATAGTCACTAGGAAAAACCATGGCAGGAAAACCATGATCCATAGATTGCCCGAGGTACACCTATTGCTCTCGGATAGAGCTTTGTACCATTTTTTATTTTTCTGAGTTTCTGCCGTGATCTGGATTTGTAAGACAAAAGGCATGAAGTATGAATTCTCGCGCATAGACAAATCTCGAATTAGACCATAACTCGAAAGGCGCAAGAATCATACTCGGTTCTTTTGTCCAGACAGCACCGGCTGAAAATATTGGATATCGAATGAAAATCATTTTATATCACCGGTTTCGAATTAATCATAGATCTTCAGTATCTACCTACTTACATATTTTTAACTAATGCTTCAAATGTGGTCAAAAAATAAAAAGCGACGACGTCTCCTCATAAAGCACAAAGTCCTACTAAAGAAGATATAAAAATAATCCGACCAACGAATTCAATTTGTTGACAAATGGCACAGGCAGATATACCTGTCGCCAAGCTGATAATTATTCAACGGGTAAGCCAGAGATGATCCTGCATTCGGCCCTCTGGCAGAGATGGAAATTAATAGAACTGACATTGTCTTTACAGCCTATGAATATGCTTAACGCACGGACTTAGTATCTTAAACAGGACTGAGTACTTCTGCAAATTTGCATAGAGGCAAGACCATGGAGTAATTACAAAGAGATGCCGTTTGAAATGGCGCAGTGATGTGTTCATTGGCGCCTCGCCGACACAAAAGTGGGCGGAGCTTGTCATTGCTCGCGCTCCATGGTTGGAGCCACGGCCGAAACCAAGCACCCCGCACGTCTGCCTTCCGCCCCGTGTAGCCTCACAAATACTTTCTTACAAAACGCTTATTACGGCATCTCCTCTTTGTAATTGCTCCGTGGGCAAGACCGAGCCAAGCGAGATAGAAATAGTGATGGAACCTGTCTCTTTCTAGCAAATACAAGCTTTATCACGTTGGTACTTGTGCAAAATAGGGTGACCACGCTCCTCTGGAAAAAAAGATGCAGATTTTTTTACAGACACATTAAAATGTTCTGAGTGCGGAGGTGCTAGCTAATCTCACAAGTTATTGTTCTGTGCAGACTTTACGGAAATTGGAGTCTAGTCGAAAATAACGTTTTGTAGACATGTCCCCCCCCCCCTATTGGCTCCCTTGGGGAAGACAAGGAAACTTTACTAGTGTCCTTGGCTTCACTAGACAAGCAGTACTAAAGGCTAAACGTAATGCGCCAAGTGTTGTCCACTCTAAGTTAGGTCGTACCTGCTGTTGCTTAACTCGCGTAATCGTCACAAACATTCACGTCCCGCTAAGCAATCAAGCTAGCTATTTATGAGCAGTATTTACGAAGTTTAAAATATTTTGTCCCGATTAAAAATAATATCATGATCACCTTATTAAAAAGAGATAGCTTCCTCTACTATTTCTATCTTTTCCTGCTCGGGTTTTAGGTCAAAGAGCTCAGTCCGGTTTAAAATACTAAGTCCATGGCGTAACGTGACCATTTATTTTTTACTCAAAACGGGACATAAGTTTATATATGTCAATTGGTAGTTTAAGACTTTAACACAGTATGCGAGACTAAATCATTTTCAGTTAAAAAATATGTGAAAATCATAGACAGAAAACCGAGAATTATACACAAGTAACTAGTGATCAACGTTAAGCATAGTATCATCAGTAGTTCCCCCTAATGAATTGAAGGAACTACAGAGGCAAAAAGTCTCAGTAGTTTATTTATTTATTTATAAATCTTTATTGTACCACAAGTTTACAATTGGCGGACTTAATGCTAAAAGCATTCTCTCCCAGTCAACCATTAGGAAAAACAGAAAAGTTATGTGCGGCGCGAATTATTTTAAAATACAATGAGAGAAAAAAAAACACTTAACTGCTAAATAAACATACATAGATTTACATACAGTATTCATAACTATACATATACATACATAAGAGATGAAAACGGAAAAAGATGACGATTTAGGGTGATATTATGCTAGTGAGGTGAATTTTGACTTTTCTTTTGAAAGCGAATTTAGTAATGGTCTCTTTGATGTCATCTGGTAGTTCCTTCAAAGGAACTGCGAAAGGAACTACTTTAAAGGAACTACTGAAAGAAAAGGGTAAGAGGTGACGTTGGTAGAGACCAACAGCCCAGGAGTGCCAATTTTAAAATCTACACTAATATTATCTACATCTACACTAATATTATAAAGAGGAAAGATTTGTATTTTTGTGTGTATGTTTGTAATGAATAAACTCAAAAACTACTGTGCCGATTTCAAAAATTCTTTCTCCATTGGAAAGCTACATTCACCGTGAGTAACATGGCTATATACCGCAGGTGGAGCTGCGGGAAACAGCTAGTCTACGATAATTCACTCAAAATCGATAAGTCCAATGGTTTTCGTTCAATTTCGAAAAGTTTTCAATAGTCATAATCATTCCACACATACATTTGAAAAATATGGCTCTAGCACATATTGTCGTGGGCATTGACAAAGGAACATTTATTTGGTATCGATGCTCTTTGGTCGCGGTCGCGGGTGTACAACACCCTTCTCCTTCCTTTTCTCAATCCTTTTTCAAGTTAAATTTTTCCCGTTCCTTTAAATCATTTTTTCAATTTCTTTCAATATTGTGTTATATATACGGCCATGCATGTGGGCCTATATTTGTAACAAAAATAAGCATTATTAATCCTGTATGACATCGAATGATAATCACTCGATTTTGCGTGATACATTTCTAAAATAGACCTTAGCTCTTGATGTCAATTCTATCTATGCTAACTCTATGCCCCGCTATTACCCCGCATTATCCCGCCTCTCTCTTGGGAAATATGGTGCATATAAATATTTCACGTTGTTCTGTAAATTCACTCTTTATAACGCTAATTATATATTTTTTTTAAATATTTTGTGCTGTTGCGCGTGGTACTCATCATGTAAATAAAATAGCTGTTTCTCTTCAAAAATTGATACAAACAATTTATATGAATTGCATTTCACAAAACCACTGAGATTTATACTATGAAGAAACACAAGGAGGCATACATAGATTAATTCTTGGTCTCCGCGGCGCTACGACTAGATACCGCGGTGTGAAGAAAAATCAGTTTCCAGAATGCGGCCACATAATAGGAAAGTGTGTGTAAAACAATGTGCAAAGACGCACACTAGCGTCGATTATGGTGTTGCCAGCTACTTGACTGGTGCCCGTGCCAATGGGAAAATTATTTATTGCTGTGGTCTTGTTACGTATTATAAAAAGTAGTTCAGAAAATCTTTTAAAATGAAATTAAAATAAAACTGGCCAAGTGTGAGTCGGCTCGCGTGGAGAGGGTTCTGTACGATTTTTTCCTAAACAAATTTAAAATTATCTCATAGGTTTTCCTGTAATTTATGCATCGAAATTCTGGAATCGATAGTTTCGGAGATAAGGTAGGGGAAATGGTTAATTTTTGTCTATTTTATTTTATAATTCTAATAAAGAATCCTAAAATTGCAAAAAAAACTTTTTAGGGTTTATATACAAATAAATAAATAGACATACACATCCTACTAATACTATAAACGCGAAAGTTTGTAAGTATGGATGGATGTTTGTTACTCTTTCACAACTAAACCGCTGAATTGATTGATATATTATCACGGCCTTTTTCCATACAGTAGTGTTGCTTACGAATAAATATAATAATCGATTCTTTGATAGTTGAAAATATAATCTAAGGTATCGATAGTGATCATATATCGATAGTATCGATATTGATACTATCGAGAATATATTTCTGTAAGTACAATATTTTTTTCTGTATGAGTTGAATGACGATGATTTGTGTTATGCCCGCTGTACATCCCGCCGCCGAGTTCCGGTATATCTGTATAGTACCGGTGCCTGAAATGCTTGGTATTATTGTTAATCCATTAATCGATTATTTTTCATAAATTCTCAAAAATCAATACTACAGATTAGATTATATCGATACTATAGATATATAATCGATTAATAACCATTGATATAAATGATTACCTATGTCGAAATTCAATAATCGACTAATTCTTTAGTATTGCAGTTAATAATCGATTATTTTCGACTAATTGTCAAAAATCGATTAAATTTTTTATATTAATACTTTCCATACCCTAGATTATTAAAAAAAAATCCAAATTCGATTAATCGAATATCCGGCAACAATACCTTACGGGGTACCAACTACCCAAAGGCAAAGGATAGGTATGGTTCTTCGATTTTCGCCTACTCCCTCGGCCGGCTTATATGGTCTGCGCGGGAAGAGAAGCAGCTAGTACATTCCATGTATTTATTTTTCTCCCAGACCAGCATTAAAGAAATAAGATGTTAAAGACAGACAAAATTGTCAGAAAAGTCAAAATTACAACATCCCTCTTTTGGTGCCGGGAGTTAAAAAACAAAATATCTAAAAAATAAAAATCGAAACGTCGGGGAATTTGGGATTTTTTAATACACGGCAACATTGAGCACTGAGCGGTACTTCGCGCCATATTTTAGGGTTATGTTATTTTCGTGAGTAATTTATGTTCATATTTCGAAATTATACAATACTTATTGATGGTATGTAATACCAGTATCTTTCTATTTCTTTAAGTATTATTCTTACACAGTTTGACTACGCCAACTGCACATTTTGTGTCTGCTTTTACATTACATTTTAAATTTATCTAGACATCCAACTCACTCACACCCGCGTGACCGACGCGGGTATTCGGCATGGTTTTAGTTGCGCATTTTGCTAGTATGCCGACGGTATCTAGTCGAGCGCGCGAGACCAATTATTAATCTATGGAGGCATATATAAGTTTAGTTGTAAAGGTTACCGAGGTCAGAAGGCAGTCGCTCCATTGCAATAGTACTTAAAGTACATGATTAATTAAAGTACCCTGGGGTCTAGGGTAAGCTGCAGATGCATCTGGAATCCACCAACCAAAGGGAAGGATTTTGTATAGTTAGGATTTTATATAAATAAATCAATACAAAAATTAATGGTATTTAATATTATGTATTTATTAATAACACTATTTACAGAAACAGACTAGAAATTAATAATTGTAAAGTTAAATATATGGTTTATTAATAACACTATTTACAGAAACGGACTAGAAATTAATAATTGTAAGTTAAATATATGGGGTGTTACCACCTGTGGTTACCACAGTCTCCTAATTCCATACAAATGCGATTGAGTAAGGGAGATAGCGCAACACATTGGTGTAGAATAACAAGATAACGGTAATGTGATTTTTTTTTTTAAAAAACTCGACTACATTTCTGTGATATTTGGAAATGAACAACCCAAAAAAAAAATACCGCCATTTTGTTTTTTTATATTGATATACCCAGAGTCACTCTCACAGTAAATACGAACATAACGACACCTCTTAAGCTAAAATCCATCGAGCGATTCAGGCTGCAGAGCATGACAAACAATTATACATACATACATTCACTAGCAAAATTCACTCCTGACGCAGTCGGGTAATAAAATTTCTAAATCTATGGCGCAACGCGATATTTATGGCGAAATCTGTCACGGTGAATAGAATTAAGAAACTGAAGACCAAGAGAATTCAAAAGAAGATTTTAAGAAAATTTACAAAAAAAACCTGTTACAATTTCTCTCATCAACCAAGCGTGTATTCCTAGTAGACCAATAATGGTCGCGTCACGCCGTCGCTTGACACGCGCATTCGCTACGAATACGCGGATTGCGGTCGTGTTCAAGGAATTATTTTAGTTTTGACTGAAGATACGATGCGCAATAGTTTTTATTGTAATAACGTAAACATTCAGTTAAATATTCAGAAGTTTTCACACCGGAAGAGTACTTAAAACATTCAAAAGTAAGAAAAATGCTAAATCTATGATTCAAACAAATTGAAAACCCTACTACGGCCTTTTATTACAAGAGCTAAGAACAATTTCACATCTAGCACATTTATCGTTGTTTTCTAAAGCATTATATTTTCTACATCTCAAACACTGACTTTTATCACTCTCTGCCAGTTCGACCTGCCATTTTTTCCCGCCATTTATAACCTCCAAATTGACATGTGACAGCTCTAAAATTTCACACAAAACACTATCATCAACATCGTTATTTTTGTTTAAATCTTTTATTTTATTATACAAATCTAATTCCAATCTAACATTTGCTTTAAATTTCTTTAAATTCTCATTTTTCGCTGTAACACAAATATCTCTTTTGACATCTAAGATGGCGTCCATAATCGAACTGTCAATTTGATTTGGCGGTAAAATTCGCAACTCGTTCGAAAAATAAAATGGCTTTTCGTAAAGAGGATGGTGTTGCCATGCTTCTTCTACCAAATGTGGTAAAATAGGTCCTAACGCTTTACACAAAGAGACTAATATTGTATGACAAACTAATTGAGCTGATATTCTACTATTAGAATATTTTTCCGAACAATAAAGCCTATCTTTTATACAGTGACAATACAAACTTGATACTTTATTGCTTATAAAGAACAAAATCGATTGTGCTACGTGGTTATATCGAAAATTATTATAATTTTCGTTGATTACGTTAACAAAAACGTGTGTTTCTTGAACCATATATTTATCAAAATAATTTAATAGCGGCGTCCGTTCAAAATCTTCTTTCTCCATATCTCCAACGACTCCTAAGAGATATTTTAGGATATTCCTAATTCTGTAAACTTCGGTGAGACAGTCGTCTAGTAATTTTTTGCTTATTACTATTTGGGAATGCTGCGTTGCGTGGCTGGCTACCCACCATCTGAAAAATTAATAATGATAGTGAGGCGCTGAAGTAGTTTTTTTTTTTAATCTTCACAGAAACCATTAGTGGCATTTTCTGTCACGAATTCCTCCGTGCTTCGGAAACTACGTTATAGTTTCGTTATAGATGGCAGTTGTACTAAAAGTAACGAATGAACGAATTGGTGGCGGAAGCACGCAAAATAATTTGGTAAGTGCTTTTAAAATACTGTTCTGTTTCGTTCTTTCACATCAAAAATCGGTAAGAGAAAAATTTAATGTTCATTCGGTCGTATCGATTGGATAACGTGGTGAATCGACCCTGTATACCCTGGTGTCAGAGATTTTCGGAACCGCCTTTCGCCCTCTGACGTGGTTCCTTTAACGAACAACAAATGGCAGCCGGGACCAACGGCTTAACATGCCTTCTGAAGCACGTTTGTGTACATGGTCAATAGACAATGTAACCGACACGAAATGATGATGATGATGATCATCATTATTATCAGATAATCAGGTAATTTAAACCTGCAATATCCTAACTGAAAACAACTAAACAAAGTATGCCTCCCGTGTCGAACCCACTACTTCTGCCCACTAATCGACGAGCGTGTATGACGAGAGTGATGAGCGTAGATGAAGCTATGGGAGATCTGTAAGGATCGTAGCAAATGAAAATCCGTAGTCTTTGCCTACCACAGAGGGAAACAGGCGTGATGATATGTATGAATGTAGTCTATAGTGAAACTCACTCACCTAAGCGTGTCTATGCCATAAGCGGGCTGCGAGTTCTTGTCTCTGCCCCCGTGAATCACTGTGGTGGGGTCGATGACATTGCCTATAGATTTGGACATCTTCCGCTTCTTATCATCTACTGCGAAACCGTGCACGAATATTGACCTGTAACAAAATAAGTTTGAGTTTTAATTCGTTTGATTAATTTTGCATACATGAGCATTAAGATAACAAATTAAGGGCAGTTATGCATGTACAGTCACGTTAACATTAACATGTATACAAATTGGTTCTTAAGTCATTGAAAGAAGGTCTAAAATTGAATAGGCTAGTTTCCAGGGTCAAAAGATTAACATTAAAATTAGTCCGTCATTTAGGGAATCAAAATATATTAGAGACGTGTTTTTTCTTCTGTCAATTACATATAATGCATTAAAGTTTAGCAGTGGGGGCTCGTGACGTCACATATTGCGAAAAAGTGTAGCACACTGTGACGTCACACGGAACTTTAACGCGCCATATCTTTACCATTCTTTGTTTAATTTTCAAAAGAAAAAATACGTCTCCAATATTTCTTGATTATCTAACTGACGGACTTATTATATTTTTTAGGAAACTAGCCTATTGTGTATGTGTTAATGCCACGGAGTATTAACAAAGAAGAGATGGCATATCGAGAGCTTCCTTAGAAAAATTGTGTGAGGCTACGCGGGGCGGAAGTTAGACGTGAGGGGAGCTGGGTTTGGCCGTGGCTCCGCCTCTATTGACGATCCCCTCTACTTACCAATAGATGTCGCTAGCAAATCGAAGATTTCAAAATAAAAATATATTTTTTATTTCTATAAATTACAAATATTTTGAACTTTAAAAACAGACATTTATTAAATCCAAAATTTTATTAGTCCAAACGTTAGTTTTTCCAATTATTGACTATGCTGATGTGTGCTATTCTGATCTCAATCAAGATCTTCTCAATAAACTGGATCGTCTCATAAATAACTGTATTCGTTTTATTTTCTGTCTACGTAAATATGACCACATCTCTTCTTATCGATCCGAACTGAAATGGCTTCCGATCCGCCAACGTCGTCAACTTCGGTTGCTTACTTCTCTTTTTTCAATTCTCAAGGAGCCTCAGTCCCCGGAGTATCTAAGGTGTAAGTTCAAGTATCTATCTGACGGTCACGATAGGCAACTTAGATCTTCCAAAAAACTTACCCTTTCTACTCCCCTATTTCGGTCCAGTTTTATGTCTAATTCATTTACCTTACAAGCCACACGGCTCTGGAATGCTCTACCCGATGACATCAAAGAGACCATTACTAAATTCGCTTTCAAAAGAAAAGTCAAAATTCACCTCACTAGCATAATATCACCCTAAATCGTAATCTTTTTTCCGTTTTCATCTCTTCTTTTATGTATGTATATGTATAGTTATGAAATGTGTATGTAAATCTATGTATGTTTATTTAGCAGTTAAGTGTTGTTTTCTCTCTCATTGTATTTTTAAAATAATTCGCGCCGCATATAACTTTTCTGTTTTTCCTAATGGTTGACTGGGAGAGAATGCTTTTAGCATTAAGTCCGCCAATTGTAAACTTGTGGTACAATAAAGATTTATAAATAAATAAATTAATTAATTAATTTGTTATAATAGACGTAATACTAAATCAATTTAATAATTCGAAAATATTTTTTATATACTTATGTTCATTGTGATCCCATTACAGTACAGCATTGAAACAATAAAACTAAATGGTTTAATGGTGTTTTATGGTGGCTCATATCTATGTCATTTTACGGCCTACCTGATGGTAAGTGGTTACCGTAGCCTATGAACGCCTGCAACACCGGAGATGTCACGAGCGCGTTGTTGTTTATACCAAATTTCATCAAAATCCGTTCAGAAGTTTGGCCGCGAAAGCGTAACAGACAGACAGGCTACATTTTGACGCTAGCGGAGCTGCGGGAAACAGCTAGTTGTAGTAGCTGTACCTAGTAATAGGGTTGTTGGAAACAAGCAAATAAACTTATAGAAACATTTGCCCGTTCACTAATCTAGGCGCTGCGAATCTAGGTGATCTTGAAACCGAAATAACTGTACTAAAAATAGCTAATGGCGTAGTATCCTAACTTCCTGGTTTTATTTCATCAAAGGAACGTTGATTGTGACTTTAAAGGGCAGCTGATTTAATTTTTGTAAGATTAACTCGCATTTATTTTCGGGTTTTATATTGTTTTGCATGATTTTGTTTGGATGATGTGTGATACCACTGACTTCACTTTTGTATGCCTGGTAGGCTAAACATGTATGTGCGTAATATTTTCAATGTACCATCTTGAATTCAACATGTTTACAAAAGAATAAATGATTATGATTATTATTATTATTAACGTTGAACGTTTTAGATTCTAAATTGTAGGGATCGCCTCTTTTTAAGAAACTTAATTCGCGACCAACGCTCGAGGTATCATAAAGCTGAGTTGCCTGAGATATTTCTCTAATATAGAAAAACTTTTCAGACTAGTCTGAAATTTTATTTTTTTCTTTCAAAATATATTCGATTTCGAATATAGAAAAAACAACCAAACTTCCAAGAGGGGGAAATCATCTCAACTAATCTCTCTCTCATCTCAGCGCTTTCCCGGTCTCAATCTCAACTTGTAATCACTTAAATAAATCATAATACAACTTTTTACCCAATCCTGTAATTTTATGTTTTTAACTTAAAAAAAATCTATATCTATGGATAATATGCAGTGCGTTAGTTTAAAAGTTGCCTTAAATAAATCGCACGGATGCAAAAAAAGAGTATGTAAGGAAAATATCTTTATCTTGATAAGATTACATACAAATTGTCTAGAATATCATTATCATGATTACTTAATACTATGTACATTGGTGACGTCTAAAAATTCAGAAAATTTAGCTGTCACAATCAGATGTTTTGCGGTCGACCTTGATTGAAGTATCCGTTACATTGTATGCTTATTCTTTATTCGAGCGTGCTTCCCAGCTTACGCTTTAGAGCCAAGGGAAACTTGGTCTGGTCTAGATATTGCTAGGGACTGCCGTCTGCCGTTACCCTTTTTACTGAGAAGTTAGACTAAAAAGAATGTGATCCGGGTGTGTTCGTAGACAACCCTGTTAGATTTTTCAGGTCGTCTAAAGGACACCTGAAACAACCCAACAACCGCCACCTAGCCACGACAGCTGTGACCAACTGCTTGACGTGCCTTCCACTGCCATCTATTTGTTTCATAATACTTACCTTTTGAGACATTCACAAGAAGAAATAGTCTATTATTTCACAAATATCGTTTCATTGGTTAACAATAATCGCAAATTCATTTATTCATATCGAGTAAATTCTAGAATCGCCAACTAAACAACCACCATCTAGAATGGTAGTTTTTTATGGTAGTAATTGGTTTAAGTAGAAATTATCGTCAACAATAGCCACACCGAATGAGCCATACATTAGTACACATGATAAAGCACTACACACAGCATACTATTAATTCAGTATTACGTCAGCATTCACGTCGTATACACGTGTTTGACTCTGTACGTCGTCGGTCGTACCCGCTGGCATTTGACCAAAAAATGCTTAAATTCTACTAATCATTTCCTATTTAAAAACTTATACTTTTATTATGTGAACGTTACAGAACTTGTGCTGTGATTATTGTGTTAGTATTAAATGTAGTGTTTTTATTATTGTTTATATTGTGAAAAATGGGTGTAATGAATAGATGTGTGGTGGTTTTTAAGAAATATCCTCTATTGAGAGGAATGGCATCGTATGCCGTTATTTGGCCAACGTCTAGTCTAATTCAGCAAAGTTTTGAAGGAAAAACTATAGGTAAGTGAGTTGTACAAAAGAATGCACTAACTTCGCGCGGTTTTTCTTATTAGAAGTTTGTTTACATTTTTCCTGTTTTTATTTGATTGAGTACTCGCTGTGTTTTATTAAAAAAATCATTTATCATTTAGTTTCTTGTACATTTTTTAACTTTTTTTATCCATTATAGAGATGAAGATGCATTAAATTAAATGCATTTCTAAACAAACCTAATTGGTTTCGTAAAAATTTGAAATTAATCAATAAGAAAATATTTAAAAGCGTTGGACGCTGGCTATATATTATATCTATTATGAGGGAGTGTCCAACAGTGGACGTTGTGAAATTGTGGGTACAGAAAGAGGAACTGAAAAGGACCAAGAACAAAATGACCACATGGACTTACTAACTTACTGCATTGGCATTACCCAAAGCGGATCTTGACCTCTAACACAAGAGTTTTCCACTCCTCCCTATTCCGCGCTTCTGCTTGCCAATTTGTCTTTTGTCAGATGAGCTAAGAGTTAATAATTACTTATTGCAATTATTTATTTGTTATAACAGAAACCTATGACTGGATGCGATGCGCGCGGTACGGTCTATACGGGTCGTGTTATGTGGCCCCCACACTGTACAGTTGGCTGACAGTGGCCAACATTATGTGGCCAGGGACTACACTTAGAGTCGGACTTATTAAGGTAAGTTCTGTTGTTAAGTGACCATCACACTGTTTGCCAAAATCAAGACAATCATCCAAGTAGATGACCAATGTACAAAGGTCAACTCGAAAAACTGTGCGGTGCGGTGCACTGTCTAGCAATGCCCCTTGGTAAACTGATTAGAACGATTCTATCTCAGACAGACGAGGCAGAAACAACTCTACAACACGCACTAATCAGTGTTTATACACATAAAGGCTTACTGTTCTTAAAATATGTATACCACCTTGGAATACAAACTCTAGACGGTCAACCGACCCAGTACTTAACAGTGGGCTAAAAGGTCCGTTCAAACTGACGCGAATCCCGCGCGGACGCCCATAGAATAGAAATAAGAGTCGGTAGAAGTGTCGTAGCGTGTGTCAAAGTTAACTGGCCAGCTAATGGCCCTTCTTTATATTCTTATTTCTGTGGGCGTCCCGCCAGTCGCGCGGAATCCATTGTTCCACACATTAGTAGAAAAACTAACATTTAGGCATTCTATTGACTCTGTAGCAGAGGTTAAGGAAAGGTGGTCAGATCTCTGCCCCGAAGAAAGTATCCTAATGGAAGTCTGAGTTCAAAAACTTTGAGATGATCTTTAGAATGTTTTCCAATGATTTTAACCGCGCTCGCCTCTAAGCAGTCTCTGTGAAAGAATCCAACTAATGACTTCATGTTATACCTTCATATAACATCTGTACACTGTTGGATAAAAACAGCTTCAAAATTTGTGTTGGACTTCGTCTAGAAGTACAAGCACAACATAGATCGAAATGGGCTTCATGGTCGTTACTGTCACTTCAGTGCAGGAAAGCTTGCCATATTAAGTGAAGACTCGGGAGGTTTAACATGTGATGTGCAGTTTCCAAGTACTTCAGCATGAGTATGCTGGAGAGTATACTGTGATAAATTCGTGAATTTCCCCTTACTGTTTCAGACATTAGTGGAAACGCTGACATATACTCCATTCGCGATGTGCAGTTTCTACTTCGGCATGAGTATGCTCGAGATGAAGCCATTCCACGAAGCTGTGGCCGAAGTGAAAGCCAAGTTCTGGCCGACTTACAAAGTGAGTGTTTGTTTTTCTTTCTCTTCAAAAAACGTAAATGAGTTTGTACATTCGTTTATTCCTATTCTTCTTCTTCGAAGCCCTCATAGCTGAGGGTCGTGACCACCATATTCTAATATGGCAATTGTTAATTTATTTATTTTGGTACACCAACAGGTTACATGTAATACCATACAATAAACATTCCCAAAAATATGCTAACATGCAACCCAATTACAGGTGAACACAGCATTTTGGCAGCAAGCAAAATTAATCAAAATTGTAAATTGAATTTGGTAATTAAATAATTTACATATAAATTGAATTTGAATTAAATGAAATAAAGAATGAAATTTAATTCGACTTGAATTTGAATTATAAGATCAAATTAAGTCGATACCTCGTAATTTAAATTAACATGCATTTTGATGGGATGATTGAATTTTCAATTTGAAAGTAGACAATAGGCCGTGGAAAATATCTAGGTCGCATTTAATTGTTGTTATATATTAACAATTTATTCATTTAATTCATTGTACGAATTACAAGCTGTAAAGCACAAAGCATGATCTAACAGTCAACCTTGTAAAGCAGAGAGCTTTAATATGGGTGTACAACGGGGACGGTCTAAACCAATCTGTTTTGTTTCGTATACCCATAGTTGGCAAGGATGTGAGCGGGACAAACTTATACTAATCTAATTATCGGCATGGGTGCGTCTCGCTCACATCTTGCCAAGTTATATGCCGCGGGGTATGCCCAGTGTTCGAAAGCGTAAGCCGAAGATGAAACTGGGAAATACGGCCGAATGATGACCCGAAAGAAGAAACGAGAATAATTCAAAATAATTTTCTACAGCATTCAATAATAACTCATTAAATACTAATGATAATATTGATGCTTTAAAATAAAAAAATAATTTCGAGTCAGTTCTCGAAGTAATAAAATGAGAACATAGAAATTTACATGTCAATCGTGATTATAGAGTTTTCTCGAATAACAACTAATTAAAATAGTTCTTAACGAATCGACTCTGGCTAATATTGTATGATTAATATTGTCTGCTCACGACAAAAGGTTTTATGACGTATCATTACCATAACGTAATGTTTAAGTATTTAAGTCCGCCATTTGCATAAAAAAATAATAATTAGCAGTTACTAGTGTAATTTTGAGCATGCAAAGCAAGAAAATGCACGAATCGAAGCCTCGGGCGAAAGCTAGTCTTAAATATTTTATTTTTATTATTGAGCGACCAAATAATGTTTTTTTTTTTCTTTTTTTTCTGTGGCCTTCGTGCAACTTTAGATATAAGAAATTATTTATCGATAGAGTTTAAATAGACTATTATAATATATTTTTAATAATTATAGTGTACTAAAAGGGGGATGAAATTTCGCATGTTCTTGTATATGTTACGGCTAATGACCGAAGTGCGGCTACACTTAAGATTAGCCGGCTAATTAATTGTATTTTCAAATTTACTTTTGAATTAATAATAAGACACATGTAAACTACTTAGCGTAAACATATAGGTACCTATTAGTGGAAACGTGACCTTAGTACACGTGTTTACTACGTATATCTCTCAATTGAATAATTTGTATGCAAAGACCTAAAAGAACTACAGACGTAGTCTTACACACGGCACGAGGACGGCGTTCAAACTGCATCCGTATCGTTTGTGACATAGAAGTCTCATTTACACAAATATTAATCGCCACTATAACGTTACAAAGACGGCTATTGTCGAACTTGTTAATAATTCGAGAATAAAACATTAAATGAAAAAATTAATGAATCAAATTATTCTAATACTGTATTTATCGCGTGTATTACTTTAAAATTTATAATAATTTCATTTATAGTTTAATTTAATGTTTAAAAGTCGCGAAAACTTATGACATAATTAAAAATAAATCTTAAAATAGATGAAAACTTCTAAAAACGTGAATATGACAATATAATAAATTATACAACAGCGTATTAATTGAATTCAAAACATATATTGCGTTTCATAAGAATTGATTATTGAGCACTTTGATTACACGTGCGACGATCCGTCTGTAGTTCTTTTAAATCTGTGTTTGTATGTTGGCATTGCACTGCAATGCGCAGACGCAGACAATGTGTCGTCAAACGTTTTAATTGAAAAATCATTCATTCATCAGTAAAATGAATATGTTAAGCAAGTTTAAGGCGTGGGTTCGATTCCACGGGAAACATACTTTGTTTAGTCTTTCCAGTTTGATTTTTAAATTTATTCTTTTATTATAATGATGATTCCTTGCTGGGAGACGTTAAGCCGTTGGTCCCGTCAGCCATTTGGTGAGCGAAAAACTCTGACACCATTGATTTTAATACTCTACTTCACACTTCCACCATTGACTGACACACAGGTGATTCAAGCCTGCAATGTCCTAACCAAACTGGAAACAACAAAACAAAGTATGCTTCCCGTGGGAATCGAACCCACGACCTGACGGTCTAAGGCACACACCTTGACCACTAGACCACTGAGGATGTTCATCAGATTTTTATTTGATTTATTTATTTATTTAAACTTTATTGTACATAATACAGTTGTATAGCACAATAGGAGAACTCTAAAAGCATTATCTAACAATCAACGTTTGGGTTAAACAGATATCGTCATGTGGGTATTAAAAATGTATAGCTATAAATACAAAAAAGTTGGAATGATAGTGAACTTACTTATGGTACTTACATATATACGATGAAATACAGTTAATTTTAAGAGTTATATCAACGAAATAATAGCAGCAACTCAAAATTTACTCATGTTTAACTGCCTAAATTTGCTCTCGTAACCGTAAATTTGAATTGATCAAAACTATAATCAAAATGTATGATTTCCAGGTCGGAGCCTCAATATGGCCAGTGGTGGCCTTAGTCAACTTCTGTTTCATCCCACCAAGGAACAGGGTACCTTTCATCAGCTGTTGCAGCCTGCTGTGGACCTGCTTCTTGGCCTACATGAAGCATTTGGACAAGGAACAGATCCAGAAGGGAAAAGCGCCATTGCCTGTCATTAAGATGAATATATGAGCAGTGGAACGGTGACGTTTCGAAGGTGTAATAACAGATGGCGGCACTGAGTAAGGATTAGTCATGGACTTAATATATTTAACAGGACTGAGCTCTTTGACCTAAAACCCAAGCAGAAAAAGATAGAAATAGTGGAGGAATCTGTCTCTTTTTAATAGGGTAACCATGATAATGTTCTTAATTGGGACAATCCAAGAAACAATTTTAAACGTGATTGTTGGTGACGATTACGCGAGTTAGGCAACAGCAGGTGCGACCTAACTTGGAGTGGACAACACTTGGCGTATGACGTTCAGCCTTTAGTACTGCTTGTCTAGTGAAGCCAAGGACACTAGTAAAGTTTCCTTGTCTTCCCCAAGGGAGCCAATAGGGGGGACATGTCTACAAAACGTTATTTTCGACTAGACTCCAATTTCCGTAAAATCTGCACAGAACAATAACTTGTGACGTTAGCTAGCACCTCCGCACTCACAACAATTTAATGTGTCTGTAAAAAAATCTGCATAAAGCATGTACCACCTTTCCCCTTTTTTCCAGAGGAGCGTGGTCACCCTATTTTGCACAAGTACCAACGTGTTAAAGCTTGTACCTATTTGCTAGAAAGAGACAGGTTCCACCACTATTTCTATCTCGCTTGGCTCGCCCTTGCCTCTATGCAAATTTGCAGAAGTACTCAGTCCTGTTTAAAATACTAAGTCCATGGGATTAGTAAGCTGTCATTGGTTGACAACGGGTTTTTTTCAACAAAATAATCCGATTCAAAGAAACCTGTAACACATGAGAAGGTAAAGTTTATTTCATGTTGTATGCTTGCACATAAAAAAAAATATGTTGTAATACTCTACTTCACACTTCCTGCCATGGTCTTTCCCAGTGATTACAACATGGGAGCCTTCAAAAAGGGCGTAAAAAAATTTCTACAGGGTCGGCAACGCGGTCGTGACATCCCTGGTGTTGCAGGCGTTCATAGTCACTCTATAGTGATTTTTTTAAGTACCTATTTCAGTATTTTAAATTGTACATCTTGTCACAGACAATGTTTTAATTTCTGTTTTTAAAAGAGATTTTAATTGCTTTTATGTAACGCTATATATTACTTACAATTGATCTCATTTATTAAAAAATCCCAATAACATGAAAAAAAGCCTAGAACAAGCAGACGGACCGACAAGACGAAACTATATGGGTACCTAATTCCTAATATTAGGAATGACTAAAACTTTTGATTTTTTAGGTTTCCGTGGTAGATTACGTCAGATTGACATAAAATTGTAAACAGAGAACAATAAAGTTGATACTGACATGAAACCTTCCAATTCAGTCAATTTGCACAACTTTTTCCTCTATACATTTCCAAATAATTACTACTTCAAAAAAACTTTACTTTCTCAATAAGCTCTAAAGTATAAATTTCATACAAAAATGCATCAAAATTCGTCCAACTTCGACATTTATTAAACGAAACGGACAGAAACTAGTTCGCGAAACGCTAACCTTGAATCTGTTACACATGCATCGAAAATAGCTCATTATGGTACGTTTGAAACGTCACCACTACGTATTTGTTAGCAAATTGTATACTTTATTTATTTTGAGGCTTGTGCAAACAAGACACTTTTATTGTACCTTTTTAGCGTCATTTTGAATATTTTCGTGTCTATGGTTATAAAGCTGATTCTTCTTTTAAACTACAAGAAAAATAAATATAAAAACTTCAAGTTAAACAAAGAACAATTTGGTGAAACTATAAAAGTAAGAAGATTGACTTTTGGCGGGAAGTTGTGAAGAGCAGTATCGGCGCTGTATTTTACTTTCCAAAATTTGTGTTTTTTTGAGTGTTTGTGCTTAATAAAGGTGGATTATTATTCGCAAAGTGTTCAAGAACAAGCGTGAGTGTTGGGAAGTGATACAGTGTTCGATTTATTTGATTTCCTTGCTTGTTACCAAAAGCTCCTTGAAATCGCTAAGTGCAGTTTTTCTATCACTACATAATAGCCTGACTCTTCTGACTCGATTTCACTTAACTACTGACGTGACTTTAAGCTTGCTTGACTAAACAACTTAATTTAAAAAGATTACTTGTTACTGGCTAAATACTGGGTAAGAGCCGTGTTAAGAGAAGAAACTATTATGTTTTCAGTCTATTGTTTAGCACAAGCCGTATAAATTATTATTATTTATTTTAAGTTATGAATAATTAATGTACTAGCAATTTGATTAAACATGTCAAGGGGCAAAGTCCAAACATTTACATATACTCGTAGCATCTTAATGTTCACGTTTTCATTCTTTGATTCTTAAAAACAGACAAAGGGCCATACCCAGCTAAAACCATTACTAAAAATTGGTTTGAAAAACTACACAAAAATGATACAATTTCATTTCTTAACCCATTGGCTAACAGAATGTTTATAACAACTGATATTTCATTGTTATAAGGACTGATCCGTGCCAAATTTGGTTGAAAAGTTAATGGAGGGGGTAATTTTGTAAAATACCTAATATACCTACGTTATTTGTAAGACACAAAAGGCAAATATGTATACCTTATACAATAAAATAACCAGTATTATCACGATTATACACCGTGAAATTTTGGTCGTTTTGGACCCATAGTCCAGTGACTCCATTCACGCAACCGAACAAATTTCCCCAAAGAACATAGCTCGAAACATGAAAAACAAATTTGGACTTCCCATAATAAGTTAGGTCACTTGAGACATTTTGTATGGGAGGTCCAAAAATGTACTCCATATTTCGACCCATGTATCTTGGGGAAAGTTGTTCAGTTGCATGGGTCCAAAACGACTAAAATTTAAAAGTAAATCTAGATCAATCCGGTTGAATTATTTGGATGTACTAGCTGTAAATTTGCTGTTTGAACAACATTAAGATGTTTATAGATTGGCCTAACGTTTGAAAAAATTAAAATAGTATAACTTACTGCAATCTCATACCTAATCAGGCAAACATACGTTTTCTTGCATGTGGTTATCATGAAAGATAACTAATTTAATTTGGATTGTAAACAAGTGGTCCAAAAAGCTGCACACAAAAACTCGTGAATCACGTTTGAAATTTACTAAAAAAACACTCCTCGGGTCTCACATTCACTACTTAAATTGAAATTTTTCCAAGTTATGTAGAAATTTTAACTTATTTAAATCAAATCAAATCATTTATTGCTTCCTTAATGTATATATACAGATGTTGTCATAAGAATTAAGAACAATTAAGGGCCCTGACAGGCGCTGCAATGGGAGAGGGGTCATTTTGTACACTAATCCTAATATAAGCAAGTAGTATATTTCATTTGCTCATTTCTACCAAAATTCGTCATATTTGTTAAATTAATTATGGTATTAGTCATATTCATTATTCAATTATCGAAATATAAGTATTATTAATGATTAGAATCTATGTAATATCATTTATTTATAATTTGTTTATGTAGCTAAATATTTTGACATATTAATTAAACTTCTAGATAATATTATCCAAGTATTAATTTACATAGTAACATCTGCTAATCAGAAATTCCTTGATGTGTTTTAAAAATGTTTTGTAATTTTCTATGTCTTTTATTGCTTCCGGTAGTTTATTATATAATTTAATGGACATGACTAGAGGACCAGACGAGTGTAATCGAAGGCGCGATGTGGGGAGTTGTAATTTATTTTGATGTCAAGATTTATATTTAAAAAAATTGATAACAATTTCTGAAATATTAAATTTGTTTGATCGAAGTTGAATTTTATCCCTTTGATATTTATTGACATCTTGGCTTGTAAAACCTGATATTATAATTTGAGCCCATCTATAAACATCATTAAAGATTTTAAATTGTACAAACAGTCAGCTAAAAAAATTTATTAGGATTTGAATCTTGTTTAATACAAAAAAGATTATTTTTAACGTAGTTATTTTAAATTTGTATTAAAAGAATTATTTATTTTGTATTTCCATCTGCGATAATCTTGTGATATTTAGATAAAGTGCAAAGCACACATTTTATAATTCATATTATCGAATTTAGATTAGATTAGTAAGATTACGTATTTATTGTGTGTTAACTATTTGGATGATGAAAATAAATAGCAAAAGTAAATCTCTTACATTTTGTTAATAATTAACGTTTGTTAAGTCCACTTTAAGTAAAGTAAATATATATTGCAAAAAAACCGTTTATCAAAATATCTGTTCACAATTTAAATTCAATATAAAGAAGAATGAACAAAAGTGGTCCAAATGGACGTTTGGATTGTGGTGGACACCAACGAGACCATGTTGCCTAGTGACAAATAACAATAAATAGTAAAGAAAAATTAAGTCATAAAATACAAGAAAGATAATAGTTATCTATTCAGTCATAACTTTTTACTAACAGTTCATTTAACAGTTGTTTTTTGTTGGTATTTTATTTAAAGTTACTCTATATTCAAAAACTCTAATGCAACATAGGTCCCCTCAGTGGTGGACGTTTGGACCAAGCTTCATATACTTTTGAACATTCTCCTTTAATTTGATGAGCAAATATTTTATTATAAACTTTTTTCCCCACTTCAAATACATATACGTTTTACAATAGTTTATTTAAAAGTATTGTGCCACTATGTTTCACATCTAAATATCTATAAAGAGAAAGATACATTACTATAAATGGAGAACTTAAAAATTATTTATTAGGTCCAAAAATACGGCAACTAGTGTGTTTAAATAAATATTTCGATTGAAACGGCTCTTGCGTAATTTTAATGTTATAAAATCACCAAAGAAGCGTAATTTTTTTCGTTTTCGTCCGTTGAAAATTTCTATAACATCATACAAAAATGTTACACTATGCCTTATGCTATTGTCTACTATTTTGAGTTCCTATTACTTAAAAGCATTATTTTGTCTACTATAATAAATTATGTAATTATTAATAAAAATATATAATTATTAACGGAACAGACTACAAATACTTTTAATATATTTTGTCGCGGGTCTGCTGGAAGAAATTTCTTTGCAAATAAGTAGAACCCTTGTACACAGTTTTCCAATAAGTAGAACCCTTGTACACAGTTTTCCTAATGTTAAGTTCGCAATGTATATTTACAGCGTGTACATGAAATAAATATTTTCTTCCGAAAATTCTAATTAAATCTGGTTAGTATCACAGAAAATGTTGTCATTATGTTCAATAAAACAATATTTAACTCGTGAGTTTCATTTCATTTAGTAGATATTTAGAAGAGATTGCTTAGCACTGAATCCAACTTGGCTTCACAGTTGTTTAGTACCTATAATTTAATTGATTTATGATGTGGCCAATAAAAACAAAGAAAGAAGGAAAGTACTATCGAACGCAAGTGCCTGTTCTTTCGGTCATATATAAATTTATATTGTTTTAATAACGTAGATTGATGGAAGGGAACGGAGGTTTTTGCCCGGCAGTGGGACTTACATACTTAACAAAAAAAAATTACAAAGTCAAAATGGCGGATCGTTGTAGCCAAAAGTGAATCTTCAATTATTTTTGTTTGAAACTTATTAAGTACTAGCTGTTTCCCGCAGCTCCGCCTGCGTCAAAAAGTAGCCTATGTTTGACCCCGGGTCTTCAACTATATTCATATTCATACCAAATTTCATCAAAATCCGTTCAGCGGTTTGGCCGTGAAAGCGTAACAGACAGACAGACTGTCGCATTTATAATATTATTATGGATGGTATCAAAGGATTAAATTTATGCTCAAAGAGCTAGTCTAAAAAGATTTACCTATAAGGGGCTTCACCAGTCAAGGCTATGGAAGTGAGCAGTGATGTCTGGAACCAACCAGTCAGTTGGTCGTAACCTTCCGAGTATAAATGGGCCTTCGCCCCTCCCAGGGTGCTCCAAGATATGCCGGAATCGAACCAGATGTCCATTATGTCCTGAGAATTAAACATACATTTTCAATATTCCTTTCGCGCTGGATGAAATTTATTAAGCAACAAGAGTCGAGTATATTATAGTGTGTACTTGAAACAACAAATAATTAATTTATTCAATTTAAAACCACCCTATATAGAATTTTAATTGTATTTAATTTGATTGTATGTGCATGCACTATGGGCCATTGTGGCCTGCATTGTATTCTTTATTGTACATTAGATCACAGTTAAAAGTAACAAAAGAAAATATCTTAAATATTATTGTACAATGGCGGGCATATCCCTATGAGTTTTTAAAGGCCCTCACTTTATGTCCTCTAGATGGCGCTGTTGTAAATTTGGCATGACGTTACATAGATAAGAACCAGCGGATAACTAAGCCCTTTCCAACGATACCTCATTTATCTAATTATCAGTAGTAATTTTAAAGAAAATGGGGAACAGATGAACATACATACAAACATACAAACCGGTCACAATCATAACCCTCTTGGTGGCTTTGCCGTAGTCGGATAAAAACGCTCTCGTTTGATGATGATTTGATCTTTCACCGTTTTTCAATTCAATATGAATTTTCTGTTTCTGCTTCTGATTGACTGTTAAAGAATGCTTTTAGAATTAATCGATTGTCCGACAAGTGTGTTTTATTTGTGGAACAATAAAGTTTTAATAAATATTAATGTATTTACCTGTCCCTTGACAACATCTTTCCCTTCCAAATCCTTTGCCACGTTCTCTGGTAAAAACTGCTTAACGTCACACGTCCACCACGCGTCTGGACCTTCTGTGTCTATGAGCGAGCATAACTTGTCTATGATGCCCCTGGAACAATACAAATTCTTTATTGCACCAAAAAAAATAAAAACATACACACAAACAGATAAGAAAAATGTCTCACTATTCGCACACACAAAGGCTATCGCTAAAGCAATCTCTTCCAGTCAACCAAAGTATAATAATATTTATCATAAAAACAATAGGTCCCAAAAGGTTACCCTGAGGTGCGCCTACAAAAATATTTCCATTTTCATATGTTTTAATAGAGAATTGACTCACTTATGAACAATGACGACATCGCCACAGTATAATGCTGGTATGGGCACGCCCCAAGCCCCAAGCCTTGACTAATATTTATTATAAACCGAACAGGACCCAAAATGTTGCCCTGGGATACACCTACAAAAAAGTGTTCTGGGTTTATTTGTTTCAAGTTTTGTTTTTAAAAGTTACTCACTCAGGTACAATGACGTCATCGCCACAGTATAATCCTGGTATGGCCACGCCCCAAGCCTTTTGCTTTGATATACACCAATAACGGCCGCTTTTCTAATTGTAGTCCAAAGCCTTGGCTAATATTGATTCTAAAAAGAATAAGCCCCAAAATGTTGCCCTGGGGTACGCCTACAAAACGTCTTCCTAGTTTTATTTGTTTTTAAAGGTTACTCACTCATGAACAATGACGTCATCGCCACAATACAATGCTGGTATGGGCACGCCCCAAGCTCTTTGCCTCGATATACACCAATATGGCCGCTTTTCTAATTGCGCTCTGAAGCCTGTGCGAGATTGTTCAGCGCTGGACGGTGGTAGGATTTCCACTTTTTCTAATGCTGCCTGGATAAAAACATGAATAAATAAATATTTCCTTACATCATTTAGCTCTGTTTTCCTCTTATCCTTATCTCTCTCTCTCTCTCTCTTATCTTTTTTTTAAATTCTTAGCACCTGTAACGATGCACATGCATAATTCCTCAATTTATCCATACTTTTCATTTCATAACCATCCTCATAGACACAGAGGTCTCATTTTATCTCATGGTCTCTTTCTCTCTAGTTGTTTCACCTTAGTTAGCTACCTTCGCTTTATCCTTAAGTCTGTCGGTGTGTACGAACCACTGGCGGCTTGCCCTGATGATGATCAATTGCTTGGTTCGCCAGTCTAGCGGGCACGAGTGAGTGTAGACCCCGCGACGGAGGACACAATCTTCCAAACGAGATATTAACATGCCAACTCTCATTCTCATTTATTTACACTTTTTTGTACACTACAATACAGGACATAAGAAATAACACTATCGTAATTACTAAACTTTATTACATGCCATCTCATATTGAGACTTTGTCTTATAAAGATTGACTTTTCTCTCACTGTCTTTCTTTGTCTCGCTTTTTCTTTCTATCTCCAACGTGTAATTTTTTACTCTTTTTCTTGCTCTTTTTCTCACTTGTCCTGCCTCTGTCAATCCTATGCTCTCTCACTCTAGCTCTTTTTCCCTTTGCTTTTTCTCTCGCTGTCTATCTTTCCCTTGCTCTCTCTCTTTCTATCTCATGCTCTCTTTATCTCTATTACTTTCATCTTAGTTAACTACCTTTGCCTTGTCCTTTAGTCTGTCGGTGTTTATGAACCACTGGCGGCTTGCCCTAATGATGATCGGCTGCTTAGTTCGCCAGTCTAGCGGGTACGAGTGAATATAGACCCCGCGACGGAGTACGGAATCTTCTAAAAGTGATATTATTGTATCTTGGCCTGTAGAAAAAAAAAAAAAAAAAAATATATATATATATATAATAGACAATTAACGGCCACCAAATGACATTTCCTCCGAAGCACGGAATCATCATTATTATCAGTCAATCAGGTGATTCAAGCCTGCAATGTCCTAACCAAACTGGAAATAACTAAACAAAGTATGCTTAGAGGTTTGATCCATACAGGATGATTGCTATACACCATAATGATGATGAATATGCTTCCTTAGGATTAAAATTACTGAATGAAAACTTTTATTCACATTTTACATTGTTAAAATAGGTTAAAACAGTTTATTATTTTGAGTAAATACACACTAAATACACCTATGATGGACGAAATAAAAAAAAATATGAGCAGAATATGAGAAATCTTTTTTCTTACCTTTAGAAAGTACTGGAAGACCATTAAGCTCATCGTCTAAGTTGGTATAGCATCCTTGTTCGTCTACGTTACATTCCTGGATAAATATAAAAACGGTATAGTGCGACTCGGACTCACGCACGAAGGTACCATCCATACTAATATTATAAATGCGAAAGTCTGTCTGTCTGTTACGCTTTCACGGCCAAACCGCTGAACGGATTTTGATGAAATTTGGTATGAATATAGTTGAAGACCCGCGGTCAAACATAGGCTACTTTTTAACGCAGGCGAAGCTGCGTGAAAAAGCTAGTTATCTATAAAAACCGCAACAAAATAAATTAAATAGTTATTTTATCCCGTATAGCGACAACAGAATCTGTTGAAAATTTCAACTGTATAACTATCACGGGTAGTGAGATACAGCCTGGTGGCAGGCGGACAGCGAAGTCTTAGTAAATGGGTCCCGTTTTACTGTTTGGGTACGGAACCCTAAATCCGGTTCAAACCCCGGCTCCAAAACAATATACGTACTGGACTTGCGATTTCATTTTGCCTATCCTGAGCTAATCCTTTGTGCACGTCACTGAGTCCATTAAATGAATAAAAAAAAATGTTACCACATTCATATTATTCTTAAGCGCAACTAAGAAATCCTCAGGTCCGTGCGCGGGCGCAGTGTGCACCAACCCTGTTCCTTTATCGTCTTTTACGTGCTCGCCTATTAGAAACGGTAGCGTTTGTTTTACTAATTTGTTGTAATATGTCGTTCCAGCTAGGTGGTGACCTGGAAAGAAGTTAATTTTGAATTGACAAACGTGAGAGATGTTATAAGTTTGACGTGTCTGCGTGTCTGTCCGTGGCATCGTAGCGTCTCAGTAGAAATACATACTTATACTTACTAATATCGCTCTCACCGCTTTTGCTTAAATTTGGTATGAATATAGAGGTCAAACATAGGCTACTTTTTAACGCAGTTCCAATGCTATATATATATATATATTGCATATTATTATTTTTTATGCTTTTCTGTTAATTTAACTTTGTTCTACACCCACATAAAGCTCTCTGCTTGACGCAAAGGTTGTCTGTTAGTTAATGCTTTTAGCATTAAGTCCGCCCATTATGCTTTACAATTGTATTTGTGCAATAAAGTTTAAATAAATAAATAAAACTTACAATGACATACATACCATCAAATTCCACCAATGTAGTGATGTCCACGTCGAGAGCACTCTTCAGACTTTCAATCAGTCCTCTGCCCACCAGAAACAGGTCACCAGGGCGGCTGCTCAGTGTCACCACACTGTACTTCATTTGTGGATTGTAACATATAGCTCGGTTGAACACTAGAGTCCAAGGTGTGGTCGTCCAGATTACAGCTGATATTGGTTTGCTAAATTAATAATATAATAAATAAATAAATATCAAATTGAACTACTTAGTATAAGAAAGGTAGGACATTTTGTAAGGAGTAGTCCGTCTGGGAAAGTACCTCCACCCTACAGAAGACCGCAGCCAAATAACATGGTGATGCAGTGTTGTGTTCCTGCTGGTTAGTAGAGTCGCCAGGCTCCAGAGGGGTCGCTGTGCTGATAGCGGACAGGTCGGCAACGCGCTCGTGACATCTCCGGTGTTGCAGGCGTTCATAGGCTACGGTAACCACTTATCATCAGATGGGCCGTACGCCTGTTTGCATACTTAGTTGCATAAGAAAAAAAGTATGGTTTTATGGCTATAGTGAAAAGTAACATCAATGAACAGGGGAGACTTGCCCAGCAGTGGGACCAAATTTCTTTTTTTTTATTGCCTCAAGATGCTGTGTCCCACTGCCGGGCAAAGGCCTACCCCTTTTGTCTACATTCGTCTCTTATCATCGCTTTCTGCATCAAATCCGGCTGGAAACTTTTTAAATCGTCGCGCCATCTTCTCCTTCCTCTACCTCGGCGACCGTCCGGTATCCAGACGGTAGCCAATTTCGCCCACCGTTCTGGCCGCATACGACAAACATGTCCTGCCCAGTCCCACTTCTGCCTAGCAGTTTTAGCACTTAAATCCTGTATTTGCGTTAAGGAGCGCAGCTCGGTGTTTCTTACTTTTTGTATCAGTTGAAAAAAAACCGAATTAGCTAATAAAATTACCCATTCAGTTGTATTGGATTTAACTATGTGTTTCTTTTGTTTGTAAATGGTGTAATAAAGTGTTCATTCATTCATTCATAAAAATTTTTAAATTACTTAGTATGGCGTACAGCACATTCAAAACAAAATATAGAAGCCAAATCCAAATATTTAAGAAAATTCACCTCTTTTTTTAGTAATAGGTTTTACGGCCATGAATACAAGACCTTTATAGCCCTTCTTAATTTTTCTATCATCTTCAGTCCTACAGTGGGGTTTCTTCAAGTCTGAAAGTCTAGTCGGTACCTAGTCAATTCTTGTCAGAAGAATCAGCCAAGAGAAGTGGTAGAAAAACTGCACTTAGCGATTACTAGGAGCTTTTGGCAACAGGCATGATAATCACATAAATCAAACACTGTATCACTTCCCAACACTCACGCTCATACTCAAACACTTTGCGAATAATCCACCATTATTATACATAAACACCAAAAAAAGCACAAATTTTGGAAAATAAAATACAGCACCGAAACTGCTTTTTTCAGCTTCCCGCCAAAAGTCCCAAAATTCACCTCAAAACCATTACGAAATAAAAAAAAATACAACTTACCCCTCAGCCACATTATTGACCACATCTGGGACGAATTTGAGAGGAAATGTGACATACACCTCTGTACTCTTGTACTGCATGTCATACTCCAATTCGGCTTCTGCCAGGGCTGTTCTAAAATTAATTTGAATAGTTTTCTATTTTTTTTTTTCTATGTTGCCAGGTTCAATAGTAAACTTTTTAAACTACTTCAAAAAACGAGGAGGTACGACATTCGCCTGTATACGTATATATTTATCAAGTCAATGTCTTCATACCACATTTCTGTTTATTTATACAACCATCACACAAAAACTACTACATGGAATTAAATGCAGTTTTGCGCCTATTTATTCTTGAACAGGATAACTTTTATTATAAGACAATTAGGTGGTTCAAGCTAATGTCTTAATCTGCCCGTGCGAATCGAATTTGTGGGTCTTAGGCGAAATTCATTATCTACTGAACCAAAAAGGCAATCAATTCAGTGGCCTCATTTACAAAATGTCGTATCATCTAAAAAAATCATTCGAAAAACATTCAAAATAAAAAAAAAAATTATTCGACTCGCCGACTTTGCGTAACATATTTTAAAAAAAATCTTCAGAAACTTCAAAAAAACTACGGTCACAGACTTACCTCGACGAAGGAGACCAATAAACCGGCTTCAAAGCCCGAAAAATATACCTATCTTTATACATTTTGTAAAATTGCCACAATTGATTCTTAACATAACCATTATTCAACGTCAAGTAATACTGTTTCTTCCAATCGGCCATGACACCCCAACTTTCAAACGCCATCTTTTGTTTTTCCACAGTCTCCAGAGCAAAATCTCGAGCGATCTTTCTGATGTTGACAGGGTCTGATGGGGCATTTTTGGTTTTCTTTTTTGCCTTTTGTAATGCTTTCAGTTCGATAGGAAGGCCGTGGCAGTCCCAGCCGGGGACGTAGTGGACTTTGTTGCCTTGCAAGACTTGCTTGCGGTTGTTTATGTCTTTGATTATCTAGAAGAGGAAGTATAAAAAATAATTTAATACTAGGTGGGACTTTTGGCGGGATTAGGTAGACAACATCTTGTTTTCTGGCTGGCATTTTTCACTTGTGTTTAATAATGTTGAGATGAATGTTGGGAAGTGATACAGTTATTTTTATCACTTATTGCCATAGGCTCCAGAAAATCGCTAAGTACTAGTTTAGACTTGACTAGATTTAACTACCGACTTGACTAACATAACAAATCATTACCAACTTAGCTACGACTTGGCTAAACCACTTTATTAAATTTTTACTTGCTACTGACTCAATATGTTAAGTAAAAGCCAGTTTAAAAAATAGATGCTAAATTACCTTATTGACAGCATGGCCCATGTGCAGGTCACCATTAGCATATGGTGGGCCGTCATGTAACACATATTCTGGGCCCTTAAGATGCTGCCTTTGCCAGTTGTAGAGTTCTGCAAATTGTGCTACCTGAAAATTTAAAAATCATTCAACAAAAACAGGAGTAAAACATGGTGTACCGCAAGGGAGTGTATTGGGCCCGTTACTATTTATAATTTACATTAACAATCTTCCTAAAGTAACTAAACAATCTATGATCTTGTTTGCTGATGATAGCACAGTCGTAATAAAACCCGATATTCTAGATGAATATGAACATGACATCAATTTGACATTAAAATATATAATTAATTGGTTTGACGAAAATAATTTATTAATTAACTTAACGAAAACAAACATAATGCATTTTTATGACAAAGATAATAATTAAAAAAAATATGAAAGTAAAATATCATAATACAAATATAGATTCTGTGGATAATGCAAAGTTTTTAGGACTTATAATCGATAATAAGCTAAAATGGAAAGAGCAAACAGAACAAGTATGTAAAAAAATAAGTAGAAGTGCCTATGCCCTACACAATTTACGAAATATTGTAAATATTGAATCTGTGTTAACAGCTTATCACGGTCTTGTAACACCAATACTAAGATATGGGATATTTTTTTGGGGTAACAATACTGATAGAGAGACCATTTTCAAAGCACAAAAAAGATGTGTTAGGGCAATGTGTGGACTAAGTCCTAGAGCTAGCTGTTTGCCAAAATTTAAGTCATTGAAAATACTGACAATGCCATGTCTATACATTTATGAAGTTGCTGTATTTGTAAAAAGTAATCCACATTTGTTTGCCAGGCTGTCGAATGCACGACAACGACTACGAACACAATATATCCATAATGTCTACTCTTGGTAATTGCATGTTATCAGATTGGCAGCCACCTGATTCGGGTGTCTCTCTAGTTTTTCCCAATTTCTTTGAACTGTTAATAAGATTTTTTTTGTAGCCTGCAATGTAGTTAAGTAAAATAACTTTAATAATATATCAATCAATCAATCAAATCATTTATTTGTAAAAACATAGGTAGTACATAAAGGTGTTAGTGTTAGAGTAGCAATTCAGAATCACTATGATTTTGCTGATAGACACAGCTTACAAATATACCTTTATTAATATGTCAAATTATTAGAATTATCATGCAGGAAGTCATTTACAGAATAGTAACTTTTGTCAACTAAAAATGAAAATAATCGCTCTTTGTATTTCATAAGACATTGCATTTTTATCGTATTTGGTAGCTTATTATATACCTTGGGTGCCATACCCATAACACTCTTTTTTATTTGAGCCATAGTGCATCTCTGTGTGCAGACATTATGGATATATTGTGTTCGTAGTCGTTGTCGTGCACTCGACAGCCTGGCAAACAAATGTGGATTACTTTTTACAAATACAGCAACTTCATAAATGTATAGACATGGCATTGTCAGTATTTTCAATGACTTAAATTTTGGCAAACAGCTAGCTCTAGGACTTAGTCCACACATTGCCCTAACACATCTTTTTTGTGCTTTGAAAATGGTCTCTCTATCAGTATTGTTACCCCAAAAAAATATCCCATATCTTAGTATTGGTGTTACAAGACCGTGATAAGCTGTTAACACAGAGTCAATATTTACAATATTTCGTAAATTGTGTAGGGCATAGGCACTTCTACTTATTTTTTTACATACTTGTTCTGTTTGCTCTTTCCATTTTAGCTTATTATCGATTATAAGTCCTAAAAACTTTGCATTATCCACAGAATCTATATTTGTATTATGATATTTTACTTTCATATTTTTTTTAATTATTATCTTTGTCATAAAAATGCATTATGTTTGTTTTCGTTAAGTTAATTAATAAATTATTTTCGTCAAACCAATTAATTATATATTTTAATGTCAAATTGATGTCATGTTCATATTCATCTAGAATATCGGGTTTTATTACGACTGTGCTATCATCAGCAAACAAGATCATAGATTGTTTAGTTACTTTAGGAAGATTGTTAATGTAAAGTATAAATAGTAGTGGGCCCAATACACTCCCTTGCGGTACACCATGTTTTACTCCTGTTTTTGTTGAAACATACTTTACTTCTTCCCTTATATAAATAGTTTTATCATTAACCCAACATCTTCATCATAATAATAGTTTTGCTATTGCAGCTGGATATTCCACAAGACTGTGAATAAACCCATCAACAAGACCTTACACTTCAGCCAATAGTCTGATGAATAAATGAATTGAATTGAATAAGTAAACAGGCCTAGGGCACACGTGTTAGACAGTGGTTGTCATAGCCTAAGTATATCTGCAAATCTTGGAGTGTCACTAGCGCTATTTTTAATCTCTTTACGAGGCTATGAGACACAAATCTTTCATAGTAGTTAGCTGTTCACTACTGGATGTTGGTTAGAAAAGATCTCTCTCTGTGATGCCTTGAAATTAAATACCTTTATTTGCAAGCAAAAACAGTCATAGTACATGTGTACATTTACATTTTTTTTCAAATTCTTATAACTATTAATAGTTTTACATGCTCATATACTGCCTGTTTTATTATTGCATTATTGCATTGAAGTATAGTTAGTTTTACATTGTTCATAACTATAGGTAAAGCAGCATGTCCCGATTGCGTATGGGTTATATATATCATGTAATAGGTTGCAATGGTCAAATAAAAAATTCACGAAATGTCACGTTTTGTGCCGAAGTTGAATGCTCACTCGCTTATTTTAGTGGTCTGAAGATAACATATAACCTAACCTAATGACTCTTCCATAAAGTCAGTTCCGTGACTAAGGCGATCTTTCAGAAAAGTGACTCTAACTCGGAAAATATCGCCCGCAGGAAAAATGGTCACATGACCTAAAACGATGCTTATAGTGATCTCCAAACCCTGACATCAAAAAAACAGGTGTTAATAAGACATAAATATATCGATCAAAAATTTTTCGAAGTCTCGTACCACTGCGCACCCTTTCGTACACTCTAACCCAGCTAACATCTTCATTTAAAATTTCTTTCAAAACCAGCTACATAGATCTCCTTGAGGCCGAGTAGTTATAACAATACTCAGCTGATTTGCGTATGAAAAACTAAACAGTTGTGACTAATGGGTGTCTCTAAAATACCATTGCTGTTTAGACGATAAGAAATATATTTTATTATAAATAATACCTTTTGAATCTCTTCTTTTTTGGCGACATTAGACCTGGCAGGAAAATTTGTTTTTACTGACAAAATTGTATGGGAATATGTTTTAGTTTTAGGCTCAGCTGAACTTTTTGATCGTATCGAGTCACAGCAAGTGAAATTAATAAATGTTTTTCTATAATTAAAGCGAATTCTTGTTAAATTTCTCCTGAGAAACATTTTTATTTGCTTTATTTGTAGGTTATGTTATGACACTGTCTGTAATCTGTCTGTTTAACTCAAATGACAATGACACACAGAATAGTGTCTGACATTGAAGTACGGAGACACATCTGTAGTTCGCACACGTAGCTATTCCAATGAAACTTGAGTATACTACCCGTAGGTATAATACCAGTCGCACAAGAGTATCATAAATACAAAATCAGCTATATCTGCAGACGAAGCGACTCGTGAGACGCTACCCTGTCATACGTCGTACGCATGGAACTAAAGGTAAAGATGGAAGACAAGCAGGCATACAACAGGCTAATTCAAGAAAATTTGACCTGAATGCATTTCGTTACCCACCTCTCTCTTTCTAACTCGTGATGTGTTAGGGTGTGAATCTGGGTTTCCATCACAGCACTTGATAATAACCCCAAAAGTTGGAAAAAATCTACACTAATATTATAAAGTGGAAAGATTTATATTTTTGTGTATATGTTTGTAATAAATAAACTCAAAATATACTGTGCCGATTTCAAAAATTCTTTCACCATTGAAAAGCTACATTCACCCTGAGTAACATAGGCTATATACCACAGCTAGTGATAAATAAAAATGATGATACGTAACTGCGTAGCAATATAATCTTTATTTTGAAGTAGATTTTTATTAAAAAATGAAAAATAATTATACTTTTTTTTGATATAGAAATATAAAGCCCAATTATATTAAGCAAACTGACATTTTTATTTTACTGTATTTATGACTAGGCAAAATTTTTGAAGTGATGGTAATACTTTGGGAAAACAGGGGTTACTCCAGGTCATATTTTCTTGGAGTGCAGGGCAGGGAACCTCCTCGAGTGCCCGGTCCATTGAAAGCTTTACGTTTTCATTTGATCCCACGGATCGGGACGGTGTACCCTGGGTGACAGTAAATAACTCCCTGGTAGTCGGGGGCTTGTTGACTGTCGGCCAATTTCTGCCAACAGCCCACTCCACCGCCGTCTATGATGAGACGGCGAATGGATGTGGGCCTGGGGGACGGGCGCGGTCCATTTATGGGCCACTGTCCGATTTGGGGGGGTGGCCGAAAGGCCAATGGTCGGGGCCGAAAGGCCATGGCTGGAGGGCGTCGTGGTAGAATGCTAACTCGACCCCATGGCGCCCTCAACAGCCGGTGCGGAAACGCCGTAGGGGTTTTAGTGGGTAGTCGCTGGGCTACGCCTGGGAGTCCCACACTTTGTGCGTTGCCCCTACGTTAAAAAAAAAAGAAGGTCATACTTTCTTGAACCAGCCTGTTGTATGCCTGCTTGTCTTCCATCTTTACCTTTAGTTTCATTGTCGTACGCGACTCAAGTTGCATCGCAGTCTGAAATGTTTATTACCTGGGTTTGCTATCTAATTCCTGTCCTCTATAAAATTTGAAGGGAAATAAGCAAAATTAAAATAAAATAACAAAAAAAAACTTTTACAATATTTATTTGAAGAAGAAGAAGCTGAAAGTTACACAAAGTTAAAAAAACTCGAATTAAAAAAAAATGAATTTATATTGGAAGTTACCTATTTAATGTTGAGTAAAGAAGTAATTGCGATTAAAACGAGAAAAGAAAATTAGGGGCGCAGGAGATCGAATGGCCAATATTTAGATCCCTTCCTTAAAGTTTTAAATTAAAAAAAAAAAAAAAAAGGGTTAATAAAAATAAAAAAAATGTAGAAAGCGCAGGCACTGGCTGACCGATAATGCTGGCTTCGGCTGTGTGGTTACCTCGGTTAAAGCAAAAATGTCTATCGCAGATTAAAACGGTAGTAAAAGCAATGTCCTCTTGTTTCAATAAAAGAAATGTGGCATGCACTCCTGACACCTCGGGAAGCTGGTAGAACTCCCAGTGTTCAGCGGAGTGAGTGCTTCAGGTGTTCTTTTTAACCCTGAAGTAGGAATAACAAAATAACTTTCAAAAGACTGCTTATGAAACAATGGTTTACTATAGGGCGGGGCTCTGGAAATTTCTAGGTTTTATTCCTGTTCAAAATCCTATGTATAATTTTTTGTTTTAATGGAGTATGTTTATTCCTAAATTTAGAGCTGAATCTTATTTGGTTGTAATTATAAAAAGAAAGTCATAATTCCAAATGGTAGGTTACCCGATAATGAAAAATCTACTTAATTTTGTAAAAAAAACGATTTTGTATGAAATATTTCAATTTGAATTTATATATTCTACGCTTATTTATGTGTACCAATGGTGAAAAATCATTTTAAGACCGAAATTAGATAAAATTTTAATAAAATGCACATGTGAATAAAATACACATTCTACCCACTTTTGTAAATTATAAATTTCTCACAAAACCCCCAATTTAACCAGAAAGTTATTAGACCAAATGGAAGAATTAATCGGTTATTTAGCTCAATAGGACAATAATTAAAATAAAATAAATTACCTTTTCAGGGTTCTTTATGTATATCCAACAAAACACTTTTGTCATAAAACGCCGTACGACAACCACGTCGGCGAAAATATTTGTTACGACGGTTGCACTATTAAACTCCAAAATAATCGTATTAAATGGCTATTTAAACCTTTAAATTATAAAAAAAAAATTGCGAGCAACTATCGACCCGCTCCGAAAATCATCTGATTTCGTCTGCCGGTGGCGGCAAGTGTGCTAGCTGTCAGTTCAGTCGTAGTGATGGGGACATCGGGAGTCGACATTTGCTCGAATCGACTCGATGAATCGACTTCGTGCCGAACCGTGTGAAAATAACAGGCATGTAGTATCGATTTTTGAGATACGCCGGCGACAATTAAACCAACTCGCACGGATTCAATGAGTGATTAAATAAATCCGGAACAAGTAAGGAATGATTCGATTATCGTTTACCGGCTCGTGGAGTTATTCGCACGGCCAGACCACACCAGTCGAAATCAAAAATTACCACCCGCGTACATTTCAAAAATACAGAATGTTGCTTCCACGATCGCAATCGATACATCTCACGGAGGAGTCAATTCTCTTATTTTAAATAGGTACCTAGTGCACAATTGAATCGCAATTGGATCGCAATTACAACTTTGACGTTTCTGGTATTCCGTTACTCATCTTATTTACATTTTTCTACTATTATAATTAAAATACGATCCAGTTGCAAATGAATAGGAATTCAGAACTGTTTAAGCAGAATACTACTATTGAGCATAACTAAAAAAATGCAATACAATTGAGTCGCGATTGAATATCAGTTGCGTGGTCTTTTAAAGTTTCTTAGCGGAATCGACCCCCTTACTTAACAATCGAGCAATTAGGCAGTTAATCGACTTAATATTTATGGCATAGTAAAAATAACATTACAACGCGTCTCACGACTATAGCGCCGTGTGCGAACTGCTAAAGTGCCATGGTATTTTAATGCACAGTCACACAAATCCATCAATCAAAGTCAAATTACATCAAAACGTCAAAAAACTAATAAAAATTCGAGTTGACTTGAGTCGAGTCGAGCAACAAACAACACCCACTTACGGCAAAATTATAGTTTTACTAGGGAATTGATAAAAATTGTGCTCAATCAAATCAAAAGGTTCGTCAGCCGCTTTTTTGCAATATTTTCGCTATGAAACCTTCCCTTTTTATGCTTTCAAATTCGATCTTTTCGGATTGGTTGTAATTTTTCCGTGAATTAGTATGTAATTTCAGTGTTTTATCTTTTGTTGATGTGCAGGTAGAGATGACGAATCAGGCTTCTCCCGTGGAGGAGCAGGAGAAGCTCCTCGAGGAAGCTCTGAATGTTGTGAAGGTCCAGGTATGTCAGATAGTTTGTTCCAATAACTATAATATTTGGGACCTCGTGATGGTGGTGCCGAACTGTTAACTATATAATTCAACTAGGCGCTCTACGGTTCAATTACATCCATAACCAAGTGGCACTCATAATATAACACAGACTCACAAAAAACCACAGATGTAGTCCTAATATCAACACGTAAAAAGCATTCAAACTATGTCCATTTCGTTTGCCAGTTACACAAATTTATCAACTCAGTGACACACCAATCATTCACAGTTACTAAATCAAGCATATTAGCAACTGCTTCCATAGTTCAGTGATTAAAGTGTGCATTAAATCTGGAGGTCGAGAGTTTCCCACGGGCTTCTAATTTGGTTATGATATTGCAGGCTTGAATTACCTGATCATCTGATAATTATGGTGATTCTATACTTTGGAAATTGAGTTAAAACCTTGGTCTCGTCTCGTTATAAAAGGATATATGTCAGAGTTGTTTGTTTGTGCATGCTAAGCTAATGTCAGGAGCTACTGGTCCAATTTAAAAAATTCTGTGTTGGATAACATCTTATCTGTTCAAATATTTTTACCAAACAATTTCAATTTAGCTTGTTTTTACATTAATCTCTCTTTGGATCCTGTGAATGTCCATTTTTAATTTTCAGAAATTATTGGTTCTCTGTGGGTAAAAGCCTCCTCCATCTTTCTCCATTCTTCCCTATCTCTGGCAATGTCTATCCAGTGCCTCCCTGCAATCTTCAGTATATCATCTGACCACCTATTCTCCAAAGTTTTTCTACTCTTCTTTTTTTTTTCTTGCAAGGCCTGGCCATTTTTAAGTAAGTCCATCTTTTGTCTTTCTATCTTGACAGATGTCAAGCCCATTTCCACTTCATTTTCATGCTATGGTGAAAAGCATCAGAGACCTTTGTCTTGTTTCTGATGTCTTTATTCCAAGAATTTTGTATTTTTCTCAATTTTAGAGTAGATCTCTCCATTGCGTGTTGACAAGATAAAAATTTTCCTTTTACTTTTAATAACCCCATGTTTGACTGGCTTGGGAGAATGCAGGAGTCCATTATTATTCGTATATTTTCCCTTTATAATTTCTATTTCTGCCCAAAATTTCCATGCCATATTAGTTCTTCTATCCATTTCATTTATATTACTGTCTGTCAAAATAAATTAGTTTGCCTAAGTATACATATTCGTTTACATATTCTATTGCTTTTCCTTCCAATTTTACATCTTTCTTATGGCTATTCGTCATTAGTTTTGTTTTTATTGCATTCATTTCAAGACCAACTCTTTTACTTTCTCTGCCCAGACTTTGTAACATATTTTCCAACTCGGAAGCGGATTCGCTAAAAATGGTTATGTCGTCTGCAAATCTTAAATATGTGTCATTATTTTTCCCACTATCCATATTCCCTTATTTTTCCAGTCTAATTTTTAAATTATATCTTCAAGAACAGCTATGAAAAGTTTGGGAGAGAGAGGGTTCCCCTGACGTACACCTCTCCCGATTGGATACTGCTCACCCAGCCTTTCCAGTTTTACTCTGCTCACATTCATAAAGTAGATATTTCTACATATGATGTTTATTTATATATTTTTCATTAATGTTGTTGTTGTATAAGGCATTCCATATCAATTGGTGAGTTATGCTATCAAATGCTTTTGAATAATCCACAAATGCTATATAGAGTGGTTTGCAGAATTCTTTATGTTTTTCAATTAATTGTTCTATAGCATGTATAATGATCAATAGTCGAGTATGTTGGTTGGAAGCCAATCTAATCTACTGTTTGGTTTTAGTCAATATCTCATGCTATTCTACTCAATATTATTGTGGAAAAGAGTTTATATATTATGGATAGAAGGCTAATAGGTCTGTAGTTACCAATGTCTAAAGGATTTCCTTTTTTGTAAAGCAGTATTATATGGGATTGGCACCATTGTATTAGAATTTCTTCATTTACAAGTATCAAATTAAAAAGTTTGTTCAAGTAGCATGGGAGCTCCAATTTTTAAGACTTTGTTGGTGAGTTGATCTGGTCCAGTACTTATATGAAGTTTTAATTTTTTAACATGTTGAAGGATCTCCTCTTCACTTATGGGGTCTATAATTAGTTTGTTTTTAACGCATTTTCATCTTTTAGTTTTTCTTGCAATTGTTCTGATTCTTCGAATATTTTTCTGTATACATTAGTGTTGAATTGAATTGTAGCTTGACTTAGTTTTTTTTACCTATATTCCTATTAATTTTGCAGGCATTCCAAATGAAAAGATGTCTGGACAAGTCTAAGCTAATGGACGCTCTGAAGCATGCTTCGACAATGCTAGGAGAGCTGAGAACATCTCTACTATCGCCTAAGAGCTACTATGAGCTTTGTATCCTTTCTCAATACTTTAGCTTATGAATAATTCATGTTATATTAACCGATCATTTTGGAAGTCATTGGGAGAGGCCTATGTCCAGCAGTGGACTGACTGCGGTTGAAATGATGATGATGAATTCATGTTATGTCTCAATTTCTTATGTAAAACTTGACTTTGACAGCAGCTCATTTGAACTAAGATTTAAACTTTAGTAAAGATAAAGTAGTTTTCAAAATTCAAAGTTTTAAACTTTAAATTTCTATTTTAAGATTCTCAAGAGCCTTTTTTATGTAAAGATGAAACACTTTAAAGCCTTATTCAGATAATTTTATTACCCATCCATACTTCCATACTAATATTATAAATGCGAAAAACTGTCTTTCTGTCTGTCTGTGTTTTACGCTTTCACAGCCAAACCGTTGAACGGATTTTGATGAAATTTGGTATTAGCTACTTTTTTACTCAGGCGGAGCTGCGGGAAATAGCTAGTATATTATAATTTTATTACGTGAATAAAGGCTTGTCTTGGCTGTGATGATTGAATTCCTTTGAATGTAACCTTTCAAAGGAAAATAAAAAAATAAAACATTTACCTAAAAATTGGCAAAAGTTGTCCAGAGGTAGCACGATTTTGTAATCGGGCTGGCGGCGAATTATTTATACAGGTACACTATTTGCCAAAGTTGGCTGTGCAAAGTATTGTGTTGTAATGTCAAATGTGTTGAGCTGAAATATTAGTAAATAAAATAAACTTTTTATTTCTCAAGTTATGGCATTAGCTGCATTACAAAAGGATTTTATTAGTTTAGATATTACAGTTTAAAACAAATCAATATTTTCCTGAATGAACCTACCCCCAGACATGGCAATAACAGATGAGCTCCGCCATTTAGAGTTGTACCTTCTAGAAGAGTTCCAAAAGGGACGGAAGGTAGCTGACCTGTACGAATTAGTGCAGTACGCTGGCAACATTGTGCCGAGATTGTATTTGTTGATCACTGTTGGGCTTGTGTACATCAAGACTAGCACCAATTTAAGGAGAGATTTGTTGAAGGTGAGATAATTAGAATTTTGTTTTGCTTTTAATTAAATTTAGCAGGAGTCCGTCAAGCACGTATTTAGTTAAGTCACGTTGTACAATCAATTTCATTTTCGAAGAAATGAGATAAAATATGAAAATTTGTAAATAGTTCCTAAATAAAAGTTTCTTAATTTTTTATGTGTTCATCGGTTAAAATATAATTTTATAGTAATTTTATATATTTAAAATGGACTTTTCCATGGATTTTTAAATTGTTATAATAAATCTCCTATGCAAAAATTCAAATTGTTAATTTTAATAACAAATTTAAACCTTTGGGGTGGTTAAGTCTGAATTTCAAAATGTACTGATCCACAAGTACGTAATACATGTATGTATGCTATCATGAAATATCATTACTTTCTCAATTCTTGAACCTTGTCGTAATCCCAATTCTTTGACATTAATTGGCAATTATGCACATTAAGTACGTATAATTTTTAAAATAAATTTGATATCTGTAACACCATCTATTAGCACAAAATAACAAAAAATATTCTTATCTAAGACGCTAATTTACCACATTTTAATTTAGTAATATTCCTGCAGGATCTAGTAGAGATGTGCCGGGGCGTCCAACACCCGCTCAGGGGACTGTTCCTCAGGAACTATCTCCTGCAATGCACGAGGAATATACTCCCGGACACCGCTGAGGCTCAGAACGAGAACGAAGGCACTGTGAGTTGTTTTATTTACTTTATTGAGACCACAGTTCACTGACATGCATATGGAATGTCCAATGGACGAGTTTCCTCCGGCCACCGGTGAATGTCGTTTACGCACGACATTCAAAATGTGTTTTTTATATCCAAAATACATAATGTAAGATTGAAGTTTTGCAAGAACACAACTTTTTTTGAATATACTACACAATGGCGTTTAATAATAAATCAATATTTACATTTTAAAATTTAGTTAACTAGCCTTATTGTGATTTACTTAATTTAGGTTTTTTGTTATTTTAACTTCATTTTATTTAAATGAAATATCTAGACAACCATTAGAAAAAACTGCTTTACAAGATAGCAACACCAATATTTACACACAGTATATCAGGTGTTTGATTTTATATTAGGTGCGGGATGCCGTCGACTTTGTCTTGATGAATTTTGCCGAAATGAATAAGCTTTGGGTGAGGATGCAGCATCAGGGGCACTCCAGGTGAGATACTCCGCTCAATATAATACGATTTCTTTTTTTATTCAACCTTTAAAGATTCAGCAATAGGGAATAGATAAAAATTTCAAGAATTTTGCTGGTAGTGGTAGGGATAAAAATAACAGATTTTTGCTGCTGCCTCCTTTGTTCAGTGGTTAAGGCGTTCGCCTTCGAACCGAGGATCGTGGGTTTGTTTCCCACGGGATGCATGCTTTGTTTAGTTTTTTTAAAAATAATAATACAAATAAATAATTTAGTTGTTAGTACGGCCTACTTAGTTGTATAACAAAAAAAAAATAATCAAAAATTCCACCCCAAACTGTACCCGGGTCAAAAGTACCCATAACGCTTGCTGTTTGAATTGCTATGGATAGCCTTTGAACCAGGCACCATCCGGAGCGATTGTCAAATCCATGCCTTTTTAAACGTCGCCCTATCTCACTAACAAATTGCTTAGCCTCTGTACATCACGGACCAGGTAAAAGGCAAAAGCTCATACTGGCTGTTCAAATTTGAGTACTTTTGTTTAGTTGTTTCCAGTTTGGTTAGGACATTGCAGGCTTGAATCACCCGATTGTCTGATAATAATGATGACTCCGTGGTTCGGATGGCACGTTAATCGTTGGTCCCTGTCATTTGGTGATCGTTAAAGGAACCACGTCAAAGACTAAAAGGTGGTTCCGAAAAACCCTTGTTCGAAGTAAATTATTCTAAGTAACACAACGTCGCAGTACCAAAAAGTCGGCAGACCAAACCTTCGCAGTAAAATAGTTTACGCTGTAGTTTTTCGATGTAACAAAACATCGCACTTAGAAGGCGTCGATTTATCAACATTTCGCAGTAAAAAAGTATCGTAGAAATGTTTTCGATGTAAGAAAACTCGATGTTACGGTTTTCGCACTTATGTAGGCATAGTCACACTTTTTTTCTGAAACCTCAAAAAATACTTGTTTTCTTATTGTAAATATTTATTTCAGAGACAAGGAACGCCGCGAGCGCGAACGTTCGGAACTCCGTATACTAGTGGGCACGAACCTTGTCCGTCTGTCTCAACTGGAAAGTGTCACCGTAGAACATTACCGAAAATGGGTACTACCTGGTATTTTGGAACAGGTAGTCAGCTGCAGGGACGCTATTGCACAGGAGTATCTCATGGAGTGTATTATACAGGTTAGTGCATATTGTAACAGGTATGTTATTATTGGTATAACCTAGTATTTTGAAGTATGGTAAGTATTGTGTTTTGTAACAGGTATAATACCTGGTATTACCTTGTATTTTGTAGTATGGTAAGTATTGTGTTTTGTAACAGGTATAATACCTGGTATTACCTAGTATTTTGGAACAGGTAGCTGCAGGGGCGCTATAGCACAGCAGTATCTTATGGAGTGTATTATATAGGTTAGTATTTCGTACTGTAACAGTTTCAGACCTGGTACTACCGGTATTTTGGAACAGATAGCTGCAGCGACGCTATAGCATAGGAGTATCTCATGGAGAGTATTATACAGGTTAGTAATGCGCACTGTGACAGGTATGTACTTATAGGTACTATCCAGTATTTTGGTAAATGTGGACATATTAGTGACAGATTAATTTTGTAACAGGTAAATACTTTTTGGTGTGTGTTGTGTGTATTGCCTACTGTAATAGGTAGATAGGTTGTGTGTAATGCCTAATGTAATAGATACTTGGTATTACCTAGTATTTTGGAACAGGTAGTCAGCTGCAGGGACGCTATTGGCTAGGAGTGTCTCATGAGTGCATTATACAAGTCGTCTTACGAGTACATTGAAAAAACACCGAAAACATGACAAGAAAATTAAGATTTATAACTTTTTGAGTACAACACACAATCAACTTGTGGTAGCACTACAAATTCGAGTTGAGTATTCGAACGAAAAATTCAGATCTTTTTTTTATTTAAATAATTTTCTTACATCAAATAGGGGCACTTATTATTTTTTAGGCAATTAGACCCCATGGTACTACGTACGCGTGTAGGTATTACCTAGTATGTTGGAGAAAGCTAATATGAGTACTGCTTACTGTAACAGGTATTTATTCTAACTGGTACTACCTACTATTTTGGAACAAGTAGTCATTTGCAGGGACGCTTTTACATGCATCGTACTGCGTACGTATAATATACTGGTACTATCTGTTATTTCTTGGTCCAGGCTCCCATTTGGTCGTCGTTAAAGAAACCACGTTAGAAGCCGAAAGGCGGTTTCGAAAAAACCTTTCACACCAGGCTTCCCAAGGTCGATTGACCATGGACCATGTAACCCACTAGATATGAATGATGAATCATTATCAGCGATCGGATAATCGGTCGCTTAAATACCTAAACTTCTTTCCTTGAAAGAATAATATGGATATTCCTTCATGAATTATATATGTATATAAGTATTATAAGTAACCCGCATTCCAGGGGTTGAACAATTTCGTAAAAACAACTTTAAGTAATTTAATATTATTCTTTCGTGGGAATAAAAATTAATTTTAGGTATATAAGCGTCCGATTATCCGATCACTGATCATTAAATACTTGATTATATTACTTGTTTGTACGTAGGTGTTCCCAGACGAATTCCACCTGGCGAATCTGCAGCCGTTCTTGAAGTCTTGTGCTGAGTTGCAGCCCGGAGTCAACATCAAGAATATTATCATTGCGTTGATCGAGAGGCTCGCGGCTTACAGCCAGGTAACGGAATATATCCATATTATAATCCAAAACCATACTAATATTGTAAATGCGAAAGTCTTTTTGTCTGTTTGTCTGTCACGGCCAAACCGATGAACGGATTTTGAAGAAATTTGGTATGTATATAGTTGAAGAACCGGAGTCAAACTTAGTCTACTTTTTGACGCAGGAGGAGCTGCGGGGAAAAAGCTAGCATTTAATAATATTATAAGCGCGAAATTTTGTCTCTGTATGCTGTTAGGCTTTCACGGCCAAACCGCTGAACGGATTTTGATGAAATAAGATATGAATATAGTTGAAGATTCTGGGTCAAACATAGGCTACCTTTGGACGCAGGCGGAGCTGCGGGAAACATAAGAACTAATTCGGTTTTATTCTTCATTTTCGACAAGACGCGACCCGTATTTGATTGGTCGCCGTCAGTAGCATTTTTATATCGATCTCTTCCGTGCTTTAAAAAGCACAGATGTGTGTACGTTTGTTATTTTTAAATTTGTTATTTTGTTTTCTGTTCTTTGTTTATATTATAATTTATACACTTTATTGCATAAAATATAACATTAGGTTATATTCGATTAGTGTTGCCGCTCGATAGTCGGGCAAAAAAATTGTCACTAGTGTGCAATAGTCAGAAAACAATACTTTCTATAATATCGAAACAAACAATACTATCGATAGTTACGATATTATCGATACTATTGATAGGCCTATCGATAGTCAAACTATCGATAGTTTGGCAACGCTACATACGATCTTAAAATTAATGCGATAAAGGCGGCCATGTTATGGTTTAGTTTGTATTGAAAATATTTTTATTTTACTTTTTGCTTTAGCGAAACGAAGGCACAATCAACCTGAATGTGGTCATGGAAGACGGCCAAGAACAGGAGGTGCAGTTGTTCGAAGTTTTCTCGGATCAGGTCGCTGCTATCACGCAGGTAAGGGCTAATTTATTTTTGAAATGTGTCACTCTTCTGTCTAATGATAATCGTTCGACTCACCATCATTATGAGGAATGAAAAACATTTTGAATTCGCATCCAACAGAAATTCAATATCGATGGAATGATTTTCGATCGGATTTTTTTTTTATTTTATTTTTAATTCGTGGGCGGAAAAATTAAAATACACAGATACATCTTACTACATCTGCACTTATCATAATGCTTAAAAAAATTATGTTCTTAAGACAATTTAAAGTCAGGCGCGATTTAAAGAGAAGCGTTGACAAATCATGCAATTACTTAATGTAAAATACATATAATTTTTTCATACGACCCGTGTATTTTTCAGGAAAATACGTAAAATTTCCTTTTTTTTTTTATTTTATATTAGGATAAGCAAACAAGAACACAATACCTAAGAAACGGAATTTCTTTTTCGCCATTTGCAACGCCGAGAGGCGGACAGTTTTTTTGTAATTTATATACAAGTAGTTTCGTAATAATTTTTTTTTTTTTTAATGTAAACAATTTGGTACAGAGCCGCATGGACATGCCACAAGAAGACATGCTAAGTTTACAACTCGCGCTACTAAAGTTAGCGCAACGAGTGCACCCCGACAAGTTGGGCTACGCGGACCGAGTGCTAGCGCACACCGACAAGATCTGCCAGGACATACACAAAGCGAGGTAAGAGTGTAGTAGTGTGTACAGTAGACCTCGCGTTCCCGACAAGTTGGGCTACGCGGACCGAGTGCTAGCGCACACCGACAAGATCTGCCAGGACATACACAAAGCGAGGTGAGAGTGTAGTAGTGTGTACAGTAGACCTTGCGTTCCCGACAAGTTGGGCTACGCGGACCGAGTGCTAGCGCACACCGACAAGATCTGCCAGGACATACACAAAGCGAGGTAAGAGTGTAGTAGTGTGTACAGTAGACCTCGCGTTCCCGACAAGTTGGGCTACGCGGACCGAGTGCTAGCGCACACCGACAAGATCTGCCAGGACATACACAAAGCGAGGTGAGAGTGTAGTAGTGTGTACAGTAGACCTTGCGTTCCCGACAAGTTGGGCTACGCGGACCGAGTGCTAGCGCACACCGACAAGATCTGCCAGGACATACACAAAGCGAGGTGAGAGTGTAGTAGTGTGTACAGTAGACCTCGCGTTCCCGACAAGTTGGGCTACGCGGACCGAGTGCTAGCGCACACCGACAAGATCTGCCAGGACATACACAAAGCGAGGTGAGAGTGTAGTAGTGTGTACAGTAGACCTTGCGTTCCCGACAAGTTGGGCTACGCGGACCGAGTGCTAGCGCACACCGACAAGATCTGCCAGGACATACACAAAGCGAGGTAAGAGTGTAGTAGTGTGTACAGTAGACCTCGCGTTCCCGACAAGTTGGGCTACGCGGACCGAGTGCTAGCGCACACCGACAAGATCTGCCAGGACATACACAAAGCGAGGTGAGAGTGTAGTAGTGTGTACAGTAGACCTTGCGTTCCCGACAAGTTGGGCTACGCGGACCGAGTGCTAGCGCACACCGACAAGATCTGCCAGGACATACACAAAGCGAGGTGAGAGTGTAGTAGTGTGTACAGTAGACCTCGCGTTCCCGACAAGTTGGGCTACGCGGACCGAGTGCTAGCGCACACCGACAAGATCTGCCAGGACATACACAAAGCGAGGTGAGAGTGTAGTAGTGTGTACAGTAGACCTTGCGTTCCCGACAAGTTGGGCTACGCGGACCGAGTGCTAGCGCACACCGACAAGATCTGCCAGGACATACACAAAGCGAGGTGAGAGTGTAGTAGTGTGTACAGTAGACCTCGCGTTCCCGACAAGTTGGGCTACGCGGACCGAGTGCTAGCGCACACCGACAAGATCTGCCAGGACATACACAAAGCGAGGTGAGAGTGTAGTAGTGTGTACAGTAGACCTCGCGTTCCCGACAAGTTGGGCTACGCGGACCGAGTGCTAGCGCACACCGACAAGATCTGCCAGGACATACACAAAGCGAGGTGAGAGTGTAGTAGTGTGTACAGTAGACCTCGCGTTCCCGACAAGTTGGGCTACGCGGACCGAGTGCTAGCGCACACCGACAAGATCTGCCAGGACATACACAAAGCGAGGTGAGAGTGTAGTAGTGTGTACAGTAGACCTCGCGTTCCCGACAAGTTGGGCTACGCGGACCGAGTGCTAGCGCACACCGACAAGATCTGCCAGGACATACACAAAGCGAGGTGAGAGTGTAGTAGTGTGTACAGTAGACCTCGCGTTCCCGACAAGTTGGGCTACGCGGACCGAGTGCTAGCGCACACCGACAAGATCTGCCAGGACATACACAAAGCGAGGTGAGAGTGTAGTAGTGTGTACAGTAGACCTCGCGTTCCCGACAAGTTGGGCTACGCGGACCGAGTGCTAGCGCACACCGACAAGATCTGCCAGGACATACACAAAGCGAGGTGAGAGTGTAGTAGTGTGTACAGTAGACCTCGCGTTCCCGACAAGTTGGGCTACGCGGACCGAGTGCTAGCGCACACCGACAAGATCTGCCAGGACATACACAAAGCGAGGTGAGAGTGTAGTAGTGTGTACAGTAGACCTCGCGTTCCCGACAAGTTGGGCTACGCGGACCGAGTGCTAGCGCACACCGACAAGATCTGCCAGGACATACACAAAGCGAGGTGAGAGTGTAGTAGTGTGTACAGTAGACCTCGCGTTCCCGACAAGTTGGGCTACGCGGACCGGGTGCTAGCGCACACCGACAAGATCTGCCAGGACATACACAAAGCGAGGTGAGAGTGTAGTAGTGTGTACAGTAGACCTTGCGTTCCCGACAAGTTGGGCTACGCGGACCGAGTGCTAGCGCACACCGACAAGATCTGCCAGGACATACACAAAGCGAGGTGAAAGTGTAGTAGTGTGTACAGTAGACCTCGCGTTCCCGACAAGTTGGGCTACGCGGACCGAGTGCTAGCGCACACCGACAAGATCTGCCAGGACATACACAAAGCGAGGTGAGAGTGTAGTAGTGTGTACAGTAGACCTCGCGTTCCCGACAAGTTGGGCTACGCGGACCGAGTGCTAGCGCACACCGACAAGATCTGCCAGGACATACACAAAGCGAGGTGAGAGTGTAGTAGTGTGTACAGTAGACCTCGCGTTCCCGACAAGTTGGGCTACGCGGACCGAGTGCTAGCGCACACCGACAAGATCTGCCAGGACATACACAAAGCGAGGTGAGAGTGTAGTAGTGTGTACAGTAGACCTCGCGTTCCCGACAAGTTGGGCTACGCGGACCGAGTGCTAGCGCACACCGACAAGATCTGCCAGGACATACACAAAGCGAGGTGAGAGTGTAGTAGTGTGTACAGTAGACCTCGCGTTCCCGACAAGTTGGGCTACGCGGACCGAGTGCTAGCGCACACCGACAAGATCTGCCAGGACATACACAAAGCGAGGTGAGAGTGTAGTAGTGTGTACAGTAGACCTCGCGTTCCCGACAAGTTGGGCTACGCGGACCGGGTGCTAGCGCACACCGACAAGATCTGCCAGGACATACACAAAGCGAGGTGAGAGTGTAGTAGTGTGTACAGTAGACCTTGCGTTCCCGACAAGTTGGGCTACGCGGACCGAGTGCTAGCGCACACCGACAAGATCTGCCAGGACATACACAAAGCGAGGTGAAAGTGTAGTAGTGTGTACAGTAGACCTCGCGTTCCCGACAAGTTGGGCTACGCGGACCGAGTGCTAGCGCACACCGACAAGATCTGCCAGGACATACACAAAGCGAGGTGAGAGTGTAGTAGTGTGTACAGTAGACCTCGCGTTCCCGACAAGTTGGGCTACGCGGACCGAGTGCTAGCGCACACCGACAAGATCTGCCAGGACATACACAAAGCGAGGTGAGAGTGTAGTAGTGTGTACAGTAGACCTCGCGTTCCCGACAAGATGGGCTACGCGGACCGAGTGCTAGCGCACACCGACAAGATCTGCCAGGACATACACAAAGCGAGGTGAGAGTGTAGTAGTGTGTACAGTAGACCTCGCGTTCCCGACAAGTTGGGCTACGCGGACCGAGTGCTAGCGCACACCGACAAGATCTGCCAGGACATACACAAAGCGAGGTGAGAGTGTAGTAGTGTGTACAGTAGACCTCGCGTTCCCGACAAGTTGGGCTACGCGGACCGAGTGCTAGCGCACACCGACAAGATCTGCCAGGACATACACAAAGCGAGGTGAGAGTGTAGTAGTGTGTACAGTAGACCTCGCGTTCCCGACAAGTTGGGCTACGCGGACCGAGTGCTAGCGCACACCGACAAGATCTGCCAGGACATACACAAAGCGAGGTGAGAGTGTAGTAGTGTGTACAGTAGACCTCGCGTTCCCGACAAGTTGGGCTACGCGGACCGAGTGCTAGCGCACACCGACAAGATCTGCCAGGACATACACAAAGCGAGGTGAGAGTGTAGTAGTGTGTACAGTAGACCTCGCGTTCCCGACAAGTTGGGCTACGCGGACCGAGTGCTAGCGCACACCGACAAGATCTGCCAGGACATACACAAAGCGAGGTGAGAGTGTAGTAGTGTGTACAGTAGACCTCGCGTTCCCGACAAGTTGGGCTACGCGGACCGAGTGCTAGCGCACACCGACAAGATCTGCCAGGACATACACAAAGCGAGGTGAGAGTGTAGTAGTGTGTACAGTAGACCTCGCGTTCCCGACAAGATGGGCTACGCGGACCGAGTGCTAGCGCACACCGACAAGATCTGCCAGGACATACACAAAGCGAGGTGAGAGTGTAGTAGTGTGTACAGTAGACCTCGCGTTCCCGACAAGTTGGGCTACGCGGACCGGGTGCTAGCGCACACCGACAAGATCTGCCAGGGCATACACAAAGCGAGGTGAGAGTGTAGTAGTGTGTACAGTAGACCTTGCGTTCCCGACAAGTTGGGCTACGCGGACCGAGTGCTAGCGCACACCGACAAGATCTGCCAGGACATACACAAAGCGAGGTGAAAGTGTAGTAGTGTGTACAGTAGACCTCGCGTTCCCGACAAGTTGGGCTACGCGGACCGAGTGCTAGCGCACACCGACAAGATCTGCCAGGACATACACAAAGCGAGGTGAGAGTGTAGTAGTGTGTACAGTAGACCTCGCGTTCCCGACAAGTTGGGCTACGCGGACCGAGTGCTAGCGCACACCGACAAGATCTGCCAGGACATACACAAAGCGAGGTGAGAGTGTAGTAGTGTGTACAGTAGACCTCGCGTTCCCGACAAGTTGGGCTACGCGGACCGAGTGCTAGCGCACACCGACAAGATCTGCCAGGACATACACAAAGCGAGGTGAGAGTGTAGTAGTGTGTACAGTAGACCTCGCGTTCCCGACAAGTTGGGCTACGCGGACCGAGTGCTAGCGCACACCGACAAGATCTGCCAGGACATACACAAAGCGAGGTGAGAGTGTAGTAGTGTGTACAGTAGACCTCGCGTTCCCGACAAGTTGGGCTACGCGGACCGAGTGCTAGCGCACACCGACAAGATCTGCCAGGACATACACAAAGCGAGGTGAGAGTGTAGTAGTGTGTACAGTAGACCTCGCGTTCCCGACAAGTTGGGCTACGCGGACCGAGTGCTAGCGCACACCGACAAGATCTGCCAGGACATACACAAAGCGAGGTGAGAGTGTAGTAGTGTGTACAGTAGACCTCGCGTTCCCGACAAGTTGGGCTACGCGGACCGAGTGCTAGCGCACACCGACAAGATCTGCCAGGACATACACAAAGCGAGGTGAGAGTGTAGTAGTGTGTACAGTAGACCTCGCGTTCCCGACAAGTTGGGCTACGCGGACCGAGTGCTAGCGCACACCGACAAGATCTGCCAGGACATACACAAAGCGAGGTGAGAGTGTAGTAGTGTGTACAGTAGACCTCGCGTTCCCGACAAGTTGGGCTACGCGGACCGAGTGCTAGCGCACACCGACAAGATCTGCCAGGACATACACAAAGCGAGGTGAGAGTGTAGTAGTGTGTACAGTAGACCTCGCGTTCCCGACAAGTTGGGCTACGCGGACCGAGTGCTAGCGCACACCGACAAGATCTGCCAGGACATACACAAAGCGAGGTGAGAGTGTAGTAGTGTGTACAGTAGACCTCGCGTTCCCGACAAGTTGGGCTACGCGGACCGAGTGCTAGCGCACACCGACAAGATCTGCCAGGACATACACAAAGCGAGGTGAGAGTGTAGTAGTGTGTACAGTAGACCTCGCGTTCCCGACAAGATGGGCTACGCGGACCGAGTGCTAGCGCACACCGACAAGATCTGCCAGGACATACACAAAGCGAGGTGAGAGTGTAGTAGTGTGTACAGTAGACCTCGCGTTCCCGACAAGTTGGGCTACGCGGACCGAGTGCTAGCGCACACCGACAAGATCTGCCAGGACATACACAAAGCGAGGTAAGAGTGTAGAAGTGTGTACAGTAGACCTCGCGTTCCCGACAAGTTGGGCTACGCGAACCGAGTGCTAGCGCACACCGACAAGATCTGCCAGGACATACACAAAGCGAGGTGAGAGTGTAGTAGTGTGTACAGTAGACCTCGCGTTCCCGACAAGTTGGGCTACGCGGACCGAGTGCTAGCGCACACCGACAAGATCTGCCAGGACATACACAAAGCGAGGTGAGCGTGTAGTAGTGTGTACAGTAGACCTCGCTTTTCCGACAAGTTGGCCTACGCGGACCGAGTGCTAGCGCACACCGACAAGATCTGCCAGGACATACACAAAACGAGGTGAGAGTGTAGTAGTGTGTACAGTAGACCTCGCGTTCCCGACAAGTTGGGCTACGCGGACCGAGTGCTAGCGCACACCGACAAGATCTGCCAGGACATACACAAAGCGAGGTGAGAGTGTAGTAGTGTGTACAGTAGACCTCGCGTTCCCGACAAGTTGGGCTACGCGGACCGAGTGCTAGCGCACACCGACAAGATCTGCCAGGACATACACAAAGCGAGGTGAGCGTGTAGTAGTGTGTACAGTAGACCTCGCTTTTCCGACAAGTTGGCCTACGCGGACCGAGTGCTAGCGCACACCGACAAGATCTGCCAGGACATACACAAAACGAGGTGAGAGTGTAGTAGTGTGTACAGTAGACCTCGCGTTCCCGACAAGTTGGGCTACGCGGACCGAGTGCTAGCGCACACCGACAAGATCTGCCAGGACATACACAAAGCGAGGTGAGAGTGTAGTAGTGTGTACAGTAGACCTCGCGTTCCCGACAAGTTGGGCTACGCGAACCGAGTGCTAGCGCACACCGACAAGATCTGCCAGGACATACACAAAGCGAGGTGAGAGTGTAGTAGTGTGTACAGTAGACCTCGCGTTCCCGACAAGTTGGGCTACGCGGACCGAGTGCTAGCGCACACCGACAAGATCTGCCAGGACATACACAAAGCGAGGTGAGCGTGTAGTAGTGTGTACAGTAGACCTCGCTTTTCCGACAAGTTGGCCTACGCGGACCGAGTGCTAGCGCACACCGACAAGATCTGCCAGGACATACACAAAGCGAGGTGAGAGTAGTAGTGTGTACAGTAGACCTCGCGTTGCTCGAGTTAGTGCAATGAGTGCTCCCGACAAGTTGGGCAATGCATGGGAATTTGTTTAGTTGTTTCCAGTTTGGTTAGGACATTGCAGGCTTGAATCACCTGATTGTCTTTCCATCGTTTTTTCCATCCACCCTAAGGTTTAAGGTTTGACTGAAATAGATCGCTCTAGCGATAAGTCCGCCTTTGTACCTCAATTTTTATGTACATAAATTGTTTTTGTATTATTTGTCTGATGATAATAATGATTCCGTTATTTGGAAGCCGTTGGTCCTGGCTGCAATTTAGTGATCGTTTAAAGAAACAAGTCATTGGCCGAAAGGCTGTTCCGGGATAACTCTGACACCAGGGTGTACCGGGTCGATTGGCCATGTGACCCTCTTGATGTGAATGAATAGATCAACTTTATAAAATTCATAGATTAATTGCGTAAATAATTTGTTTAGACTTGTTTTGACGACTATAGTTTGACCATAGTGGCCATAGTTTGACCTCAACCGCTGTACCGCGCGTTGGGTATGCGCGGGGAGGTGGGGAGTGGGCTTGAGATTCCTAGTGACAGACATATTACAATTATTGATGATATAAGATTATATTTATAGGCACTTCTAATTAATAATAATAACGACTCGCGCTTGATCATGCGCACGCGCAGTGAATAATAGATGCACCGGCGGCCATTATTGTTTTGCTAGCACTGCTCCGATATCATTGGTCGCTTACTGTCAAGGGCGGGGCGTGCGCTGCATTAGTGTGCGTTATGTACTTTATACACAAAAGGTGGCGTTGTGACAGTGGGCGAGTACTCGCCTGTTAACACGTCTACTCGCTCACAGTACTAATATTACTTTTTGTCAACAGCGGAAAAACTCACCTAGAACACAACACACCAGTGTTTAAAGAACTGATGAAGATCATCAAACTACCAGCGGACCATTACAAAAACGTGCTAACTCTCATACAATTGGAGCATTACTCTCCATTAATATCGCATCTCAATTATCCTGGACGTGTGATGGTCGCTGTCCATCTCAGTGGACATGTTTTGGAACAAGCCGAGTGTATTTCTACGCCTCAACACGTAAGTATCTATATTTTTGTTTTTATAGTTCAAATTTATTCTAAGAAAAACCATCTTAAATTCCTTAAAATACTCTCTTATACAATAAGAGCATTACTCCACTTTGATATCGTATCTTAACTATCCTGGACGTGTGATGGTCGCTGTCCATCTCAGTGGACATGTTTTGGAACAAGCCGACCCCTCAACACGTAAGGGTATTAATTATTATTTTTCTCATAAATGTCTCTTAGTCTTCTATAGTTTTTAGTAGGAATTCTATTTATTAGGGTTCTGTAAAGTGTAAATTGGAACCCTATTACTAACAACAAAGGAAAAGGTGAGAGGAAAACTCGGTCGGCCTGCCTCGGAGAACATACTGCGACCAAATCGCAGACATTAAAAAAGGGAGATGTCAGGAGTACCCGTAATCGACGAGCGTGTATGACGAGAGTGATGAGCGTAGAAGAAGCGAGGGAAGTCTGTAAGGATCGTAGCAAATGGAAATCTGTAGTCTCTGCCTACCCCTACGGGAAAAAGGCGTGATGATATGTATGTATGTATTACTAAGACTCCACTGTCCGTCCGTGTGTCCGTCTGTCACCAGGCCGTATCTCATGAACTGTGATAGTTACACAGTTAAAAAATTTACAGATGATGTATTTCTGTTACAGCTATAACAATAAACACTTAAAGACATAATAAAATATATATATATATATATATATATATATATATATATATATATAAGGGGCTCCCATACAACAGACAAGATTATTTTGCGGTTTTTATAGGTAGATACGGTACCCTTCCTGAGCGAGTTCGACTCGCACTTTTATAACAAAGCCTATAAAATTTTGTTTTGATACTCATTCGAAATCCTCAAATTATATTTTTGTCCAGGTGGAAGCAGTACTGGGTATGTTGGACGTGCTGGTCAAGGATCAACCGGACCAGGTCAGTGGGGAAGAAGATGCGGAAGATTTCATGGAAGAACAAGGGTTGCTGGCTAGGTGAGTTATTAAATATTGCAGCTGTTCCCAGTATAATATGATTTTTGTTATTCCTAATGGTTGACTGGTAGAGAATGCTTAGCATTAAGTCTACCCATTGTACCATTTTAGGTAACAAAGTTTGATATGAATAAATAACAATCCACAGAAGTAAGGCTATGTAGGTGTTAGTTGCATCACAGAATTATTAGTAGTAACGTACAGAACGGACACTCACACCCTCCCACCCGAAACAGATACCGCACCGAGCCGCCCAGATTTAGGTTAAACATCGACAGCGAAATAACGCAAGGATGACATTTCGGCCGCTTTACGCTATTGTCGTTGATTGTAAGGTGTGCGTTTGTTCTGGGGTGTGCCTACGTGCCACAGTTAGGCCTGGCCATGTTAAATTGGGACGGGAGGCTCAACTGGCCCGCACATGATCATTTTATCTGTTATTATTTCTGTGGTATAATCGTCTCCTTACTTCTCACAATCAATCTTCACTTATTTTAGTAGAGGGGGGGGGGGGGGGTTTACAATCGTCTCCTTTTTTCTCCTCAGATTATGATGATATTTTAACGTAATTTTCGTTGACTGATGTCACTTCAAGTCAGACGATCCGGACCAGCAGTACCTGAAGCTGACTGAGTACTGTTGCTACCTGGCAGTGGTGTCAGACGTATACAGCACAGGTTCCTAACAAACAGACAACTGACTTTATCTACTTATACAGCCTCCAATTTACTCGCGACTCACGAGATCTAACGATATGAATGAACACTGTACTGCCTTATGTCATATCAAGGGTTTTTGTTCCTCATTTTTATGTTTTCGCCGCTTTTTTAACAAAACCCTTATTGTAAGGGGAGGAGAGTTTAATCGGCTTTTTAGGAACTTCTCAGATTATGATATCTTTAAGTAATTTTCACCCGACTGCGCCAGAAGTAGGGTTATGTTTTTCGAGAGTATGTATGTATAATTGTTTGGCACGGCTGCACGGCTTGGTGGATTTTAGCTTGAAAGGTAAGGTCGTATAGATTCGTGTTTATTGTGTGAGTGACACTGGACACTGGGTATATCAAAATAAAAAATAAAATCAAAATGCCGGTTTTGTTTTTGGGTCAAATTACACAGAAGCTCAGTCGGGTTTTATGTTTTTTAGGGTATCGTACCTCGAAAGGTAAAAAAAAAACGAACCGTTATAGTCTCATTCATGTCGTCTATCTGTCCGTCTGTCACAGTCGATTTTCTTAAAATTGCCGGTATCTTGTCGTAGGCTGATCCACCACTTCAAGTCAGAAAATCCTGACCAGCAGTACCTGATATTGAGTACTGCCCGCAAGTTGCTATCTGGCGGTGGCGCGAGACGTATACAACACACTTTCCCGCCAATACTGTTTCACGCATATCAGCTGGCGTTCTTGTATAAGGATCTTAAAGACCAGGTCAGTATAAAGACACGAGTGTTTTTTTTTTTTATTTGGATGACACAGATCATCAATCCTTGCCTTTTCCCATTTCAATTGGTGTCGGCTCTGCGTATCTTCTTGCGCCAATTATCCCTATCGTGCACCTATAGAACGCAAATCATTCGATATCGAGTAAAATTTATATACAATACAATTTATATAATTTATAACAAAAATAGCACTCCCAATCAGCATTACATAGTATATTCTTCCATCGAAAAATCACATTTGCGGTCTAAAATGGTCTTTTTGACTGCGAAATCAATACAAACTCAACCCCCAGAATAGGCTAGTTTCCTTAAAAAAAAATATAATTAGTCCGTCAATTAGATTATCAAAAAATATTGGAGACGTATTTTTTCTTTTGAAAATAAAACAAAGAATGGTAAAGATATGGCGCGTTAAAGTTCCGTTTGACGTCGCAGTGTGCTACACTTTTTCGCAATATGTGACGTCACGAGCCCCCACTACTAAACTTTGATGCGTTATTTCTTTATAATTTATCGCTCAATTGACAAAATACGTCATTAATATGTTTTGATTCCCTAAATGACGGACTAACTTTAATGTTATTCTTTTGACTCAGGAAACTAGCCTATTCTGGTGCTTGAAAAAAAAAATTTTAGGGTGTATAAGTAAGTTTTTTTTTTTATTAATGTATTATATACGGCTATGGATACAAGTCCTTTAATGCCCTTCTTAATTTTTTCTGTTTTCTTCAGTCCTGCAGTGTGGTTTCGTCAAGTCCTTGTCAAGTTTAAAAGTCTAGTCAGTAGTCAAGTCTAGTCAAAATGATCAGGTTAAGTGAAGTGGTAGAAAAGCTGCACTTAGCCATTACTAGGAGCTTTTGGCAACAAGCATGAAAATCACATAAATGAAACATTGTATCACTTCCCAAAACTCACGATTGTTATCGAACACTTTGCGAATAAATAATCCACCATTATTATGCACAAACGCTCAAGAAAACACAAATTTTGGGAAATAAAATACAGCCGCCGATACTGCTCTTCACAGCTTCCCGCCAAAAGTCCTGTATAAATAAGATTTAATTTTGGAAATTCAGTATTTTTTTTTAATTTCTTCATAAATGTACTTATTCTAGGATGACATGTGGGAGAAGAAATGCCAGAAAATATTCCAGTTTTGCTACCAGATGATTGGGGCCCTTGTTAAAGCTGAACTGGCCGAATTGCCATTAAGGTAGTATATAATCCATACTTCCATACTTAATATTATAAATGCGAAAGTCTGTCTATCTGTCTGTCTGTAAAGCTTTCACGGCCAAACCGCTGATCGGATTTTGATGAAATTTGATATGAATATAGTTGAAGACCCGGGGTCAAACATAGGCTACTTTTTGATGCTAGCGGAGCTGCAAGATGCAGCTGCTATTATATAAATTTAAAAATTTGGACCTTAAAACATTGACTTTTTTTTAATGGTCTTCCATTAATAAATATTTATTCTATATTTAGAACTTTCCAGATTTGTTTTCTAACTGTAGATACTTATTTTAATTTTACGTATTCTAATACGTACCGAGATACATACATACATAGATGAAAACTACAAATTGTTGTAGTGATAAACAATGAATCACTCAATATGGACGATAGGAACGATATCGGTGAAATCGACCCTTAATTACCCATATTCTCAAACGTTTGCTCAAACTCGACTCAACCTTACTCCAACTCATTGGTATGATTAGTCGTCACTAGCTTCCTTGACATAAGGAGATTCCTCATTGGAGGTCGAGTATCGAACTGTCAAATATAAGGTTGGTCTAGAGGTACCCTGAGGCGGCCTCGAAAGTGGTTATAAATCAGATATTTGCCACCTTTTGACTATTCAACTACTTAATTTGTTTATTTTTTACTCTATTCTTTTGTATTTTATAATTTTTGTGCTTCGGATTGTTATTATAACTTGTATCTTTCCTCACTGGAGTTTGCTCAAGCAATCAATTAAGAATGTCATTTTCACGGAAAGTTCGAGGACTTAAGGCCCTCCAATGAGTTTGAGTGAAGGTTGTTCTTAAGGTTATGTTTAAGAATACGGGTGTTAGACATAAAATAGTATGTGTGTTTTAATTATTTTCATGTTTTGCCCTCAGATTATACCTCCAAGGAGCATTAGCCATAAGCGAGATTGGGTTCGCGAACCACGAGACGATGGCGTACGAGTTTCTGTCACAAGCGTTCTCCTTGTACGAAGACGAGATATCGGATAGCAAGGCTCAATTAGCGGCCATTACGTTGATCATTGCCACTTTTGAACAAATAAACTGCTTCGGTAAGTGACACCATTATTAATAGTACTAACGTACGCAACGGACACTCAGAACGCGAGAGAACCGCGTAGATTTAGGGTTTAAACGAGAACAAAATGCAAGGATGACGCTTCAGCCGCGCGGCCGCTGCGACGACTATGACGCAGACTCGGTAAATAACCAACTCTACGAGTAACACATACATTGATACGCGTGCGTTCGCGACCGAATCGTAGTAGTAGTGATGGGTGTCGCGCTCGGCGCTGTTGTATGGAGTGTGGCCAGAGTGTGTAGGGTCGCTTGACCAACTACAATCCGTTCGATGATTCGTTCACGAACGAAGACGAGATATTTGATATCAAGGCGCAATTAGCGGCAATAACGTTGATAATAGCCACTTTTGAGCAAATCCAACTGCTTCGGTAAGTCAAATTTGATTTGGAAAAAGGTTGCAACGCAGTTTTCCTACATACTCTGTGAAAATTGTTCGATATCGGAGGAAAATCCTTCGAAACAAATATTATTCGGATACTCCAGGATCGCCAAATAGATTCCATTTTCATTTCCATCTGAAAACGTAGCGAAATATAATACTATTATTTTATCTAATTTAATGAGATTAGGCAAAGTGGTGTATGAAACATATGAAACGTAATGCTATAAAAAAACTCGCATACGGATCTTTTTTAAAAACTCAATTTTGAAGTACGTAGATAGATATCTTCAACCGATTGAGCTGAAATTTTGTACACACTTTTAGTTTGGATGACAATGCATGATATGGTATGTGACGTCATTCTAAATCCAATATGGCGGACCATCCAAGATGGCGGAATAGTTATTTGTAATGCATTTCTACAATATAGGACGATAATATCGCGACAAGCTTTTATGATCTTATAAATTGTATATAATGAGGTTATAAGTTGATAGTGAAAATTTTTAAGGAAAAAAATATTTACTTCTTTAGAAGAATAATTCAATGGGAATAAACGTGTTTGTTTATGCTATGGTGAGTTAATTATTGTTCAGTAGCATATAAGTAAGTAAAATATAAATGTTTATTTTATTATACTTAAATGAGATTGATTATATGTTGATATTTTTGTAAATAGATACGTTAGCCTGCGATGAACATGATTTTTATTCTTTTGTTTTAGGTAGGTACCAACTTATTTCGAAATCGAATGCTATTTTTATAAATATCAGTTGTGCAATAAAAAAACATGCCTAGCATATTTGTTTTTTGAAAAAAAGGTTATCTATGTTTTTGGTTAGTTTGTATGTAGCTCTGTACGCATCGTGAGTATTCGCGATTATTCGCTTAATATAATAATTCCCAACTTCCAAGCGCGAAATAGGTAGTTAGGTCGATATTCCTCGTTATATTTGACTGTTGAAATATTCCCAAAGTTTCGGAATAATTCGGAATACTTCCGAAGTATTCGACGGGAATGATTCGGAATTTTTCCCGCCAGCATCTATAATTGGGAATAACCGTTATAGCGCAACAGTTTCACAAACTACTATTTTAATTTGATTTCGATGGCATGTGTATAATGAAATACGTGACGTTCAAGTTCTGTTTTTATTTATATCCGTCGCGACTGGCGGGACGGCCACAGAAATAAAAATATATAGAAGTGTCATTAGCAGACCAGTTAACTTTGGCACACGTTACGGCACTTCTACCGATTCTTATTTCTGTGGGCGTCCCGCCAGTCGCGCGGGATTCGCGTCAGTTTGAATGGACCTTTACATTTCAGTACGAGATGGAGATGGAGATGGATTAGATAAACTCATTAGGTACTTTTGATATAGGTTATTTTTCTAGTAATTGCTTGTATGTAACAATGTATCCTTGTTGTGCAATAAAGAGTGTTTGTATTGTATTGTACTTTTAAACAATACTTGTTTATGGCGTATGTTGTTCACAGGCGCTGAAAACGCAGAACCAATGAGGACCCAATGTGCTCTAGCGGCCAGCAAATTGTTGAAGAAACCCGACCAAAGCCGCGCCGTGGCGTTGTGCGCACATCTTTTCTGGAAGGGGGCTAAAGACGGCAACCAGGTATGTGCATCAGCTTTCTATGGCCCACTGTTGGGCATAAACCTCCCCCTAAGCCAACCTTCTCTGTCCTGGAGCTCTATTTTTGAAGTGTATCTATCACGTATCAATACTAATATTATAAATGCGAAAGTCTGTCTGTCTATCTGTTACGCTTTCACGGCCAAACCGCTGAACGGATTTTGATATAATTTGGTATGAATATAGTTGAAGACCCGGGGTCAAACATAGACTACTTTTTGACGCAGGCGGAGCTGCGGGAAACAGCTAGTAACTCATATGTCGAAGCGTGAGTCATCTTTTTCAAAAATAGCACTCCAGGACGTCGATTCTCGTGCCTTTCTGATTTGTCGAATAAAAAGGGCGGACGTATATGATTTTCTGTAGTTAGTCGCCTTGTTTTTTCGAGAAATCTCCGATTCGACTAATCTCTTAAGGCACGAGAATCGACCCCAAGAACTGTCACAATCCAGTTGTTGCGAGCTTCCTGAACTTGAACTGACCAGGGATTGAACCTGATATTTCCTGAGTAGCGTCTGTTATAATAGAGTAATAGTAGAATCTGTTCTCCGTACCCCTTTCTATAAGAAAATCAGGCCAATCGATTGATAACTACTATGTTTTTAAAGACCACCACCAAGAAACCACGTCAGAACCCGAAAGGCGGTTCCAAAAACTTTTGACACTGTGGTATACGTACAAGGTCGATAGACCATGGAACCTACTCGATATGAGTGACTGATGGGCTAATTAGAAGAATCAGATCCAAATAATTTGTAATCTATCATGTAAATAAATGATTAGTATAATATTTCGCGTACCCAATCATCGCCCCCCATGACCACAGATATTTTTTAATGATATTTTCCTTGCAGTGGCCTCTAAACGACGCAAATCGAGCTTTAGATTGCTTGAAGAAAGCTGCCCGCGTCGCGCAACAATGTATGGACGGTGGAGTGCAAGCGCAGCTTTTGGCAGAGCTTTTGGGAAGATACGCTTTGCTAAGGGAAAGAGGAAATGCAAGCCTGACCGTCAATCTTATAGAAACGGTAAGAATTTAGAAAAACTTTAACAGCATGTTGTAATTTCTGATCAGCGCCATCTAGTTTGTAAACAAGTAAGTAGAATATAACAATGTATGGATGATGGATTGCAAGCGCAGCTTTTGGGAAGATACGCTTTGCTAAGAGAAAGGGGAAATGCAAGCCGGTGCGGTGCGTCAATCTTGTAGAAATGGTAAGACTTTAGAAAAACTAACAGCGTGTTGTAATTTCTTATCAGCGACATCTAGTTTGTAAACAAGGAAGTAGAATATAACAATGTGTGAAGGGTGGAGTGCAACCGCATATTTTGGCAGAGCTTTTGGGAAGATACGTTTATTTTATATGGTTTAATGTCCAAAATATAGAAATAATATTTTTTTTTATGATGAGAACTTCTATTTGCTAGCGACATCTATTGGTAAGTAGATGAGATCGTCAATAGGGGCGTCTTCTTAAACATTTTGTTAGAAAGCTCTCGTTACGACATCTCTTTGTTAATGCTCTGTGGCCAAGCATGACGTAACTTTCAATTGTCCTCAGGTGATCCAAAAGATACGCGAAGAGCTAGCCAACCTCGACCAATCGGAAGAAGTGGAACAAATAACGAAACATTTCCACAACACGCTTCAACACCTAAAAAACAGACTTGAGAACCCCGACCCTGACGGCCTTGGTTATGAAGGACTTCAGCTGGCTTAGACTGTATAATCTGAGAACATCATGTATAGCCCGACCAGGAAAATAAAAACCCTGCATTGGCGTCGCTACTGATCGCCTTTATGTGGCAACATGTTGTATGTGTCATGTCAACAACAAAATTGACAATGTCATTTGATTAAATAGAAATCAGTCCTTCGTTTTTATTCGCGTTATATATTATATCTTTTATATCATAACTATGAACTATTTTTGCTATTTTGATAAAGAAATCGTAGGAAATAATCACAAAATACACAACGTCCACTCCTGTCTCTTTTTGGCAGGTGACATTGAGATGACGGAATGTTACACGAATGCTAAGTTGCTAGTAAAAGAAATTAATTCCAATATTTTTCCGCAATATGGCGAAGGTTGCTATTTTATTGGTCGGGCTATAAGGACACCGTATATAACGTAAGAAAGTTGAATATTAACAAGGGGCGATCGAATTTTAATAAAAAACTAAATCAGTATATAGTTTTACATTATTTTCCGCCGCTCTCAGCCGTTAACGACTACAGAAGAAAAATCGTTAAACTGATTTATAATATTAATCTCTTAGAATTTTTTATCTATACTAAGTTGCCATGTCCTTAGTAAAGATTTTAGTTGATTTAGAAATCAGAGTCAACTCCAAGTTGCTTATGTAAATCTATAACTAATGAGTTAATGATTCTTAATGTTTTGACTATTTTAATACTTATTTATTTACACCTAACGTTTCAAACACTTTACAGCGTTCATGCCCTAATAAACGCGATAAAAACCGTATTAAATTGTTAAATTCAAAGAGTATAAATTTAAAGCGTGTATGACGAGAGTGATGAGCGTAGAAGAAGCGAGGGAAGTCTGTAAGGATCGTAGCAAATGGAAATCCGTAGTCTCTGCCTACCCCTGCGGGAAAAAGGCGTGATGGTATGTATGTATGTATGTATAAATTTAAAAACTCTTCCACAACGGAGGTATTTTTATTTGATTTAATCGTCATTAACGACTCTGTATGCGACTGTTTGTATCTAAAGTATGTAATTGTTATTTATAAGTTATATGGAATTAAACATTCCTGCATACTTTCTACTTATGTTATAGAATAGTTATATGATCTGTATGCGAGTTATATTTATTGTAAATATATTTTATATGAGTTAAATCACTGAGAAAGAGGTAAGGTTTGCAATAAATATATTGTATTATGTTCCTTGTGTCTTTTATTTCCAAATGTGTAGAATCAGTATCGTGCACGTGATAGTTCCTATTATCATTTTAACTGCCTCTGTGGTCCAGTGGTTAAGGCGTTCGCCTTCGGCCCGGGGTTTGATTCCCATGGGAACATACTTTGTTGTTTCCAGTTTGGTTAGGACATTGCAGGCTTGAATCACCTGATTGTCTAATAATAAAGATGATTCCGTTCTTCGAAAGGCACGTTAAGCCGTTGGTTCCGACTGCCATTAGGTGGTCGTTAAAGGAACAAAGTCAGAGGCCGAAAGGCGGCTCCGCACAACTGACACCAGGGTGTACATGGTCGATTGACAATGTAACCTACACGAAATTATGATGTTTTTTTTTTGTACTAGCTGTTTTCCGCAGCTCCGTCTGCTTCAAAAAATAACCTATGTTCAACTATATTCATACCAAATTTCATCAAAATCCGTTCAGCGGTTTGGCCGTGAAAGCGTAACAGACAGACTTTCGCATTTATAATATTAAGTATGGATGTAAATGAGAATGTGAGCGTCATGTCGTACCAAAATATTAAGGAACTCGCAAATAACAGAAGAATGGAAAAAAACACTACTGACAAGAGTTTGGCTCTTAAATTTATGAAAATGAAATGATGAGGAACCATAACTGGAACTGAACTCGACACAACTATAATGCTAGAAAGAACCAAAGATGTTTTTATCATATACAAAAAACTGGAGTAGGAATAAAAGAAATAGTATTCTTAACATAACGTATATTACAAATGGTTACATTAATTTCCATACAAAAAGCCTACTGCTTTACACGAAATAACTTATTCAATAGTAAAAACCTCTTCAAAATTTGAATGCATAAAGTATTTAACTGACACAAAAAAAAAAATACTTGCTTGGATCTTTTCTGACCTGAACCTTTTTGGGTGAACAGAACAGGTACCACAATCTCCTCTTGATTCATTCATGAAGTGGACCTATGGTATTTACTTTTTTTCTTACATGGCTTTTATGCGAGGTAGGTATTTAGCCAGTTGCAAGTAAAATACAAAGGAGTATCAATAGTTATAGCCCGACCAGGAAAATAAAACCCTGCATTGGCGTCGCGACTGATCGCCTTTAGGTGGCAACATGTTGTATGCGTCATGTCAACAACAAAATTGACAATGTCATTTAATGAAATAGAAATCAATCCTTCGTTTTCATTCGCATCCAAATATGATAACATCCTTAATATCACTTTTCTCTCATTACTATATATTATTTTTACTATTTTGATAAATATTTTTATTTGTTAATCACAAAATACACAACATCCACTCCTGTCTCTTTTTGGGAGATGAGATTGAGATGACGGGAATGATACTTGAATACCTAGTTGCCAGCAAAAGAAATTAGTTCTAATATTTTTCCGCAATATGGCAAAGGCTCCTATTTTACTGGTCGGGCTATAAGTCTAGTCTAGTCAGAAGTATCTATCGAGGCTAACTAAAGTGGTATTTAATCTGTAATTATAGATTTTCTTGTCGTTTTTGGCAACAAGTAAGAAAATCAGATATCACTTCCCAACACTCGCGTATGTTCACAAACACATAATTAACATTACTATGCACAAATCTACTCAAAAACACCTCATCTTCCCGCCAAAAACTCCATAGATTTTACTTTCTGATACATTTCGTAAAAAAAATATTCTGTGTTGCCAGCACACTTTAACATATTTATATATTTATCTATAATATCCTGTTCCCTTGAACATTATTTCTGTTATTCAGCATAATCTTCTCCTGCCGTTTCTTCTCCTCCTTGAAAGCCTCCTTGTTAGCCTTCTTCTCTATTCTCCTCTCTTTCCTGTACTCTTTTAGTAGGCGTTTTCTCTCTTTCTTCTCTTCCGGGCTCTCGTCTTTTGGTCTGAAATACAATTAATTTGTGAGACTGTGCGATTTCCCTCAGAATCACTACCTAAATTTATTTTCTTTCCTTACAGAATGGAGGCGGAAATACGTGGGCGTTTTAAAAAATATTAAAATGATATTTAAACTAAAAATCAGCAACGTTATACTAGTACTTCAAATAATAAATATTTATAATTGATTCTATGTAGAAAATATCTTAAGAACCACCACGAAAATCATAAAAACAGATTACAGACCGTTTGTTTCAAATAATTCGACTAAAGCTACATTTCAAAAAATATATTAAAATTCCCGACTTTACAATAATAGACTCTTTAACAAAAATTTAACAACACGAATTTATATGTAAAATACAAACAAACAAATCGTCATTATAAATTTAAAGAGACCTCTATTCATAAACATAACCTTAAGAACGTCCTTTACTCAAACTCATTAGAGGGCCGTCCTACCTTGAGGTAGTTCTCGAACTTTCCTTGAAAACGATTTTCTTAGTTGGTTACTTGAGCAAACTCTAATGAGGAACGTCACAGGTTATAATGACAATTCTAAGCACAAAAATATAAAATTACAAAAAAAGGTAATGGATACCTAGGTGAAAGTGGCAAAAAAAAAACAGATTTATATCCACTTTATTTCATTTCAAGGACGCCTCAAGGTACCTCTCGACCAACCTTATATTTGACAGTTCGATACTCACCTCCAATGAGGAATCTCCTTATGTCAAGGAAGCTAGTGACGACTAGTCATACCAATGAGTTGGAGTAAGGTTGAGTCGACTTTGAGCAAACGTTTAAGAATATGGGGGGTATGGCTCTTGTTGGTAAAGTTTTTGGATTGTTCCAAAACAAAACAAATATACACCTATATTATTATATTGACTTACCTGATGGAAAGCACACTAAGAGTGGACAGGACTGATTCGGCGACGGTGTTCCCGTCGTCATCAGAATTCTCGTTTTCCTGCATCGCGTTGAATTTGGCCAGAGATTTCGCTGTCAGCTTGTTGTCTTTGCCCAGCGTGTCTATGGGTAGACCCGTTTTGGCGTTGATTTGAATTTTTTTTAGGCTCTGCAATAAATAATTTGTATAAGCTTGCAGATTAATACATCCAATGTTAAACCCAAAATTTTCTATATTGTTTCATAAGCCGAACGATTATCATTCGACATTCGAGTCATACATTTCAAAAATAGGACACCTGGCTCGACGTCGCAGTAAAAGGATATGAGTGCTAATAATAGTCTCACTACCAAGGATGCCGAAGACCGGACGAATTGCACGCGAAAAAGTAGGCAAATGGACCCTGATTTCTAAACGACAAACTGAAGACAACCGGAAAGGCGTTAAAAGAAAAGATTAAATAAACGCAACTGATAAATACAATACAATACAAATACTAATTATATTGCATCAAAAAAGAAAACATATTAACAAATACAGTATGAGGAGTTCGTTAGTCGAACGCGACCCGCGTATCCGTAGCGAATGCGCGTGTCAAGCAACGACGTGTCGCGACCATTATTGGATTAGTCGACATTTAGTGGCCTTTACTATCTTGAGCTCCTCCGTGCCTCGGAAGGCACGTTAAGCCGTTGGTCCCGGTTGTTATCAATAGACAGCAGTCGTGAGGCTGTGTCAGATGCCTTAGGGCAGCCTGAAAAAATCCTCGGGTCATGTTCCTGTTGGTCTGGTTACCCTGTAAAAAGGGATTACGGAGGTCAGACGGCAGTCGCTCCATTGTAATAATCAGTTCCGCCAAATCTATGACCATGACTTACAGCGTACCCTAGACTCCGAAGCGTAAGCTGACGACGCAACTAGGAACACACGCTAGGATGATGATGATTAAGAAATACAGTGACGCATAAAGACGGACTTATCGCCTAGGCAATTTCTTCCAATCAACCAAAAAAATTGTCAATATAAATCACAAAGAATAGTAAGAGAATGACATATACCTTAGGTTCCTCAATAAGCTTGGGATGGTTGTAGAGGTTGGAGTAGGTAGAGAGTATGGTCTCGCAGTCCCATCTCTCTTTGGGTTCCACTTCCACCGTCTCCATCTCTTCCTCTGACTCTTCCTCTATCTCTTGTAAGCGGCGTATTCTGTGGAAGAGAGTATATATTAATACACACAGTAAACTGAGTTGCACTAAAAAAATTAGTCAAACAAGTAATAGTTTCTATTTTTTTATCGCCGAGGGAAAGTGTTGAAATTGCTTGGGAATTGGCAAGTCAACTAAAAAATAAATTGTGTATATTATATAATTTATTGATAGAATAGACTATTTCGGAGATACAATTTAAACGAAAAAATTCTATAAATTATATTTATTTTGTTATTTAATTTTAAAGATTTTATAGTGATGACGTCACGCAGCTATAATGGCCATCTCGAACTGCAAGAAAGCAAAAAATACTAAGGTACGTGGGGCGCACTATAAGTTTCCGGAATGAATATGAAAAAATACTATTAAAGGTACAAAATTAATTTATTGTTTTTCAAAATAATCTCCCTTGGCATCTATGCACTTTTTCATTCGATGAAACCAGTTTTGAAAACTTTTGTGCCACTCCTCTGTGGTGACCTCTGAAACGTGTTTTTCATACTCCTCGACAGCCTCTTCTGGTGATGAAAATCGTTGACCGCGTAATTGGTTCTTAATTTTTGGGAACAGAAAAAAGTCACAAGGTGCCAGGTCGGGACTGTATGCAGGATGACTCATGAGTTGTACATTTTTCGCCTTCAAAAAGTCGTTTGTCTGTCTGGCCGTGTGAGAACTAGCATTGTCGTGGTGCAGGATGATACGGCGTTTACGGTTATTTTTACGGAGTTCGTCAATAACTTCCGGCAAACAAATGGTCGTGTACCAGTCACTATTCACTGTACGACGATTCTCTAAAACAACAGTAGCCACGTGTCCAGTTTTATTAAAAAAAGAAGCAATCATCCGCTTAGATGCACTTTTCACGCGCGCCACTTTGGTTGGTTTCGGCTCATCTTGAAAGACCCATACGCTCGATTGCTGCTTTGTTTTGGGATCGTAGCAATAAATCCATGTTTCGTCACCTGTTACTATGTCCCACACCAAATTTGACGCACCTTCTTTGAATCTGGTAAGCATGGCACTGCACCAAGTGACGCGGTCCGTTTTTTGAGCCTCGGTCAAGTTGTGTGGGATCCACCGCGAGCACAGCTTTCTCACACCCAAATGTTTGTGTAGGATTAATTGTATTTGACTCATGCCTATTTCTAAGGATGCGCGAATTTCATGGTAGGTCACATGCCTGTCTGTTTCAATCATACGGCGCACAGCATTGATGTTTTTGTTGGTCACAGCGGTGGACGGCCGACCATCGCGAGATTCGTCACTGAGATTGATACGACCACGCTTGAATTCTGCAAACCAGCTATAAACAGTTGTCTTGCATGGTGCTTCATTGTCAAAAGCTGTTTCAAGCCGAGCGATGCTCTGTTGAGCTGTCAAATTACACTTAAAATCGTAGAAAATCATACTACGAAAATTTTCCCGAGTTAAATCCATGTTGATGCAGACACACAATTTTTTAAATGGCGCCACAAGGTAAAAACAAAAGACAGTCAGATGAAACAAACTGCATTCTACAGCCAAAGAGTTCTATTTTCAAATGTTGCAATAAATTTTTAAATATTGTTTATGTAAGTGGCCAGTTCCGGAAACTTACAGTGCGCCCTATGTATTAAAAAATATGTATGTCAGTGTCAAATGTCAAAGTCAGGATGGACCGCCAGCCGCGAGAGTCTGTTTACAATCGCCAAATATCTAGTACCCACCCCATTTCTCGTATCTATTGCATAATGGCCTGTTTATTGGACTTTACTGCCGTCTCTTTATCCGTTGACATCTGATTTTTCAATAATTGGACACCGATTCTTCATTATAACGTATGAATGAATGTAATGAAGATGTAGTTAGGTTTTAATGGGGTTATGTTTACTTGAACAGAGATGACATTTGACATGGGTGACAAGTACGTGAAGCGCCTAATTAGCGCTACCAAACAAAAAATATATATTCACTACCCTGTGCTACCAACCTAAAAAATTAAATGTGAATAGCCGGAAGTTATCCGGCTACGTCATACTTTAACTTTGCTAAAAAATGAAAGTCATTGGGTTTTCTGCGATTTTCTTAAAAAATACTTGCATATCTAAAGATCTGATTAATGTAATGTGTTCCCTAAGCCTATTCCTCGAAATGGTTTACGAATTAGACATTTTCATGAAAAAGTTTACTAGCCAATTCACCTGCATTACTCTATAAGAAAGAGAGAGAGAGAGAGAGAGAGAGAGAGAGACAGAATGTTACCAGGCTATCTCCGTCTCCCTTGTACGTAGTTGGGATGTCATCTGGAAATTGGTATCATAAGAGAATCAGCTACGTAAATTTCTTTGCAGAGCTGTAAAGTGGCTGACAGACGTGCGAGTAAGTACGCGAACTTATGGCTCGACGACCTTTTTCGCCCGTATGTCACTGTAAATACGCGTACTTTAAAACCGTCGCGCAAGTCGTCGGCGAACCAGCTCGTCTCGGCTCGTACGTGTGGCAGCCTGCGAGCCGCGAGCCGGCATTACACACGATCCAGTGCTGCGATTAAAACCCTACCATTGTTTGTCTTTTGATAGCTACATCTCTTATGAATGCATCCAATTCGTTTAACCACTTTATTCTAGAAATATATTGGTAAGCACCAGCCCCCGACCGTGTAGATTTTTTTATTTTATCAACTTCCAAGTATTATGTTTATCTTTTATTTTGTTTTTGACATCCGAATTAGTCAAACCCCCAATATTCATTCCTAGACAAATATTTATTAACGCTGTAGCCCTAGATTCTCTATTCCGGTAATAAATTGATTTTATATTCCACAAGCATTCTTATTGACGGTCAATACGGTGGGTAATTTTGAGTCCATGACGCCACTGGATTGCCGCCACTGGATTGCCGCCACTGGATCGTGTGTAAACCAGCCATTATTCCTAAATATTGCAAAGCTTCTTCTGTCGACGACATCGCGAGCAACCATCACGTGTGTCACCGACGTCGAGCCGAGTAAGTTAGCAAACTTAAAAACCGCGTACTTTAAGTTCGTGCGTCTATCAACCACTTAAGAAAAATATGTTTCACTGTCTCCGTGGCAAACAACAACTAATTAATGACAATAACTTTGGAATCCACCTGTAAAACAACTAGTCTCCTTGTGGATCTGCAGAAAGAAAGGTCACCTTTCAACGGCTTCGCAGCAAAAGACTTGAGGATTCACCTATAAAATTCCACTATAAGATAGAGAGAGTCACCTGTCTATCTCCTCCTTATCAAGCTGAAGCTTCCTCTTGGCCTCCTCGAACTCCTCGGCAGGCTGCAGCAGCCGAAAAGCCTTCTATTACCTCCCAAATCCAGGGGACCAAGTTCCAACGGAGACAGCAATGGAGACACAGTCATCATGAATTAGGCTGTTTAAAAGAGTGTCTTCCATTCTTGGCTGTCATTAGCTAGTTTCTTTTATTTCTTGACAAAACACTATCAGGCTTGCTTCTTAGCCCTGGTCTAACCCCCATATTCTCAAACGTTTCCTAAAACGCGACTCAACCTTACTCCAACTAATTAGTATGATTAGTCGACACTAGCTTCCTTGACTTATGGAGATTCCTCATTGGAGGTGAGTATCGAACTGCCTAATATAAGGTTGGTCGAGAGGTACCTTGAGGCGTCCTCGAAATGAAATAAAGTGGGTTGTAAGGTTTTTAACACTTTTTGCCTAGGTATCTAATTACATTTTTGATTTTCTACTCTATTCTTTTGTATTTTCCAATTTTTGTGCTTTAGATTGTTATTATAAGCTGTGACGTTGCTCATTGGAGTTTGCTCAAGCAACCAATTAAGTATATCGTTTTCAAGGAAAGTTCCAAGACTTCCTTCAGGCGCCATCCAATGAGTTTGAATGAAAGACGGCCATAGGGTTATGTTGAAGAATATGAGTGTAAGAGACGATACAGCTTGAATTTAATTGTACAAAGGGAGTTGCCGGAAGACAGATAGAAGAAGAATATACTACGAACGATCGGACTTGAGTTTTTATGTGTAATTGAATTTGTATGTTAGATGTAAGTCTATGCACCTAAGATTTCTTTGCGTGTTGTGCCCTCTTCTGTGCCCATATGTCTATGTCCTATGTTAGTTTGGTTGACTGGAAGAGATCCCTATTTGGGATAAGTCCGCCTTTTGTTGTAACCTGTATTCTGATACTAAGTTCTTTGTGTACAATAAAGATTTTTACATACATACATACATATCTTTGACCATATATAATATATGGTCAAAGATAGAAGAAAAGTATGTCATGGTGGTTTTGAAGCTAATTACAAGGGTGTAACCTGGAAAATGCTAGAATAATAAATCTGCTACCTGCATTTCATTTCTAAGCTGGAAGAATAGTTTCAACTGTAAAACTCTAAGAGAGAGAGAGCTATCTGTCTATCTCCTTCTCTTCAAGACACAAAAGGAGAGAGCTACCTATCACCTTGCCAAGCTAGACGGAAACTGCGTTTGAATAGCTTCAAAATAACCTCAAAATTCACCTGTAAAACTCTACTATAAGAGACAGAGCTACCTGTCTATCTCCTTCTTCTTTTTAAGCTACAAAAGGAGAGATATTTTTCCAAGCTAAAACGACCTAAAAATCCACCTGTAAAACTATACTATATGAGAGAGTGAGAATCACCTGTCTATCTCCTTCTCTTTATCAAGCTGAAGCTTTCTCTTGGCCTCCTCGAACTCCTCGGCAGCCTGCAGCAGCCTGCGGTGCGAGTCCGGCATAAAGCCTTCTATCTCCTCCAAGTCTAACGGACCAAGCTCTGTGTCATCGTATTCTGCGTACATCTGTCAAAGAGGACTCATTTTATAGACCTTAATTTGATAATGTGATGAACTGCCTCCGTGGTCTAGTGGCTAGACCCGGAGCCCGAAGGTCGTGGGTTCGATTCCCAGGGATGTTTGTGTCCTTATTTTTTATTTTTCGTAGCAAGGACTATTCTCTTGGGCTGGTAATTTAGATTGTCAGCAACTCAAACACAATTTTATTGCGACGATAATTAATTTATTTTCACTGCAAGCACATTGTTACATATGAAGAATTGTCAATTACACAAAAAAATTACAAACCATAAATTGTTTGAATTCCAACAACGGAAAACATACTTTGTCTGGTTACATAGTCACGTGCACGTCGGAAGGCGCGTGATCGTTAAACGAACCACGTCAAAGACCGAAAGGCGGTTCCGAAAAACTGAGACACCACTAGATAAAAATGAATTTGATGAAGTCACACATGGCATTCATATTGCCAAAAACGTCGAATTATCATTGTGATATTTTATTAGCTGGCTCTGTGACTGGATCTTACTTTAACCATACATCCAGCTGAGAGAGCACAGCTTCAACCGCCGCACTCAGAGTCGTTAATGAGTGAACTGAACTGCAAACTCTAATAATAAAATCGAGAGAAAGCATTATATCAAGCCCTTAGAGAAAGCATTTTATAAAACTACTAGCTGATCAACTGATCTTTTAAAAATTCCCTGGACTTCCACAAATAATTCAAAACCAAAAATAGCCAAATCGGTCCAGCAGTTCTCGAGTTTTAGCGAGACTAACGAACAGCAATTGATTTCTATATTTAAGAAGAAGAAGAAGATATACTAAAGAATTGTTGAAGTAGATCTATATACTAACGAATATAATTGTCATTACATCGGCTCTGAGTGTGGCTATCAGTTATATTTACCTTCTCAAACCGGTCATCCAGCAAAGACAATCCCTGGTTTCTTCTAATAACACTTGAAGTCATAGAGTACTGTGAGAATCGGGACTTCGTGTCGTCTTTGTCGTCCCAAGCAGGCATACGGCCGCGGCGATTGCCCTGGAAGAAACATAGCCTTTATTTTAAGGTTTCAAGGTCTATTTTTGAACTAAACAAGCTCAATTGCCGTATAGTAACGTTGTGGAAAAAAATGTGGCGAAGTAGAATAATAAATATCTCAAAACTCGAATTTTCAGAATTAATTTATTTCTCACACATTAGAAGGCGCCTCAAGGAAGTCCTCGAACTTTATTTGAAAACGATATTCTTAGTTGGTTGCTTGAGCTAACTCCAATGAGGAACGACACAGGTTATAATAACATTTTAAAGCACAAAAATTTAAAAATACAAAAGAATAGAGTAAAAAATAAAAGTAGTTAACTAGGCCAAAAAATACAAAATACTAATTTATAACCACTTTCGAGGCCGCCTCAAGGTACCTCTCGATCAACCTTATATTTGACAGTTCGATGCTCGACTCCAATGAGGAAACTCCTTAAGTCAAAGAAGCTATTGATTAATCGTACCAATGCTGGAGTAAGGTTGAGTCGAGTTCGAGTGAAGGTTTAAGAATATGGGTGTCTTTACAATGAAGGAATTTAATCTGACCAAAACACGTCATGATCCAAAAAATCACCATAAAGTTTTACATGTAGGTAGCCTTGCCAGGCGTCCGGATAAAGCCGGACATAGTTAGGCTTTTTGATTGCGTGTCTGGCCAAAATAAACGATGTCCAGCTTGACCGGCTTTTGTTAGGCTTTTTACATTTTATTTCATTTAACAAGATTTATGGTAATAATCAGAAAAGCTTTAAATACTGAAACACAAAATCCTCAATAATATAGGGTGTCCGGCCGTTTTAACCAAACGTCAGGCCAAACTGGCTGGTCTGTCCGGCTATTAGGTTTGGCGACCTGGCAACCCTACATGTAGGTACAAACTTGTGCCGTCGGCTGAGGTCAGGTACGAGTACAACTCCTTAACAGACTGTACAATTTAGAAATCAGAATCCTAGTGTCTACACCGTCAAAGACAGATAAATGTGACCCTTACCATACTCACCGTAATGGCTGAGGGGTCAGGTGTATCTGTCTTAGACTTTACAAAAAAAATTAATATTTTCTTTACATTAAAAGTTGATTATCTTAAATCTTCTTTGCACACGCCTCTTGGTATGCGATATGGGCCTGTAGATAAACTTGAACGCCAATGCATCCGGCATATGAAACCTGACCTAAGATTTGACTCGAATACATTTCACTCCTAACACTAATGAATTTGTCACGATTTTCATTTGAAATTAGTCTTTCCATGTACGACACAAAACGACCATCCAAAAAAAAAGTTTTAAAAAATAATAACAATTCCAAACATTCCTGCCATACCTTCATTCATATCATAAAATTTTGTGTATTCCTTCTAAACTATTTCTATAAATATTTTTTATATTTTATTTTATACTGTCTAAAATATTATTCTAAAGGTTCCAAAGTTGTGCCAAAGTTAACTGGCCTGCTAATGGTACTTCTACATATTCTTATTTCTGTGGGCGTCCCGCCAGTCGCGCGAGATTCGCGTCAGTTTGAATGGACCTTAAAAATCATCGTCGTTCGTCGTTTCAGCCGCAATCAGTCCACTGCTGGGCTTAGGCCTCCCCCGAATTGAGGGGTTGTTGCCATACTCGCCACGCTTGGCAGGCGGATTGGCGACCGCAGTTTCAACGGCTTATTGTACTTCCGACGCCCATCTCAAGTATTCTTAAGCTATGGAAGGGTGGGATGTGGTTGGGTTTGGGGAAAGGATGAGGTACTAGGATGCTACTGACTCGGATGGACATGGGTTGACACAGTAGCAATAAGTCGGGCTCGCGTACCCGAGCTGCTATGTGCCCAAGCCATCGGACAGATGCTTGGAAACAACACCCCTGACTTAGAACTTAAAAATCATCAGTAAACAATAACCTGTACTTCGCTGTCATCATCAGAGTCTAAATCCGATGCGAACGCTTTGTCTGAATCTTCATCATCAGATTCGCTGCCTTCCTCATCATCATCATCATCAAACTCATCATCACCAGAACCTGTAACATTGAGGATTATCGAAAAATATATTTTCTTTTACTTTATTATACCGTGACATCTCATATTGTTTTTTTCTTAAAAAATCTACAATGTACAGAAATCGACCTGTTACAATTTTATTTTATGTATGGATTGACACATACTACTCTGTGGTGTTAACTCTTGTCACCAGGGTGTACATGGGCGGTTGGCCATGTTGCCCACAAGATATGAATCATTCATTCATATTGAGTGGGTTACATGGTCAAATGTTCACCAGATGGCAGCCGAGACTAAAGGCTTTCATAACCATGTATTGATCATTATTATCAAACAATCAGGTGATTCAAGCCTGTAATGTACTAACCAAACTGAAAACAACTAAACAAAGTATGCTTCCTGTAGCAATGGAACCTACGACCCCCTGGCCTACGGTAAACACCTTAACCACTCGTACTCGAGGTAGTTATGATAGGAATAAATTAATAACACTATTTGGTTGACTGGTAGTTGAAGCCTCAGGCTTCAAGTCCGTTTACAATCTATCTTTTCTAATATAATATTATAAAGCTAAAGAGTTTGTTTGTTTGAATTGAATGCTAATCTCAGGAACTACTGGTCCGATTTGAAAAAAAATTTCAGTGTTGGATAGCCTATTTATCAAGGAAGGCTATAGGCCTGGGCGAAGTCGGGATCGGTTGCTAGTTATGTAATAAAGTTAAAAAAATAAATATCACTTACCTTCTCCCATGGCCAATTCAATGAAATTGTCCTCCAGTTGGTTATCAGGGTCTTCAAAATCAAAGTCTTCATCCATAGCAGCTACCACTTCCGGATCCAAGTCCAGGCACAATCCTTAAGGCACAAAAATATTATTGATGAATGAACTTACAATAAGTTGGGTTAACATGGGTTGATTTTTGAAAAATCCTATATTAGGTGCTAACTGTTTTACTCATTTATCACGATCAATGCTCTTGAGTAGTTCCAAAAATATTGGTCAAAATAATCCCGTTTCTCCATAAATCAAATCAAATCATGTGTTTGCATTAAAACTGATTTGATTTCTGATTTCTCACTTCTAACCTAATCATAGGCATGCAAAAACATATTGCATAACATATACAAAATTTAGACCTTCTTTTAATCCCCTTAGGGGATGAATTTTTAAAAATCCTCTCTTAGAGCACCCCTAGATTAAAAAAAGGAAACTATGTAACAATGTTGGAACCAAAAGCCCTATTTTTGAAATGTATGATATGTCGAACAAAAATCCTTGAGCCGAAAATCATTTGATATCAAACAAATATTATTAGACTCACCAATTTTGCTTTATTCACATTATCAAGACAAGCACTCCAAAAGACCCAGCAGTTTGGGTTGTGTTGTGATATATCAGTCACTCAGTCTTTTTTTAGTGATTAAGCACATACCTTGACTAGCAGCCTTATTAAGCAACCCGACGTCCTCTTCCACTGCGGATGCAAACACGGAACTTGGCAGTTTCAACGTATCTGTGATGGCCAATTCCGACTCTTCACTTACGGCAGGCCTTTCCACTTTCGCTTTGCCTTTATGTGTGATTTTCTAAAAAGAGATTATTAGATTAGATTTATTTCACACAGATACAGCTGATCGCTTTGTACTCGTAAATAAGTAGCATACCGGCTGCAGCAACATGGTGACCTCCCTGGTGTCCTTAAGATGTTGAAGATAGTTGTAATCATCATCAAAATAGATGCCATACTTCATTTGTTCCTCTCTCCTTTTTTCTGGGGATATCTCCTAAAAACAAACATTTGAATTATAAACACTTGAGAGTCTTTTCACTATTATATTTTAATTTTGAGCATGGATAACAATAAACAGCTTTAAGGATGTGTCGAAAGCAACCGGTGTTCAGCTTATGCTCAGCTGAGGGGTATGAGACTTAAAAAAAAAAAATTTTGCAATCTTTTACACACATACACTCTTTTGTAACAATCATAAAATTAAAAGAAATACATTTAGAAAATTGAGTACAAAGGCGGACTGGACTTATCGCTATTGCAATTTCTTCCAGCCAACCTTAGGGTAGATAGGATAAAAAGTAACACTAACAATAGATCAACTTTTCTCATTTGCTCTGGCTGAGTTAACCAATAATTTAATGGAATAATTTAAAGTTAATGGAGAGCCATCAGGCAGCTCATACAGCTGCAACAGCTGGGATATAGGATAAAGTATGAATTAAACAGTCACATAGTAATATACAAATCTAGCATGAGACTGTCATAATTTTTTGTAGCTTTAAAACAATCGCTATTCTCACATATAATTCTGACTAAATAACTTTAACATCCCAGATGAAGCGTTTTTGTGCCAAACATTCCCAAAAATATAGTTCGGTACTCACAGGTTCTTTCTCCTGTCGCGACGGTACATTAGCATTTACAGGCACCAGAACTCTCTGGGGCGCAGTCTCGTCGGCAGCTAAAGGATCTTTTTGAGATCTATGCACCAAGTTAAACGTTACCGCTTTCTTTTTATCAATAAACTTCTTTGTTTTAGGCTGAAATAAGGTTATAACATTAGATGTTGTTCATGTTTCTACATTAAATGAAAGACTTATTTAATAATACGATACCATTTTGGTGGTTTTGTGTTCGTTAAGATTTTATCCAAAAGGTTATAATTACTGTGTTTTAATTTAATCAAATTGATTGAGAAAATTTCAATTTGTTTTGGAAAAAAATCACGCATGCACACGAACGAAAACACTTTGAGGACAATGACATTGACAATGACAGTGACAGCCAAACTGTGACAAAAGCACGATGGTGACAATGACAATATCTGACAAAAAAAAACCACGCCGCAGCCACAGCACAGAACAATAATACTCCTAGCGGAGAGCCACAGGCGCTACACAGTAGAGTCATGGTGGGCTACTATGGTGTCTCAAATCCATCGAAATGCGGATGTCCTTGCCTTGCTTGCACAACCTAACCGTAGAAAAACGACTTTGCCGTTGTGAGCGATGGCCTAGGGCGGCAGCGACGGTCTAGCGATCAAGAGTATGAAGTTGTTAGAGGCTGGCCACGAGCGGCCCGCTACAGCCATTTCAAATTTTGTTTTATGTGGAACACCAGAAATGATCGACATTTTCATGTCGAACATCAAGAAATGATCGACACTTTATTTATTTACATTTAAAATTTATTGTACATAATACAGCACAATAGGCGAACTCAATGCTAAAAGCATTAACTATCAGTCAACCTTTAGGTTAAACAGAGATTTTCATTTTCATGTCGATCGACATCATCGACATTTTCCACAAACTACTAAATACGTTCCCTCGTCAGCCGCTGCCGCTCGTCGCCACCGCGGTATGTGGTCGGTTCATCGCCCCGCTCAAAGACCCAACTGCTCCACAATGCATAGATTTAGAATTTTTACTGAGACACCACAGCGAGCCAGCTCATATCTGTTCGTTTGTAACAGGCGAGATTTACATAATAATTGAGAAAGGAACATCATTTTGTAGGACGACTTTCCTTTCTCAATGGATTTAATAAACAAACAAGATATATGAGCGAAAATTCACTGAGGTAAAGCGGGCTCAGGCTGATCCACTCTACAGAAGACCGCGGCCAAATAACACTGTGATGCAGTGTTGTATTCCTGCTGGTGAGTAGGCTCGTGGTGGTCGCCAGGCTCCAGAGGGGTCGCTGTGCTGATCGCGGGAAAGTCGGCAACTCGCTCGTGACATCTCCGGTGTTGCAGGCGTTCATAGGCTACGGTAACCACTTACCATCAGATGGGCCGTACGCCTGTTTACCTACTTAGTTGTATAAAAAAAATGTAACTTAAAGTTAGCAGCAATTGGCTAGTCAACTAAAAAATAAATTGTGTATTTTATATAATTTATTAATAGAATAGACTATTTGGGAGACACAATTTAAACGAAAAAAATCTTAAAGTTATATTTATTTTGTTATTTAATTTTAAAGATTTTATAGTGATGACGTCACGCAGCTATAATGGCCATCTCGAACTGCAAGAAAGCAAAAATTACTAAGGTATTAAAAATATGGTATCTACCCCATTTCTCGTATCTATTGCATATTGGCCTGTTTATTTGACTTTACTGCCGTCCCTTCATCCGTTGACATCTGATTTTTCAATAATTGGACACCGATTCTTCATTATAATGTATGAATGAATGTAATGAAGATGTAGTTAGGATAAATATGAGTTATGTTTACTTGAACAGAGATGACATTTGACATGGGTGACAAGTACCTACGTGAAGCGCCTAATTAGCGCTACCAAACAAAAAATATTTATTCACTACCCTGTGCTACCAACCTAAAAAAATAGCCGGAAGTTATCCGGCTACGTCATACGTTAACTTTTCTAAAAAATTAAAATCATTGGGTTTTCTGCGATTTTCTTTAAAAATACTTGCTTATCTAAAGATCTGATTAATGTAATCTGTTCCATAAGCCTATTCCTCGAAATGGTTTACGAATTAGACATTTTCATGAAAAAGTTTACTAGCCAAATATAATTGTACAAAACTAGTTTGCGGGATTCCGCCATCAGTTGCTATAATCCTACCCATAATCCATAAATAACTAGTTTAAGTACCACTAATAGTAATCATGCCCCTCCATTCGCCTAACTTTCTAGACCTTGAGCTAGATATGAGGAGTCGCCACCGCCGTCTATGACGAGACGGCGAATGGATATGGGTCTGGAGGACGGGCGTGGTCCATTTATGGGTCACTGTCCGATTTTGGGGAAGGGGCCGAATGGCCAAAGGACGGGGCCGAAAGGCCATGGCTGGAGGGCGTCGTGGTAGAATGCTAACGCGACCCCATGACGCCCTCAACAGCCGGTGCGGAAACGCCGGAGGGGTTTTAGTGGGTAATCCAGGCACTCTGCCTGGGAGTCCCACACTCAGTGCGTAAATGCATTTCCCCTTCGTTAACAAAAAAAAAAAAAAAAAGATATGGGGAGTCGGGACCAGGACCAACGATTTACTCACTCGTTTCTGCCCTACTTTTAGAGGTGGTAAGGCCCCAGAGATTCATTGTTATTGTCAGAGTAGAGATGCCTAGGACTTCGACAGGGTAATCCATACTTCCATATCCATACTATCCATGTCCATACTAATAATTATAATTGCGAAAGTCTGTTTGTCTATCTGTTACGCGGCCAAACCGCTGAACGGATTTTGATGAAATTTGATAGGAATATAGTTGAAGACCCGGGTTCAAACATAGGTTACTTTTGACGCAGGCGGAGCTGCGGGAAACAGCTAGTATTGAAAAATAATTATTTTTCTTTAGGGTTTAAATTCGAAATTAATATTAAAAATCCCAAGTAGTAAAAAAATCGGAATACAAACGTTTTTGAAAGTGTTTGCTTAAACTCACGGTAGAGGCAACTACAAATTATACCATAAACAATTAGAAGTGGCTGTATATACCTAAATGTCGTTGCGTCACAGCCGCAATGTCTAGAAAAGAAATAAATAGCACGCTGCTAATCATAGACAATAGAGGAAGGAAGTTTGTGAGTGATCGATTTTACGCCGGCCATACATTTTCAACGGCATTTTTCTTTGTTTGCCTTTTAGCTCGTGGAAAATATCGCAATAGTATCCGCGCGTCCACGTCCATCTATTGAAATGGCGAACACTTTTCGCGGAGTGACGATCTCCGCTGTAAACAATGACGGCTCCCTGACGCCGAAGTTCAACTTCCCTACGAACGTAAACGTGGATTACGATCCTCAAGGGCTAAGTGTAAAAGTGATACGTGCTGATCCTGTTTTGGCGCAGGAGGTGCTCGAGTTTCCCGTCCATAACCAGAGTGAGTGCTCGCGGGTTGTCGGTCAATCGTATATTTTCACTATCGACAATGAAACTCTATTTTTCAAGTTCGCGTCGGAGGTGGACTGTCAGAGTTTCCACCTGCTCGTCAGCAAGATTAAGGCGGGCAGGTCGTCGTCTGTGTTCACCGTCCGAACGGAGGATTCATCAGCGATGCAATATTTCCAGTTTTATGGTTACCTGAGCCAGCAGCAAAATATGATGCAGGATTATGTCAGAACGAGTACTTACCAGCGCGCGATATTGTCTAATATTAACGATTTCAAAAACAAAGTTGTGTTGGATGTCGGGGCGGGATCTGGTATTTTGTCGTTTTTCGCGGCGCAGGCTGGCGCACGGAAGGTGTATGCTGTAGAGGCAAGTAACATGGCGCATCACGCCCAAGCGCTAGTTCGCGCCAACGGCCTCCACGACCGTATCACGGTTGTAGCGGGCAAAATTGAAGAGATCGAGTTACCTGAGAATGTTGATGTGATAATTTCTGAACCTATGGGTTATATGCTGTACAATGAGCGTATGTTAGAAACCTACCTACACGCCAAGAAGTGGTTGAAGCCAAGTGGTAATATGTATCCTACAAGAGGGGACTTGCACATAGCTCCGTTCACAGATGACGCGTTATTCATGGAGCAATATAACAAAGCTAACTTCTGGTACCAGACTTGCTTCCACGGAGTTGATTTGAGTGCCCTTCGTACTGCTGCTATGAAAGAATACTTCAGACAGCCAATTGTTGATACCTTTGATGTCCGTATTTGCATGGCACGGTCTGTGAGACATGTAGTAGATTTCCTAAATGCTCATGAAACTGATTTGCACCGCATAGAAGTACCATTTAGATTTGAATTGACACAATCGGGCACATGCCATGGTTTAGCATTCTGGTTTGATGTTCTGTTCGCAGGGAGCACACAGCATATATGGTTGTCCACAGCACCTACTGAACCTCTGACACATTGGTACCAGGTGAGATGCCTGTTAGAGACACCAATATTTGCAAAACAAGGTCAAGCATTGACAGGACGTGTTTTACTGCTTGCTAACAAGAGACAGAGTTATGATGTCACAATGGAAGTCAATTTGGAAGGGACTAACATCTCATCTTCAAATACTTTGGATCTAAAGAATCCATACTTCAGGTACACCGGTGCCCCAGCTGCACCCCCACCGGGAGTTAATACCGCATCTCCTAGTGAAACATACTGGAACTCGATTGAGTCTACTGGCTCTCTAAGCAACGGACAGGGAGTCATACTGACTGATGGCACGCAGCAATACTGTACGACACCTGACCAGACTATTGCATACGGAGCACACCCTAACATGATCAAGACAGTGATGCTGCAAGAGGAATTCATCAAGCGAATTGGGATCAGCCAAAATGGCGATATTTAATCCGCGAAGTCGCGCCGAGCGCGCCTTAGGGCTATAAGGAACCGTAATCGGTTGTGAACTCTCTTCCGTTCAGACGTTATAGTGTGTAAGAGAACTTATTTATTTCAAACGAAACATCACAGTGACACGACTGTATTTAGTGACTCTTGGCTAGCCTTGTAAATTTAACGAAAGTGAATGCAATAAGAACTGATACCTTTTGGTCTTAAGTTTTGTTTGTAAACTTTGAATGACGCTTACTAGTGTAATTCGACACACATTTTGCTTGTATGAAATATTTTTTTTTTTTTTGTGTAAATAATCTGAATCAAAGTTGGATGGAGAGTTATTAGCATCATGGGCTCGGCAGCTCTAGTGTAAGGTATAGTAGTGGGAAGTACATTTAGAAATAAGCATTAAGTGCTGAATTTTTGATGATAATGTTTATCATTGTCAATACTCATTTGTCATAAATAGGTTCAGCTCAATCATTTAGCTCTAGGTAGGGAATCTGTAAGCCAAGTCCATTAATTTAAAAAAAATGTTATTATTGGTTATGATTCCTTGTCTGCCGATCAAATAAACTTATGAGATTGTGGATAACATCTGGCATGATATTGCATATTTTTATACATATTGATAGCCATAATTGTGTTAAAAGTTCTTTGTAAATATTAAATTAGGGTATGTTAGCTCCATTTTTTTACCCAGTAAACAGTATTTTTTGTGTTCCATACCTAGATTTTTCTCTAGAGCAATAATAGTAGGTACTTAGATGTAAATTAGTGTAATTTACAACACCAACATTTGTTATTGCAATTTGGTGAGATAATTGGATGGGCACATAAATTCTAGCAATGCTCATTTTTCAATGTTGAGATATTAAAAACATCTCCAGTTGTCATTTTGAAATAGTTGGGAAGTTGTAATTATGCATGCATAACTTTGATTAACGAGTTTTTTTTAAATCATTCTATTTCTTTAACTGGAACGAACATTTTGGGTGTGGAGGTCAACTAGACAAAAATTCATATTGAGTGGGTTTCATGATCATTTGACTCTGTACACCTTGGTTTACAGAGTTTTACAGCATCTGACTTGGTTCCTTTTGTTATGACACAAAAATAATACTGAATCTAATTTTATGACTTAAAACCACATAAAGGGAAAAACAAAACTTTGCATTTTAAAGGAACCCACACCCCAAAAATTATGTGGTTAGGAGAAAGCAAGGAATAAAGTAATTATAATCATTGTCATTTCTAGAACTTTTCAAAGACTATAAATAGGGTATAATAAATATTGTGACTGGAATTTTTCCTATTGAAACTAATAAATGTAACAGACGGTAGTTTTGTGGCATTTCAAATTTGACATGTAATATTGAGAACAAGGCATTATGTTGAGAGAAAATAAAATCATGACACATAGTCACTGTACTTTTAATCAATTTTGTGTGTGAAATTATAATATTCGATTCAAATATGTACATCTTTTTATAAATTTTCCTTCAATCTGATTGCTCAAAATATCATACAATGAGTAAGTACATAAAATATATATCCTGAATTTACCACTAGAGGCGCTAGTGTAGCGTGACGGAAATAAAATGGCGTTAAATTTTATCTTTAACTAGGTGTTTGGCATTGAGGGTATATTGACAATATTTTGCATGAACTGAAAAATATGAATTAATTTGTGACAGGTAATGAGTAGTGTGTTAAGTAGGTACTTGCATTGAAAGTGACCCCACTTGTAATAATGACTAAAAACATTATTCAGTGCGACATATTTATGCGCTCTAACCATGAAAATTATTTGACTTACTTGCAAATTTCATAAATAAGAGCTCCAGGACAAAATAAATATTTCATTCATTCGTTTCAGGATGTGAACTCAAAAATTTTATCATACTATCCCATCGTTTTATTCGCTAGTGATAGCTTATAATATAACTTTAATAGGTTGCTATAAGATATATCTTACAGCTCGATACTTAGCCGCTTGCGATGCGATCAGATTTTTTTTATTTTCCAAACCGACCTGTGAGAAATAACGTTCAAAGTAAACTTCGGCCTCTCAACTAAGCGTTTTCCGGGTTGCATAGTTAGCTTGTTGTTTTCCCATCTATACTTGGTGGTTTTTCGGAAACTTCCCTCAAACGCTATATGACGCCAGCCCTTTTTGGCCCTGAAGTGCTATTTTTGAGATGTATGAGTCGAGTGAAAATTCAAATTTTTAGACTCACCGATTTTCAGTTAGCAGCCCAGTCACAATAAATGAAAATGACTTAACGACTTATGATAAATACGATATTATTAAAATGTATCTCACGCAAAATCGGCGAGTCTAATTGACGTTAATATTCGACATATGAGTCACTCATTTCAAAAATAGGGCTTCATATCTCAAAGATAACACTGGTGGTGGTGGCATGTCTGGAGATGTTCCCGCGCTGTAAGAGACTATAGGATTAATCTAATAGGTAATGGCTCAAAATAATAATCTCTGTTACATTTTGACATCAATTAACTTCATACAAGCCCAGCTGAGATCTACAATCTTGTGCTATAGTTAAACAGTTGAAATAAAATTGGTGCTGTATCGTTTTGCACAAAAATAGCTTACTTATAACATGACTACCTCATGATTTGGCAGACAATCGGAGAACCTTTCCGTTTGTGGATTACAATTTGTAAATTAGTGATGTTTGCGAAAAATTTCAATGTCTTTGTCATTTGTTATGTTCAATAGGGTGAGATTTTAAACATACGACGTGCTTTGCGTATTTCTTTATTAAAAGTAGCCGCAATCATGGAGTAATTACAAAGAGATGCCGTTTGAAATGGCGCAGTGATGTGATCATTGGCGCCTCGCCGACACAAAGTGGGCGGAGCTTGTCATTGCTCGTGCTCCATGGTTAGACCCACGGCCAAAACCAAGCACCCCGCACGTCTGCCTTCCGCCCCGTGTAGCCTCACAAACACTTTCGTACAAAACGCCTTTTACGGCATCTCCTCTTCGTAATTACTCCATGGCCGCAATAGAGAATCTATTAAAATTCTTTTTCGTTCAAAATGCAGACAAATAGTTGCTTTTACAGGGACCTGGAAACCTATTTTTGAATGTATGACATACATTAATCCCGGGGTCTTTAACTATATTTTTGGCCGTGAAAGCGTACAGACAGACAGACTTTCGCGTTTATAATATTAAGTATGAATAAGTCGAATGAAATCGTTCGAAATAAAAAAAATATTTCGATATCGAACGATTTTCATTCGACATATGTTATACATTTCAAGATAGGGTTCCTGTAGCGATTGATCATCGATTAATCGAATATCAAAGTTATGTTAAAATGTAGCTGAAAAAACAGTTGTTTAAAATTAAAACCTTCATAATTTCACATTTTCCTTGACGTAGGCAGATCCTTAGGACAAGGTCATATAAAATGTACTTAGTGAGATTTTAAACGTTTAGTCGCATAATGCCTAATTCGCAAAATGGCACCCAAGTCTCAAAAAGGCTAATTCACAAAAGGGCTTTTTCGGGAAATGGCTAATTCTTAACGACCAATTCGCAAAATGGCTCTAACTTTTACCAACCCATCCCGATAGACACACGTAAAACACGTGTCCAATAAATACTAAATTAAATTAATTACTAGCAGTTTATTTTCCGTTTTTTGTTTAATTAATCATAAACTTCATTAAGGTGGGTTATGTTGATTTTATTATTCAGACTTTTGTTAAATGTTGATCTTGAGGCTTAATTAAAATAATCAATCTATTTACGCTATTAAAAAAATATATCTTTCGTTTGTATTTTATAAATGAGATTATAACTCCAAATTTACTTGCCATTTCATGTCATCTAATTAGCTGTGGGTTGGTAAAAGTTGGCCATTTTGCGAATTGGTCCAGTTTAGAATTAGTCATTTCACGAATTGTCCTTTTGAGAAACAGCCATTTCGCGAATAAGGCATTACACGACTAATTGTTAGGGGCCCATTCTTACGATTTCAAACGCGCCCAGTAACTTGGAGCAATTTTGAAATCAATATTATGCTGCTCATAGCTCCTACAGTGTGACATGGAGCAAAAGTTTAGAAACTAAATAAAATTCAGCGAATTTTAAATCGCATGTTTTCTAGTTTTGTGATATAGGATAATTTCTTTAAATAAACCATGCTGTTAATAATTACGCTATAGAATTATTTTTAAGTTATTTTAAGTTGAAAGTTCGTCGATTGATTGAAATCTCAGCCTGTTAACAGAGTTGCCATCGTCTGAATGCAGCATTTGCTGTTATATCATAATAAGGATTTGATGACTTGCTTGTGGTACTAGAGCCCTATTTTTGAAATGTATGACATATATGTCGAACGGAATCATTCGATATCGAACAAAAATTATTCGACACGCCAATTATTCGTGAGTCACGCTTTTCAAAAATAGCTCTCCTGGTAACTAGTGTTACTACATACATTAGTGTAGGTAGTCATAGATTTTAACTTAGTGACGTCATGGGAACCCTATGAAATAAAGCCAGATGCACTTGCCATTATAATACTTGTTGGATAATGAACACTAGTTGTAGTGTCCTGATTTACACCCGTCGTAGCGCGTCGGAGCTTGATAATATGTTAAAGGAAATTAAATTTTCGATACTACACTTAATTTTCATATTTGAATGGAATGCATCTTGCGGAGAAGCTATCGGCTTCAACCAGCCTCTACTACTGTTAGTTTTAGCAATTTCGTATGTGAAATCGGTAAAGCGCCCCTAGCGGATAGTAAGACAACTGAATCTTCATACAACGCGATTTGTGGCGACTTTTTTTGGCAAAATTGAAGGTACAAGCTCTAATCACGCTGGCTTCGATCATCCGCAAGCTTGAAGCAAATATGAAATTATAGATTAGCGTAGTCTTTAAAAATGTATTTCTGTATTTCATACCACAAGAACTATCATCATCTCCTTTATTCGCTAACTTTCTTTTTCTCTTATTCTCAATTACATTTTCAAGATATTTTTTCTCTGATTTTTAAACTAATCTACTGTATACTTACGTTTACATTTCCTATAGCATATTGCGCTCTGGCGGCGGTCTTTTAGATGTAATTACTAGCGCCTTTGATAAAATTCGAGACAATCTCTGAATTATTATATTTTTGGTGCTCTCACTTAAATAGTATCGAAACGCCTCGGCTTGGATATCAATAAAATATCGGTAAAGTGGTTAGCAGTATGAATAACAGTATTTTGGTATCATGTAAAAGATACTAAAATATACCTACATACGTTTAGACACCTATTCTATAACATTTACCGCAATCAGAGTTCTGTACTCTTTGAATTGGTACTAGTATCCTTACAAAACCTAATTACGATCTATATGTTTTTAGATTTGGTGTCTATTGCATTGTGTAGCATCTATAGCAGTTTAGTATTGCCGTCTATCTTGTAGGGGAGAATATTTATCTCGATTAACATTCTCCCCCTTGTTCATAAAATTAATGTTTCTTTATTTTTTTCGCGCACATAATATCCTTATGTATAGTTTTCTTCTTTTTTTTGTACAAAAAGTACCTTCTTGCGTAGTAAAGTACCCTTTTTTTTTTGTTTGCCAGAAAGTTTTGTAAGGATACTAGCTAACAGGTGGAATCATATTTTGTATATAACTAAACGAATGGACTTTTTGCAATTTTTTTTTTCGAGAATCAAAGATAATTATGGTTGTGTGTATATGTGAATTGATTGAATCAATTTAAAATACTGGGCTGAGTTAACAAATTGTTATATTTAAAATAATAAAACAAGCGCCATTTAATTAAAATTTAAATCTGTCAGAACTCCTCTTTGGATTTTGAAAGTCGATTGAAAAGATATAGTGGAAATATAAAGAAATATGTAAATATTATGCACAAGCAGAGAAGAGGCATTTTGCATTACATAGCTCGAAAAAACTTAAATTATAACAATATGTTAACTAAAATACATATTAAGTTGATTATTTAGGCAAAAGTAATCAATCAATTTTTTTGTTTAGGTAAATGCCAGTTGGTACTTTTTATTGAACCGAATAATTGTCCGAATATTGTCGACGTCGATAAAACGTATCGATTAATTAACAACTCGAATGTATCAGCCCAGTATACATTTAGAACAAGTTTTGTTAAAAAAAAAACTAGTGAATTAAATGCATTTTTTTCTCATAAATTGCGTGGGTGCGCAGTATTACAATTTCTTTTTTCGAAATCGGTGCACGTCCATTTTGATATTTGACGACAAAAATGAACTTTTAATTCACTTGTGTAATAATAATTATGAAAAACTTTGGACTGCAATGTTCGGTAATTATATCAAGTAATTTTATTCTAATCATAATTGTAGTTTGATTTTAGATAATTTGTCACCTATAGACCGTTTCACGTAAAAAGAGCGGCGGATATTAGAGGAACTACATATTTTTTCAAGGAAAATTTTCGCTGGACGAAGACACTAGCGCCACTCCCAAGTGTAAACGACCTATTAGGTACCCTCCTTTCATCATTTGTAGACTTTGGTGCGCAAACGCGTTGTGCCCACGGAGCAAACAGGAGACAAATATTACAAAGAGGAGATGCCGTAATAAGCGTTTTGTAAGAAAGTATTAGCTACACGGGGCGGAAGGCAGACGTGCGGGGTGCTTGGTTTCGGTCGTTACTATTACTACGTTATTTACTAATTATCAAGTACTTGTCAATAGATGTCACTAGTACGTCGAAGTTACAATTTTAAAAACATGGCAATATTTCATAAATTATGAACGTTTTAATTATTAGGTATAACTTTTAGAGCCGTAAATATATCTTATATAACAGAAACCAATTATTCAATGATAAATTTGTAATAAAGCCGTGGAAAGTCGTGATGCACTTAGGAGCTCGCGATCTGTTTCTCGGTACGCTTTTAAACGAGTAGTGACAAGCTCCGCCAGCTTTTGTGAGCGGCGAGGCGCCAATGATCACATCACTGCGCCATTTCAAACGGCATCTCCTCTTAGTAAATGCTCCGTGGTTATGCCCTCGTTTTAACAGAATCTCTATTTATAAATGGACACAGAATAATGAAAAAGTATTTTCTCAATGCTTCCCCTTTAGAACTCGAGACTTTCTGGAGCCCTATTTTTGAAAAGTGTTACTCGCAAAATCGTCGAGTCGAATAATTGTTGTACGATATCGAACAATTTTCATTCGCAATATACCTATGTCATACATTTCAAAAATAGGGATGATAGATAAGTTCACCCAGACGCCTACGGAAACTTGTACCTTTATAGTAGTCATTCCTCGGAGCGACTTTTTCAGTACCATCCTAAACTTAGGCTCTGGAGCTTAAGGTCAATCAATCAATCTATGACAATTATTAAAACGCACTGGTTATCACAATGGAGCGACTGCTGTCTGATCTCCTTAACATACAATAGGTAATATAAACAAATTTTATTAGCAGCTATGTGTAAATGTGCTACGGACAGGAAAATACATAAACGAAACTCATAAAACTCAGTAACTTGTTTATTTAATATTTATTCTAGATTTTATCCTTCAGAAGCTAAAACTATATAGTAAATTTCATTACTTAAAATATATGGCAAAGAAACCTATCTGCTCAAGGCATATTGAACTAGTACAAGCTGGGAACAAATTTCCGCCCCGTTCTTTTATATAGATGTGAGTAAGCGATTTCAATAGAAATGAAACAAAAGTAATAATTCCCTCTCCTACAATATATACAGCTGTAATGTGCCAGTGAGTTGTTTCGCTTGATAAACTTTTTAGAGGATTATTATTGAAAACTCCATTTATGTGCAAACTTTCCATCCCGAGTAGTTTCTAAGCTTTTTTTTCTTATTATCATGAATTTAAAAAAATGTTCTTAAGATTAATATTTACAAGAAAGAGGTACTTTTCCTTTCCTTTAAAAGTGCAAAGTTTGTCAACAAACAATAGGGAACTGTTATAAATCCCAAAATAAATAAACATTTATTAACATTTATTTTACACTAGCTGTTTCCCGCAGCTCCGCCTGCGTCAAAAAGTAGCCTATGTTTGACCCCGGCTCTTCAACTACATTCATACCAAATTTCATTAAAATCCGTTCAGCGGGTTGACCGTGAAAGCTTAACAGACAGACAGACTCGCATTTATATATTAGTATGGATTAAAAATCCATATAACGCACGGAATAACGACTCATTTTCTGCTGATAGGAATAATGTTCCTCGTTGATAGAATAAAATCTCAATATTTTTGGAACGAACCAATTAAATTAAAAAATAATTTATTTAATATTTATAGATTAAAGTTTGAAAACTAAAACCAGACTACTACATTCAAGTTACACTGGTTACTACTAATTTCTTTTGAGATAACCATAGATGGCGTTAGTAGTAGGTTAGTCGAAGGAAAGATAATGAGAATTAGTAATTTATCATTGAAAAATAATAATTTACAATTTATATTTACATGTTCATTATGACAATTTTCACCTCTTCTCGTTTGACATCTATGCGATGCGTGTAAAATAATTTTTAACAAAGCCGAAAAGTCGATGTGAAATATTTATCGTACTGTAGTCGAAAAACTGTTTAACTTATTTCTGCCAGTGGATAAGAGCCATCAAGTATCGCATGTCGACATTCTCATAATTTATCAATTAATGATTTTTTTTAAATTAATGAGAATTCTATCCCTTTGCCACCAATATTTTAAAAAAAAACAATGACATTTTACTACTTTTTTTACGTTAAATAAACGGACAAAACCGTTCGTTGATTCAAAACTCATTAAAGCCTGTCTCAATGGAAAAATACAATAACGTAAACATGGCAATTTATCGAAATTACTCATCAAACACTTGCATTCCATTATCAATACTTATCACATTTCAATGAACCCACAAATCATTCTCGAAAAACACCATTGACAAACCTGTCTCAATGTTAGACGGCCATATTTGTTTACATTATTGTCTTTTATACTACAGATATTAATAAGTTTTAATTTAACTAAGCTTCAAACATTCTAGCACATTCGGTATCGTGTCGCTCTTGTATTTACAAAGCATGGCGAGCAAATTTAATTTTTTTTCATTAGTTTTCGAAGACTCCAGTTCGTATAAGGTACATAAGTTTATTAGTAGGCTTTCGTTCAGGCCTCTCTCAGGGTCCGAATTAATGGCCTTTTGAAGGACCGCGATGGCCTCTTTTAGGCGCCCCATGTATAGAAGGCATACGGATAGGTTGTTTGCCACCTGAAAATAAAATTAAAAGATTAATAAAAAAAAAAATTAAAATTTATATACTTTTTTTTTTTATTTTTCTTTATTCATTAAATTTCCCCAACGTCTGACAAGGCCATTTAACCAAGATGTGGTCTGTCTCGTTGTTTCGATAAGAGAGAAAAACCCTACGTAACGCTTTTTTATTGTGCAATATTTCCTTATTGTGCAATAAAGAGTATTGTATTGTACGTACCATAATATTGGTTGGTTCTTGTTCTGCTGCGCGCGCGAAATCGTTGTAGGCCTCCTGATATCTACCGCGAGCTATTTCTATGAGCCCGAGGTCAACGTACTCTCTTACGTCTGGTGTAGGACATCTAAGACAATATAATATCCTATTTTAGTTGATGAAGTAGCTTAAAGGCCTATATAATCTAGTAATAAATAGGTTTATAAGCCTCCTGGTACCTACCGCGAGCTATCTCTATGAGCCCGAGGTCAACGAACTCTCTTACGTCTGGTGTAGGCACGGAGTAATAACAGAGATGGCGTATCGAGAGCTTCCTTAAAATTGTGTGAGGCTACGCGGGGCGGAAAGCATACGTGAGGGGAGCTCGGTTTGACCGTGCGGAACCCCTATTGACGATCCCCTCTGCTTACCAATAGATGTCGCTAGCAAATCGAAGATTTCATCATATAAAAATGTATTTATATTTCTTTATATTTTTTAACATTAAAAACAGACACATATTTTGTATAACACTAAATCAATCAAATAAATTCGAAAATATGTTATTTACTTACGTTTATTGTGATCCCATAACAGTACAGCATTGAAACACTTAAAACTAAATGGTTTAAAATATTGTACAAAATATTCTAAGCTGAAACGAAACAGATCTAAGAAAAACATTAGAGCTCGCTCCACGTCACGCATCTTTCACAGTTGCACGAAAAATGATGTAAGCAAAGCCCACTTCGACGTCACTGCGCCTATGACCGTAACGGTGCACCAGTCATTACGCAGTCTCCTCTTTGCATTTGCTTCATGGATGTAGGAGATCTATGATAATATAATATCCCCCCATTACTATTACCACAGATTAAAAAATGTATGCTATACAGATAGGCATACATTAAAATGCGCCAACTTTCGTGATTACTCCTTGGGTACCTACTCTCATACAATGTCAAGCGATCTATTGAAAACCTAAGAAGTTATAAATTTTAACTTTTTAAATACAGCCGTTTAACTTGTGATAGAATGTCGGTAAGTAAAAAATGTTAGTTAGATAAGACGTTTATTTGTTCATCTGTAACACACATATACATATAATTATTACATTTAATCAACACGATAGACACACACACACAGATAAATGACAAGCTTATGCACTAGTATGCCACAGCAGCACAAAAAGGCTACAGCTACTATGTTGTTTATTAAATTTATTTATTTAAACTTCTTTGTACATTATACAGTTGTATTTGTATAACACAATAGGCGAATTTAATGCTTAAAAGCATTATCTAACAGTCAACCTTTGGGTATTTTCTTATTTCGTCAAAAAAAGCGAGATCACAAATAGGTAGTACCTAATTTAAATATTTTCATTTTGAGGCGCCGTCTATCATCAGATAGGGGAACTTATTCTTTTTCTTGGGCAATGGGACCCCAAGCTATTACTACTAAGTAAAAGATAAAATGAACCTTACAAAATCAATAATATAGCCCACTACACAGAAAAAGGCTCTTATTTGTTAATATAAATAAAATTGCAAGTTTTCAAACTTACAAAGAATTTTAAAGCACCATTTCGTATGTACTACAGAAAATCAATACACGCAATTTTTTTTTTTTTTTTTTGAACGGACCTACAATTTTAGCTCCTGTGAGCTTTTAAATTTACAGCGGGACAGTTTGAGGCGAGAGCTATTAACCACTCAGCCTTTTCGGCAAATGCACAAGGGGCTCCCAGTTGGGACGAACCTGGGCTATGGGCTTTGCCTTTGATCAAGCGAGCGATGCAAACTCGCGAGCGGTAGCAAACGCTCAATGCCATAAGGGCCGACACTATTGTGCCAGAAGGGCCTACTGAGAACCAATCGGTGGCGTGAAGCGCCCTGGTACATTCTGGTACCTGGTAAACTGTCTACTGTTCCTACTACGTCGCACTCGCCGGCGGGTGCGGTTATATGTTCCTATGGAAAACCCAGGACTCCGTTGAGTCGAGGGGTTTTCGAAGGGAAGGTTCGCCACCGTAATGGGATCGTCAGGGTCAAAGAGAAAATACTCGATATTTTTTTTTTTTTTTTTTGAAATGACCTACAATTTTAGCTCCTGTGAGCTTTAAAATTTACAGCGGGACAGTTTGAGGCGAGGGCTATTAACCCTCAGCCTTTTCGGCAAATGCACAAGGGGCTCCCAGTTGGGACGAACCTCGGCCATGGGCTTTGCCTTTATCAAGCGAGCGATGCAAACTCGCGAGCGGTAGCAAACACAGACAAACTTTCGCTATAATACTCGCTAACCCAAGTTCAAAAGAAATATCTATACGAAAAGCAAACGATACAGCGTTTTAAAGTTCCTAAAGCGCCATCTATCGGCAAATTATAGAAAAAAAACTCACATATGAAGTCTATGCTCGCAGGCCAGATTGCAGTATATCTGCGCGCTCTGCATATGTCCTGCTAACAGAAATAATCTGCACAGAGCACTGCATAATGCCCTTTTTTGTCCTGCCCATGTCGCTTGTTGTTCTAATTTTGTCAGAATTTTAGCTGCTAAGCGGAAGTCCTGTTGAAAAAAGAAAATATTAACGCCATCTGTAGATAATATGAAGTCTTGACAATTTTTTTTTTTAATTATTTAGCTTGTGGTATGTCGATACGTAAAAAAATTATTCTAATCATCATCATCATTTCGTGTAGGTAACATTTTCGATCGGCCATGTACACCCTGGTACCTCGTTTCGGACCCATCACTGGTAACACAACTCACCTTCAAAGCAATAGCACAGTTGACAATAGAGTGTTGCACCCGGATTTCCCTGCCGGTCCAAAGACGCAGCGACTCGTTCTTGTCCTGTTCTGACGTCAGAACTCCCGTCCCATCTTCAGTCTTGCCCTCTTTTAGATTTGCTAGCATCTATACAACAAATGACAATACTTTTTTGTATCAAAGTTTAATTTTGAAAGTTATCGTAATTTTATAATCTAAATTTTTATAGGGTCTATCTAAAATATAACTTATTATTTCTATGAGCAGCAGAGCGAATTAAAAAAAAAACTCGAGGGTTTATTTCAAATTATGACCAAAATAAGTCTGTCTCAATGGAAACATGACAATGGTAATTTATTAAAATTACTCATCAATCATTTACATTCGACTCAATGAAACCACAAATCATTTACACAAATATATCATCGACAAACCTGTCTCAATATCAGACGGCCATATTTGTTTACATTATAGTCTTTTTCCATTGAAACAGACTTTACAACTTAAAGGTTCTCGAATGGCGACCACGAACCGGCAAGCGCAGTGTTGGATATCCACCGACCAGATGGTCAGATGACCTGAAAAAGGTTGCAGGCAAATGTTGGACGCAGACCGCTTCCAACCGGTCATTTTGGCCAATCATTAAGAGAGGCCTATGTCCAGCAGTGGGCTGACTGCGGCTGAAATCATCATCATTTCGAGTAGGTTACATTGTCAATCGACCATGTACACCCTGGTATCTGTTTTGTGCGACACAACTGGTGTGGTTCTTTTAACGACCACCAGATGGCAGCTGGGACCAACGGCTTAAACGAATCATCTTTATTTTCAGACAATCAGGTGATTCAACCTGACCAAACTGGAACCAACTGTGGCTGAAATAATGACGTCGATACAACTTACTGTTTGTATCACATCCAACATGGCGTACAGTCGTCTGAGCGCTTCCTCCGGTTTCCCGACGTGTCCCGGCAGTTCAGCGATTAATAGTCTCAGCGCGAACGGCACGAGGCTACCGGTTCGATTCTCGTACGTGTCCGGGTAGAACTGTAACAAATATTTATCAATTTAAACTTTTCCGTAAGTAAAAAAAAAATACTCATACAATGGACAACCTGATAAGAAATTATATACTTTGTGAAAACAAAAAAATATATTTAATAGGTATAATTATTAAAATTATAGGTATTTAAGTGTTATAATGTTCTCTTTTCAAACTTGCCAAAAGCCGATTCATTTCTTTTTCATCAGACTAAGTGACTTTGTCAGCAAAATTCGTTTTTTTCTAAGATTTGACACAGACTGTTCAACTTTTGTTTCTACCACAAACCTGATAGAACATGTCCGGCTTGGTGAAGTCCCCGAAAGGCTCGGCCTCCTTCAGCAGGGGTTCGTGAAGTCTGATCCTCAGCAGCACGGCGAAACGAGTTAGCCATAATTGGAGACTGCGAGGACTGTGCTTTGAAGGCCTATGCATTCGACCGACACCTTTAAAAAAATGTTTATTTAATATTTTTGTTTATTAAAAAGGTACACCAACAGTTAATAATAACTCTTGGCGAGAAAGTGAAAATATTTCAGACTTTTCGTGAGAATCTTGGCGAGAAAATGCCCATATTCTCAGACATAACCTCAAGGTCGTTATTCGCTCAAACTCATTGTAGGACGCCTCAAAGAAGTACTTAAACTTTCCTTGAAAATTCATTCATTTCGAGCAGGTAACATAGTCAATCGACCCTGTACATCCTGGTGTGAGAGTTATTCGAAACTGCCTTTCAGCCTCTGACCTGGTTCCTCTAATGACCACCAAATGGCAGCTGATACCAACGGCTTGACGTGCCTTATGAAGCATGGAATCATCTTTATTATCAGACAATCAGTGTCCTAACCAAACTGGAAACAACTAAACAAAGTAAGCTTCCCGTTGGAATCGAACCCCCTGTTCGAAGGCCAACGCGTTAACAGCGGTGGCAGTTAAAAGTTGCCGAAGCAGAAAAGTAGAAAGAAGGATACAGTAGTCATTATCTATATTTCTTCGTATATCCTTAACAGTCTATATTTGTAAAGTAGAAATAATAAATAGTGTGCTATTCGCTGTACTTGGATTTATCTTCTCTCCTCACACATACCTTTAGTAGTAATTATTAACTACGTTATAATTATTAACTTACCCTGCGTAACAGCACTAAGAAGCACTCCAGTAAGGTTAACAGCAGCTCTCAGGTAACCGGTCCTGAGTAGCTCCCTAAGTCCAGCTTCATCCCGGCTGACATGTTCAGCTCGGACCACTCCTCGGGATCCGGCTGAACTGACACCTAGGTATTTTACTGCTATCTCTTGAAGGGCATCGGGCTGTGAAAAAAATGGAGTTTAGACCACAATTGTAACTTTCCTATGTTCTTATAATATATATTTATTTATTTGTTAGAACTTTAGTGTTCCACCAGTAGAAAACCTTTTAACAATTGGAGGAGTTAATGCTAAGAACATTCTCTACCAGTCAACCATTGGGAGAAACAGATAGTTTGGCGCAAAAAGCTATGGGAAAAAGGTAATTTAAGAAACTAAAAAACCCGACTGCCTTTTTGTGTAATTCGGAAATGAAGAAACCTAAAAAAATCCGCAATTTAATTTTTTATTTTGATATACCCGGTATCACTCTCACATTAAATACGAATCTAATGACACCTCTCAAGCTACAATCCATGGAGCCGTTCAGGCTGCAGAGCGTGCCAAACAATTATACATACATACTCTCGAAAAATATAACCCTCTTTCTGGCGAATATAATCCTAACTTTCCTTCTTCTTCACCCACAGAAATAAAAAATAAAAAGAAGTGCTATATGCAGGCCAGTTAGACTCTCTCTCTTAACTTAGTATCATCATCATCATTTCGTGTAGGTTACATTTTCAATCGACCATGTACACCCTGGTGTTAAAGTTGTTAACTTAGTTTGGCGAGGTATAAAGGTCCATTCAAACTGACGCGAATCTCGCGCGACTAGCGGGACGCCCACAGAAATAAGAATCAGTAAAATGCCGTAGCGTGTGCCAAAGTTAACTGGCCTGCTACTGACACTTCTATAAATTCTTATTTCTATTGGCGAGTCGCGCGGAATTCGCCTCAGTTTGAGTGGACCTTAATTTTGGCACTAATCTTATTTCTGTATCTTCACCAAAGCGTGTTTTTAGTCACGTCATCAGCTTACGCTTCAAAGCCTAGGGAACATTGTAAGCCATGGTCCTAGATTTGGCGGCACTGGTTATTACAATGGACTGCCTTCTGCCCTCTGTAACCCTGTCTACAGGGAACCCAGACCAACTGGAACATTACCCGAGGTATAAGTGGCCAACACTGACAGATTTTTTAGGCTGCCTAAAGGTATCTGACACAGCCTATATCTTAACGTGCCTTTCAAAGCATGAAAGAGCTTGAGATAGAAAATGCCACTAAATGGCGACCAACCCAATATGGGCCGCGTCTCGCGTTCACATGATATGATCGTGCTCCTCGACAATCCTAGCTTTCCTATTCCTTCAATATAATATTTCTTTAATCCAAAAAAAAGTTGTAGACAATCTATCAAATCAATATTACTAGTGAAGTAGGAAATGTGATGACTTCTGTGAGTGTGTGTGTTCTCCAGAGGTTCCAGGTTCAATCCCCAGACTAGTTGATCAATGATATTAAAACTGAATAAAATGAAGTTTCCTTACCAGTTCCTCCTCAAGTACCAATCCTGGCATTGTCAAGACTTCTCGTTCTGGGAAAAATGATCCTTTGGGTGAAGACTGAGCCTGAAAAGATTTATAAAAGAAAAATAATTGAATAAATACTTTATTCAATTATAAATAAAAGATATTCTAGTTCTATCTGTGAGGACCTTTAATTGGCTTCTAAATTGCTTAAGTTTTTTACCTATTGTATAGATATAAGTTGTTGGTCTTCCTTATAATAAATAAATAAATAAATGAATGAATGAAAATAAATGAATAAATACTTTATTCATTTACAAACAAAAGAAACACTTAACACAGTTAACTCAAATAGAACTAAATGCGTACAATTAATCGCTTTTGAGTTTCACAAAATTTTATTAATTTTTTAAAAGAAGCTGCTTATATTACACACATAACTTTTCTTTAGTTTTCCTATTGGTTGACTGGGCTCTCCCAGTACTTCCAGACTTACCCCCATATTCTCAAACGTTTGCTCAAACTCAACTCAACCTTACTCCAACTTATTGGTATGATTATTCGTTACTTCTACGCTTCCTTGACTTAAGGAGATTCCTCGTTGGAGGTAAGTATTGAACTGTCAAATATAAGGTAGGTCGAGAGATACCTTGAGGCGTCCTCCAAATGAAATAAAGTGGTTATAAACTTTTTGCCTAGGTATCCATAACTTTATTTTATTTTTTACTCTATTCTTTAGTAATTTTCAATTTTTGTGCTAAGAATTGTTATTATAACCTGTAACATTCCTCATTGGGGTTTTCTCAAGCAACCAACTAAGAATATTGTTTTCAAGGAAAGTTCGAGAACTTCCTTGAGGCCTCCAATGAGTTTGAGTGAAGGACGTCCTTAAGGTTATGTTTAAGAATACGGGTGTTAATGCTAAAAGCATTCTCTAATGCTTTTAGCATTAAGTCAGCCAAAAGTAAAAGTAATTTTTTTACTTGTGGTAAATACAATAAAGATTTATGAATAACTAAATAAAATAGTATAGATTATTCGTCCTAGATTTTTTTTTTTTTTGACATGACCTACAATTTTAGCTCCTGTGAGCTTTTAAATTTACAGCGGGACAGTTTGAGGCGAGGGCTATTAACCACTCAGCGTTTTCGGCAAATGCACAAGGGGCTCCCAGTTGGGACGAACCTCGGCCATGGGCTTTGCCTTTGATCAAGCGAGCAATGCAAACTCGCGAGCGGTAGCAAACGCTCAATGCCATAGGGGCCGACACTATTGTGCCAGAAGGGCCTACTGAGAACCTATCGGTGGCGTGAAGCGGCCTGGTACATTCTGGTACCTGGAAAACTGTCTACTGTTCCTATTACGTCGCACTCGCCGGCGGGTGCGGTTATATGTTCCTATGGAAAACCCAGGACTCCGTTGAGTCGAGGGGTTTTCGAAGGGAAGGTTCGCCACCGTAATGGGATCGTCAGGGTCAATTCGTCCTAGACCCTAGGGTACACAGTTAATCATGTCCTAAATCGAGAAGCGAGAAGCGTATGAGAAAGCTGTCCATATTCACAGTTCTCGGACTTTTCTCACATTCTTGTGAGAAAAACCTGTGAATCTGGACCCCGCATCATATCATATCATTCAATGTATTATGTTCATAAATTCACAATGGAAAACTGACAATTTTCTTAACAGACATTTTTTATTATATGTAATAGACCTCTTGATAGTTACATGTATTGCTGCACGAGTGATTAGCTAACAAGGCAGATTGCTCATTAGATGGTTTGCTTTGTTGGATGTTTTGCTACATATACTTTCTGATCAGGAGGGGTTTATACCAAGTGTTATATGTAAGTGTTATATGTTGATGTAAAATACCTTCAAAAGAGTTTTCTTGGCCTCATCATTAGGGATCCACGCATCTCTTCTCCTGTCAGCTTCTTTGTCCACAGGCTGATTCTGCAACCAATTTATCACAGGGAAATAAAAAGCTATAACGAACAATTAACTATTTTTAAACCATTGAAAGATTATTTAAGATGCCTCAAGCCAAATTAAGACGAAAGTAAGCAAATTATAATTTATTTACATACTGTAATAATTTGAAATCTGAACTTTAGGAAGTTTTGGTACCTTTATACTAAGACCATCAAGAGCATCTGTGATTGCAGCAGCATTGATAGCTTTAGTAGGCACAACTTGTGGCTCCGGGCCTATGGTGTCAAAGAATGTGGATGGATCAGGCAAGCTTGTCGCTGGTACGGCTGTAGCACTGCTTACAGTTGGCAACACATTACTGAACTGCATTTCTTGCCCTGAAGAACTTTGCGTGAAAGATGCAGTCATGTCTTGCGAAAAAAGGGTACTGTTCGTTGTTTTTGTATCTGTAGCGACAATTTGCAACTTTAGTTATACACACACTGTAATATATACATATAAAACTTAACATTAGGAAATTTCTTCCGGCAGACCCGCGACAGGGAAAGAAAGAGGCACAGTGGCGTACAAAAAGAAAACAAAGTAATAGTCTCAATCTAGAACTATTAATATAACATACTTTTTAACTATTTACTATGTATAACAGATCACTGTGAAAATAATTATTTTACTGATACCTTCGCCGTCTCCCAGATAAACGCTTTGTATCATTTCTGATGGTGATGTACCGATTTCATCGAAAAACTGAGAAGCGGGCGGCACTTCCGTGTCTCCGAAATACTGACTAAGGGACGGCTTGTTATCCATTTTCAGTGTTTTACTGATAATTCTTATCAGGTTTACATTGAATTATTTTATTTGCCTTGAAGAAACAAATTGTTTTGGTTTTTTGTGATTTATGAGCATTTCATAATATTCTAAAGTACTCTGTGGCGGAGATGGTGACGATCATGCCTATGAAACTTAGAACATTGATATAATTTTATTTATTTTTATTTAGCACGCCATCTAGCCCCTGATTTTGCAGTTACCATAGTTAATTGCTATGGCAACATCATCGATGTCACTTAATAATTTGAACGGCAACACAGACGAACACAACACGTTGCCTGAATATTGCCAGGTTGTGATATTTTCCCCGAGTTTGAATTTTCACGTTAGTTTATTCATTCACATCGAGTGAGCTACGTAGTCAATCGACCCTGTACATCCTGATGTTAGAGTTTTCGGCACCGTCTTTTGACTTCTGCCTTCCGTGAATGAATAAATAAACACTATAATGCACCATACGTTAATTTATATGGTCCAGTGATCTCGAAAATCTTGTGATTACATTTATTTTACAAAATATGTGTATTTCCGCACCACTGCTTCGGCGTTTTTGTGATTCGGGCGTCCAATTTTAATTATGGGACTCCAATTAACACGAGGGAAAAGAGACATAATTTAACTTAAACAATAATATATGTTATTGAAACTCGATGTTTCAATAGAATTATTTCTGTGTGACAGACGTAATTTTAATGCCGGCTATACACACACGCGAGACAGTACATGGGGCCTCTTGTTCCTTGCCCGCTCTCACTTCGGTGTCGGTATTTTTGGCACAAGTCATAGGGCAGAGGTTTCGCGAGCTGTCACCAGTGCACTCCTGTACACACTTGGGGTTTGAGGCGGGACCAACCATCGATATTTTTAAGCTATTGCATAGCTTTTATCTCGGGCTTTGAGCGCGGCGACCGAATCAAGAAATTCCGTAACCGAAAAATAAAACCTAACACCCGCTACTCACTCACACTCACATCGTTTCTAAAAGAGATAGAATCAGTTAGCAGCTAGTCTACACGCATACGTCTAGTTGCACACACACAAACACCGTGCCGAAATCTGCCTTGTTGCATGAATTTACTCCATATTTCGATCCATGTATCTTAGGGAAAGTTGTACAGTTGCATGAATGAAGTTACTGGACGATGGGTCTAAAACGACTAAAATTTCACGGTGTATATCTTAGAAATGTGTCTTTTTGAACGTAAACACGAATAACTGTTTTATAAACATGAAGATAATGAGGGATCGAGAACAAGACAAAGACAATGTTTGCCAATGAGAACACTGACTATGTCACATAGGAACTCATATTGTATGGCAATTAAGATATACAACCATATACCTTCAGCATATAAAGAATTAGATGTATTTGGGAAAAAATTGTTCGAATTTCTAATGTCTAAATGTTATTATAATGTTGATGAATTTATGAATGATAATTGTACTTAATTAAAATAATCTTGACATTTTGTATCTATCTCTAGTATTTGTCATTTTTTTAGTTATTTTATTTAATAAATCTTATTGACTTATTAGGGCCACTTACAGTTATAATTTGAAAATGTTGTTGGAATGTAATTTAATTTAAATTTTTTCTCTGTTTTTTTCATACTTATCTGAGAGTGGAATACATGAAGTTATAATTTAACAAAGATCTATATGTACTGTATTCTTGCAATTTAATAAATTATTTTATCTTATCCTCTCGGAATTTACTACTCCGAATGAGCAACGAGAGGTCTGCGAAAATGAAGATGGCGTGCCTCGCCCTCGGGCTTCTCCCCCGAATGTTTCGGGCGAGAGCTTTCGGCGAGAGTATACTGCCTGCATAAATTATGTTTTGACGGTTAATGTTGTTGTACTTATTATAAAATAGTAGCAGTGCATACGTTTTCAAATACAAAGTTGTTCGAAATTGAGTCCTTTATGATATGGCCAATTACATAAATATACGGAACAGTCTTGATTTGACCGTACCCTATGTGATGCGTCTTTTCCACATTTTCTACAGGATAATCACATTTTTATACGCCGTATTTATTTAGGTTGGGTTGTTCATTAAAATGATTTTTTAAATTCCCGACGAGATTTATGGTTAAGGAAAACATATTCATGCTACTGGCAACCCTAAACCTTGAATAATGGCGACGGCTTGAAATTTTTCGCGTGGAAATTCCTTTGTTGCTGTTTTTCGTGATTTTCCAAGTTTATCTGGAAGCTTAATGCGTCGAGTTGAATATTTTATTCCTCCGCCTTATTTTCATGAGACATCATATCATTGTTAATCCCATTGTTAATGTGTGATATTTTTAACTGTTCTTTTGAAGTGACTGAATTTGTGTTTTGTGCCGCATTTTTTTTTCGTTGTTATCGAGCCTAGTGCCTGTTTAGCCTAGAGACTCTTATTTTTGACCACTTTTTGTATACAGAGCCTAAGAGACTCTTTTGTATTAGACAACAGTAACAGTCTTTGTTATCTAACATGTCTCAAACTGCATGTTGTGTCCCCGGATGCTCTTCTACATATAAACAGGGTAAGTTCCATTCAATTATCGTAAGTAATAAAATAATGTAACTAATGTTACACTATTTTTATTGAAAGTCAGAAATGCTAATTTGTACCTTGTACCAGTAGAAATTTTAAATCTTTTGGCACGAATTTGGTGGAGATTTTGGTTCTAGGGGGAAGAGCGGGAGGTCCTGAATGCTTCTTCAACCTCTACATTCGGAAATTAATAGTTTGCAAGATATTATGACTGTTGTTAGAATTTCTAACCTCAAAATGTATGTATGTGTAATGTTTCTTTAAACTGTTTTTTTAACCTTGATCAAATTAGCTTTACAACAATAAAACCTCATTAAAATAGGCCGCTCCGTTTAACTCACACTTCCCACTTCAATCACCCCCCTGTTTTCATGGTTACAAATGAGTATTTTTTTATTACACCTATAACAAAATGGATTGTAAAACAACATGAAAAAATGCTGAATTATTGATTATATTTTTTTCTATTCCATTAAGTTATTTTATATTACTTTTCAGGTATACCATTATACCGGTTCCCAAATCCAGATACCGAGACTGAAAGATTTCGCACCTGGGTTATTAAAATTGGCGGTAATATTGTAGGACTTGATAACCATTATATTTACAAAAACCGAAGAGTTTGTAGTCTCCACTTTAATCCTGTGTATATTTACACCAGGAAGCTTAGCAAACTTGCCATTCCGCAGCTATGTTTACCAGGTATGTAAATTTCCATTTGTTCTCAAAGCAATCTACTAAGATTTCATTGTTTGTCTTATGTCAGTCATTAAGTAAAACATGTTCTATTAGAAATGGTTCCACTAAATAATCTTTCTTTTAAAAACAAAAAATGACTTCAGTTTTCAAGATATTATTAACCTGAGAGGTTCATACAACACGGTGATGGGGTCAATTGACCTTGTAGACTAAGGATTCAATATTATTATATGTGACTAAATTTAAAGTATATCCTCTTAAACCAAAATAAAATAATTTTTCATTTTAATTGAAAGTTGGTTGATGGCTTAGTCAATGGACAACAGAGGCAATCTTTATAAAGTTATGCTGAGAACAGTGCAGTCTTTTTTTTATCTCTTTTTTTTAATGAGGCTTTAGTCACACATCGTGACTATGCCAGCCTCATGGGGAAAGTCAAAGGTGGAGCAAGCTTATCTTTTAGCCATGGCATTTTATTTTAGTGCACTCTAATTTAAAGTATATTATTTATTTCAGGTGTACCTGTTCATAGATCTCACTTAGCTTCGATTGATTTAAATGTTGTTCCTTTGGCACATGACAACCCCATGACTCCTCCGGAAGTTGTCTTTGCATCCACAAGTCAAGAAAATATAACATCTTCTAAAGGTAAACTACGAGTATAACACTTTTCTAAATCCATATCCATACTTTTTCCATACTTAATATTATAAATGCGAAAGTCTGTCTGTCTGTCTATTACGCTTTCATGGCTTAACCGCTGAACGGATTTTGATGAAATTTGGTATAAATATAGTTGAAGACCCGGGGTCAAACATGGGCTACTTTTTGACACAGGCGGAGCTGCGGGGTAAAAGCTAGAGTTTTATATTTTCACTAAATTTCATGGTAGAACCACTGAATGAAATGTTTTATGAAGTTATGCTAAGAATAGTGTAGTCTAATCTAAAGTATATTATTTATTGCAGATGTACCTGTTCAAATGCCTCATTTAGCTCCGAATGCTCCGATGGATGTGAATGTTGTTCCTCTGGCACACAACAAGCCCTTGATTGCTTCAGAAATAGTCTTTGCAAGTACAAGTCAACAAAATATTACATGTAGTCGAGGTAACTATTACAGATGTCTATTTACCTCCTTCATCCAAGCATGTTTTTCTTTATTGTTTTCTCAGCTTACAATTAGGAGCTAGACTCCTAGGATATGATTTAAAGGCACTGGTTATTGCAATGGATAGACTGCCATCTGACCTTCGTAACGGTTTTAAACAATGAGCATGAAGGGTATGGTGGCCAAGACATTTTTTTATAGTAATAAAAATTTTATAAATATATATAAAAGAAAAATATTTTTTTATCTTAACTGAATTATGTTATATATCTTACAATCTTCATACTCTTAAATCGCGTCGTGCGTATCTAGAGGCTGTTCTACTTTATAACATCATTCACAATAAGATAGACTCCATTGACCTCGTTAATAAACTTTATTTCAAAGTTCCACGATCAGCTACCTTGCGCCAGGTGCGATCACGCCCACTCTTCGCGCTGCCTACTTCTCACACTAATTCGGGTCATCGTTCTCCCTTGCGTCGTATGGCTGAGTACCATAATACATTATTTGAAAGCATTGACATATTTAACTGTTCTCCTTTTACGTATAAAAAACTTTTATGGTCATTACTCTCTGAACAAGACTCACTGTAAACGTAGATCATGCGACCTGTATGTTGTTATTCATCTTGTATGCTTGCTGAGTTATTTTGTACTTACCCTTACACACTTTCATTATAATTTCCCTCTAGTAATTATTTTATAAATACTTGTTTCTTTAATCTGTGGATAACGTGGTTGGTTGCAGAATTGTTACATTTACACATTGTTTATTTTATGCACTGACAACATATATTTTGTATCTGTTTGTTATTCCAAATAAATAAAATAAAAATAAAAAACTGCAGTATTGCGCGTATTATAAGCAACGGCGAAACGCTGCCGGTCTTAGAATTGTTTGTTTTTAAGCTCTTTCATGTCTTCGGAGATATATTTAGCTGTTGATTGCTGGCTGTCATTGTTAGATGGCAGTTGTTACACTAGGTTGTGTAATATGCCTTTTGGCCACATTATAAAATTACAGTGATGGTCACAAAAAAGCAGTTGCTACAATGTAATAATCAGTGTAGCCAAATCTAGCATGATTAATTAAATCATACTCTTAGTGATCTAAAGGCTAACACTACTACTAGCAAACACGATCGGATGAAGATAATAGTTCTGCATAACTTTCTACTTGCATTTATACTTTTGTGGTAATAATATCTAGTTACCACAAAAGTATAAATGCAAGTCTTATCCCTATATATTTATTTATCTAAACTTTCAAGATTTGCCATGTTATTATAATCTTTTATTATATACTAATAATTTCCTATGATTGTTGCAGGTAAATCTGTAGGCACACAACTATTACCAACAAGTGGGACTACAGTCCGTTTTACTACCAGGAAACAAAAAACTAAAACACAAGGTGAATTATCTATTTTATTAATACTTGAAATAAATAAATATTTATTATTATTCTTTGCTATGGTTTATGGATACTTTAATTAGAAGTTCAACCGATAGATATTAGCTCTTTGATTGCAAGTCCACAGGATTTCAGCATTTTAGGATTAACTGATCCAATTGTTATACAATAACTGCAGTGCTATTTTTAAGTTAAGAATTCATGGTAACCTCAAAATCCTCATCCCTGCACACTGCACAGCAGATGTGGAGAGCTTAGGTTTTATAGATAATGTCACATCTTTGAATGTCTATTCGTTCCGTATCTATTGAGGAATTTAGTAAAGTTTTTAATTAATTTTTATTTTATACTTATTGGAAACTAGCTGTTTCCCGCAGCTCCGCCTGCGTCAAAAAGTAGCCTATGTTTGACCCCGGGTCTTCAACTATATTCATACCAAATTTCATCAAAATCCGTTCAGCGGTTTGGCCGTGAAAGCGTAACAGACAGACTTTCGCATTTACAATATTAGTATGGATTACCAATCTATACTAATTATAAATTTTCAATCTATACTTATTGTACATTTTCATTCTGTACTTATCAATTTTCCAGACAACTTGAACAAAGAAGAAAGGAATTTAAGTAAAACGATTATCAAGTATAAAAAACGCATGCAAAAACTTCAAAATAGTAATGAAGATATCAAAAAGAAATTGGCTTTAACTAAAAAAATGATAAATAGCCAAGCCAAAAAATGATATTGTAACCAAAAGGCTAGACCCCAAAGCGAAATTATTTTTTGCAATGCAAATTAGACAAGCTTTGAAGAAAACCCATGGAAGAAGATTCACAATAGATGAAAAAATGTTGGCCATGTCATTATATAAACCAAGTCCAAAAGCTTATAAAGCTTTAAGTCAAATTTGTATCCTACCACATAGAAGAACTTTGGATAAAGTTTTACATAATGCCAAATTAAGTTGTGGAGTCAATAATTTTGTATTTGACCATTTAAAACAAAAAGTAAAAAAAATGCCCATTTCGCATAGATACTGCAGCATCATCTTTGACGAGATGGCAATAACAGCCCAGCTAACATATAAAAAAATAGATGATGTTATTAATGGATTTTGTGATGATGGGAAATTTAGAACAACACAATTTTGTGACCATGCGCTGGTGTTTATGGTCAGAGGAATATATAAAAAATATAAACAACCCATTGCCTACTCATTATGCAGTGGTTCAACGAAAACTTTAAATTTAGTTGATCAATTAACAACAATTTTGAAAATAGTCCAAGAAACTGGGCTTATAGCTATAACTACAGTTAGTGACCAAGGGGCTACTAATATTGCAGCCATAAACTATTTAATTGAAAATACTAAACAAAAGTATTTAAAATGTAATCAAGAATGGAGAGGTGGGTTTTACGAAATTGATAATAAAAAAATTTATCACATTTTTGATCCCCCTCACTTAATAAAAGGCATTCGAAACAATTTGCTCAATAAAAATTTGCATTACAAATTAGATAACCAGGAGAGAGTGGCAAAATGGAGCCATATAGAAGCTTTGTTAAGAAGAGGCCCAAAATATAAAGGCTGCAAAATGGGGCACAAACTCACAGACCAACATGTAGTACCCCACAAAATACCGAAAATGAGGGTCAAAATGGCTACCCAAGTTTTTAGTCACAGTGTTGGAACCACATTAGGATTTATGGCAGGTAAAATCAGTCTTATTAATTAATGCTTTTACTTGTAATTAGCGCTGTTTTCACACACTTCGGGTCATGTCCTTTTTTGTCTGGTTCCCTGTTAAAAGGGTTACGGAGATCAGACGGCAGTCGCTCCATTGTAATAATCAGTGCCGCCATATCTAGGACCATGACTAACAGCATACCCTAGGTTCCGAAGCGTAAGCTGACGGCGCAACTAGGAATACACGTTAGGATGATGAGCGTTGTTTTCATATCTTACAATTTATTTAACTAGCGGTTCGCCGCGACCATAGTATTTTACTGTATAAAGTTTAGAGCCAAAAATAAAATAAAATCAATTCGTTTAATTAGACCACATTGAAGATATTCTGTACCCAAAAGTTTCATACACTAGTGAGTTTCATCGTTGTCATCAGCTTTCCATCCATAAGCCTGACAAATCTGATAGTGTTAGCCACTAAAATACCTCTGGTCATACATAATTTTTGTTTACCCCAGGCAGTCATTCCATTGGAATGACCATTACTGCCAAATCAACGAACACGATTACAACAGCATACCTTACGTTCTGAAGTATAAGCTCAGTACGCGATTGGGAAATACGCTTGAACGAAGAAGATACCAAGGCAAAAAGAGTCGATTAACCCCTCTTATGCCAGGGTGTAAATTATCGATCGAAATTGATGACAATAAGTGATATTTACTTATTTCTTGTTGAAAATAAACTAACAAATTAATTTTATTTATTGACCATTGGTGTTCATGCTACATTGATCATAACTAAGTAAAACTGACACCAAAAATAGCATTTTAATGGCCGTGAGGTGGTTTCGTAGTACATGGGGTCGATTAGCCTTAGAAAATAAACATATATTTTATGGTCAAGCAAGTAAGTAACTTAAATAATATGAAGAAAGATCAAAAATGTTGGATTGAGTTTATTTGGATAACTTTATTATCATTCTCTCATTATCCACTCATTGATTTTCTACGATTTCATTAAAACTGCTTTTTTTTCATGGGATTTGGAATTTCTATGAGATAACATTGAAAGTATTTTATTAATTTACCTAGACGACATCATCACTGTCATTGTAGGTATTTTACAATTATTTTATTTTTTTCACTAAACTAATGAACCAAATGCTTTAAAAATTTAACTGGACTAAACTGATAGTATGCTTTATTGAACTTTAAATATTTTTTCAACCCGTTCAGAATTAACGGAGTTATTAGGTAATAAATATGAAAAAATATTAAAACCTCTTTTTAAAAAAGTCGGTTATAAATCACTAAATCTATTTTGACACCAAACGTTTCCTATATACATTCTGACTATCAGCAAAACGGACTAACAGCAATGGAGTTATGAATAAATATTTTTTTTATATTACTGCCAATATCTCAAAAACTACTAAACTTTTTTTGATGCCAAAAAAAAATTAAAAATTCTGTACATGACTTCACACACATTTTGAATTTTATCAATATTGGACTAACGGCTCGAGAGTTATTGCGCAACATACATAGGTACATACAAACATACATGCAAATAATGTTTTCTCGACCTAATTTGATTTGTAGCCCTCGCTCGCTTCACTTGCTCGGTCAATAATATAATTGCACTTACTTTTACTAATCTGCCCTCTAAATACATATCGTTTAACTAAATCGCGTTTGAAGTATAGTAAAGGGTTATCTATCGTACTTAAAAATTTTACAAAATACTTAAGGTTTAGTAAAAATTTTAAAATATCGAAACATTTCATAATTTATGCTTAGTTCTTATAATTCTTATTTTTTATTTTACAGAAATTGGAAAATTACCAGCAGAATGTACAGACACAGCAGATTTGTTACTATTATTTGACGAGCTCTTCGACTCTGTCAATGGGAGTTACAACAAGCCTGATGAGCCTAAAATATACAGAACCGCCATAACCCCTAAATCTCCACACCACAAACTGTGGAAAAAATATATCCCAGTTTTAAAATCAATGTCGTTCGTAAGTCCTAATGGGCAAAAATGTGTAGTGCCATCTATAAAAAGTTGGATAAGCACTATTGAAACTTTTGAAAATATTTCAGCGGACTTGGAAAAAAGGGGCTTGACTTCATTACTACTGCGAAATTTCAATCAAGACCCACTGGAAAATTTTTTTGGGGCCATAAGAGCGCACGGCCAAAATAATATAAAGCCTGACGCCGTCCATTTTATTAACAGTTTTAAAATACTTTTAGTAAATAGTGTGACGTCAAAAAATGCTGTTGGAACCAATTGTGAAAATGACGACACAAAATATTTGCAATCATTAAAATCATTGTTGACATTACCGTCTAAAAAAGAAATCGAAAGTGACCACGATTTTTTAATTGAAGAAGATCATTTGAATATGGAATTAATTGACACTGAGAAAATCATAAAAAGCAAAGATTTTGACGATCAGGAAAAATGTGCAGCTGCGGCCTACTGTTGTGGCTGGTTGATAAACGTGTCAAAAAAAAATTTTAAAAAGTGTATGCAATGTAAAAGTAATTTAGAATGTAAGCAGGAAGAAGAATTTCATAGATTTATTTCTTTGAAAAAATATTCAGCTTCCTCCTGGTTACATTACCCGACAAGAGAATTACTGGATTTTTTCCTTCAAATTGAAAATATTACATATATAATTTTAAAAAATCATTGTAATAAGACAAATATAGCAACTTATATTAAACTCATTGTAGAAGTGAATATTGATTATACGTTTTTGCAATGTCAGGATCATAAAAATGATATCTTAAATTTTTTATTAGACAGAAGTGTAAATTTTTTCATAAATAATTATGTTAAAGAAATTAACAATCTCTTGTCGGGTAAGGTGTCTAATTGGGATCAAGATGATGGTTTAAAAAACATGGCACACAATTATTACTTAAAGCATAAAAAAAAATAGTGTTAACTGTGCATGTTATATGAATGCTGATCACCAAGATGTTTGTTATTAATGATCAAGTCATCCAAGTGTGGGTCACACACTTGGATGGGCAAATAAATAACAACCAAACCACGACCGTGAGGTTTTTTTTAAATGTAGCATTAGTGAGCCTTTTGATAATAACAGCTTGCAATGATAGTTTTCAAAAATGTAACAACATCAGCATGTCTACTTGATTCTTGATCACAATATAAATGATTGACTTTTTTCGGGCCATGTCATGAAATACGACCATTTCGTGATCTGACCGACCACATCATGAAATGACCCATTCTATGATTAGGCCACACGACATGTGAAATCCTGTTAATTTACTTCGTCAATTTTGTATTGTGTACTAATAATATTGATGCAGTTAATTAACACATTGAGAATTATTAGTGTAAGTTTGTAAAACTTGATGGAACGAAACTTTAACTATAAAAAGCTTGCGACATACAATAGTACAATATAACTAACCATTATGTTATATTTAATTACATATTTTTGAAAAACAACGTAATGTCCATCTGCGTGGGTCGATTTAGTAAGAAATTTCTTGTTTGACGTTTATTTTCATCTATTTAATTTCATTACATAAATGTGTATGTTCCCGAGTTAAAACTGTACCATTTTTCTATCAGTCATACTAATTTCTGCATTATGGCCATTAATTAGACTGTACATACATATTGTCCGCTTGAGCATAATGGCTAATTTTAGTTTCGAACTTCATTAGTGGTAAGACTCGTCTTTTACAATCATTACCTGCTGCACATTTGGTTCTTTACTATAGTGTAAAATAAATAGTTAATAAATATTTCATTTGTTACCGACAGGTTGCATTAACTAGTACATGTCATGCAGATTCTCATGCCATTGTATAAAAAAAAATTTTTTTATACAATGGCATGAGAAACTTTTTTTTTTTTTTTTATTATACTACATTATTTCGTATTCAATTATACTTTGATAAAAAGAAGCATTTATTAATAAGTTCACCCGAAATCTTGTTCTGAAACACATTAAAATAATATTATGTTACTGAGATTGCATAATATAATCTTAATTAATATTAATAAATAGTTTCTCTTTGTTTCTGATAACTTCCAAGGAACTTTGCGAATTATCATTATATTTTTTTTTATATAGCAAAATATAAAATTGCATATTGTTAAGCTATGCTGACAGAAGCAATAAAAGAATATTCTGATTATTTTGCAGGCCTACCTATATCTCCTTTCTATCTTAATAAAAAAGTTTTAATGTAAATTTAAATATGAGCAACGTTAATATACTATTAGAACTAATGTAACAATTCAAAGAAATATTTATCTAATTTAATTATGTTTGTGACAAAATGAATAAACTAAATACACTAAAACGCATTTTTTATTTCATTGATCCATTCAATACCTACTTTAGTATGCGTATTATATGAGTAGCTATAGGTATACATACCTAGTACGCTATGTATAGTATCTGTGAGTATAGTTATGTATGGGTAAATTATTATTTCGGAAACTGCGTACCAGAGGGCGTATTCAGTTCAACTGTCAAAGCAAGAGTTTCTCATCTATTTCAGTATATACAATAGTCATCTATGGTGACGATGTTGATAATGTCAACGTCACTGACACAATTGGTTTTTTTTAATACATTATTTAAATATATATATATGGCTTTTACTTACATATTTAGCCAGTAACAAGTAAAAATTATACAAGAAAGTCGTTTAGTCAAGAAAGTCTCAAGTCAAGTCGGTAGTTATGTTATGTGAAGTGGTAAGAATACTGCACTTAGCGATTTCGAGGAGCTTTTGGCAATGAATAATAAATATCACATAAATCGAACACTGTATCACTTCATCGCGTTTATTACTTATTTGACCTGACGTTTCAAACACTTTACAGCGTTCATGGTCGCAGGCAGACTAAGTTAACATTTGTCTTTGATGTCATAAGATTACAAACTACCGCCTGAAACTTTTTATTGGAAACTATTCCGATTCACGCAGTATTGGCTCATAGTATCTAAGGGTCTTGCAGTCAGCTTCCGAGTTTGCGATTTTATTAAGTTAATGACTGGGTCCCAAGCTGGCGGTACCTGCCATCCATCCTCTCTATTAAAATTAGGATGTTTTTTAATTTCAATAGCTTCATGTAACATCCTTGGAATGAATCTGTTTTCCTTTGCAAGGACTTCAGGATTATCAAAACACATATAGTGGTTGTATAACATATAAGACGTAAACATAAGTTACTAGTTAAACCTATGTAGCAAGTAATTGTTGTTAACCTTTTTTACACTTGTAGCAACATTCAGTCACTCATAAGACAGTACCTATGGAAAGCGTGACAGTTTTTGGCCGTGACGCCAGCTGCATTGTTTTATCGGTAAATACTAAAAAATAGAGTAGAATACCCTTTATATGATCAGATCATGCACACTACCCAATATTCATACATTTCTTGAAACCATGGGGAGCATGATCGTAAACAGCTTACCCTAGTTTAGATACAGCTCAGGCTTTCATAGTTTTGCACGTGTGTGTTTTTGTTACGCATAATAATTCCGTCTGTTTACGTCATATATGTCTGTGGAAATAACAATACTATCGATAGTATTAGACGTAAAACTATTGAGAGTATCGATAGTATTGGTCCTATCAATAGTGTTGCTCAGAAATCTCTATCGATACTATCGTGAAACGTGGTAATACTATCGATACTATTGGTTTTACTGCAACTGTCGACAGGCTATCGATAGTCAACTATCCATGCAACACTATTTGCCAAAGTCAAACTCACGTTGTTTTTGTCTTGTCCATCCTACTCTACTGTTGTAAGTGAGGTTATAATTTCAACAACAATTTATTGTAAACTTTATTTAACTTGTGATTCAATACAATGAGTAAAAAGCTTAAGGACCTTAAATGGGAATCCGTGGCAATAAGCGGATTTTCAGCATCAATGACGGACAATTTTGAAGGATTTGTCGGTCTGGAAGAATGCACGAACTATGGCATGGAAAAAGAGGGGAAAAATGTTAAAAACAAAAAGGTAACTTTATTTTTTGCTCTTCACTAACACATATGTTTTTATCTAAGACCTTTGCAGGCTTATCTGGTGGTAGACTGCATATGGTCCAGTATTTTTAAACCACTTGATTGGTGGCAAAAACATACTAAAAGGACTGTAAATTGTGGTTTCGAAGCATAAAACATACAAGTACGAGGCTATTGCGTGACAAAAAGTGGTTTAATACCAACAAAATGTGCTAACTACTAGCTAAACTAAATAATTGGTACATGAAACACTTTTTGTAAGTAAAATAGTGGCGGAGTTCCTATTTGCCTATTCAATATAAAAATCACACGAGAAGGATTTTAAGCTTCGAGCAGGAATCCGACATGTGCTGAACTTTTTTAATTTATCATCTCTTCATTTCAGAACAAACAAAAAAAACGCAAGTTAACTTCCAAAAAAAACCCGCAACCAAATATTCCAAACAAAAAGGTTAAATTATCAAATGGATTTATAGTTGAAGCTTGTGATACAATCAAACCATCTGCTACAAACGAAATTGTAGAAAAAAGTAAGAAATCCAAAAAGAAAGGAAAGAAAACCATAGACAATAAAGATGATCTACAAAACAAACAAATTAGTGGGATCAATAAAGAAATAAAAAAGGTTCACTCAAAAGATGATTCTAAAGATAAAAAGAATAAAATAAAACTTGGTGAAGATATAACCGGAGTGGTTTCTGAACTGACTCCTGAAGATATGCTGACATGGGCAGAGTACAAGTTGCCGGAGGAAATAGTCAGGGCTCTTATGGAACTTGGGTTTAAGAAGCCGACTAAAATACAGGAGCTAACTTTGCCTGCTGCTATTCTTGGTATGTAGGTTTTTTTCTTTTTCCATTTTCTAATGTACGAGGATGGATTGAAAAGTTCCTTTTTAAAAGGCCTCAGCAAGAAAACAATATAAAATATAAACAAAGTAATTTTATTTTTCCATGTAATCTCCACTTAGCTCAATGCACTTCCATCTGGTTTCCAACGCCTGTATGCCAGTCATAAAAAAAGTTTCTTCAAGGCCTTCAAAAAAGTCACCCACCACAGCTTCGAACTCCTCATTTGATGAAAATTTTTGACCTCCATCCTCGGTTCATCAGGTTTTTTCCACTGTTTGGATTGCTGTTTTGACTCTGGGGTGTAGTTAGATTGTCACAAATCTGGCCAAAAAATCTTGTGGATCAGCCTCAAACATTTCCAAACAGTCGCGAGAAATCGTGAGCCGTATTCGTTTTTGTTCAACTGAAAGCAATCTGGGTACCCACCGCGCAAAAACCTTAGAAAATCCAAGTTCATTGACTATGATGTTTTGTGTTCGTTCATACGAGATGCCAATAGTGTCTGCAATGTCCCTGATGGTCAATCTGCGATCTGCCAATATCAAATCACAGATTTTCCCGATGTTTTCTTCAGTCGTAGACGTAGTAGGCCGGCCGGAGCGAGGGTCATCTTCAATACTCTCTCATCCGTGTTTAAATTCTGCAACCCACTTTTTCACAGTCGTATAGACGGAGCAGATTCCCCCAATGTTGTTGACATATCTTCGTGAATCTCTTTTGGAGTTAGTTTTTTTTAAACAGGTATTTGATTACCGCATGTTGCTCAATTTTCTCCATTCTTTAAAAACGCTGCAGTTAGACTCACAAAATTCAGTCTAATTTAAAAACAGATAATGGTATTGCGATAGAATTTTACAATGTGACAACCAGAGAGTAAGCAAATCGAATGAGGTCAGTTACATTAAAACAGTTCAAGTATTTATGTGTAAGGCCGCGAATATTTCGATCTACCCTCGTATATTGCCTATTTGTTTAATCAGTTAATAAACAAAAACAGTTATCAGAAACAATTTTTTTACTAGTCATTTAGGTCCTACTGCGAGGCATAAGCCTCCTCTGTTTGTTTCCATATCTCAGATCTCTCTCCATAATTTAGAATATCTAAGTAATGAAACTAACCCCCGTATTCTTAAACATAACCTTAAGAACGTCCTTCACTCAAACTCATTTAAGGGCGCCTTATGGAAGTCCTCGAACTTTCCTTGAAAACGACATTCTTATTTGGTTGCTTTAGCAAACTCCAATGAGGTTATAATAACAATTTTAAATACAAAAATTTAAAATTACAAAAGAATAGAGTAAAAAATTAAATTATGTAAGTAAATACTTAGGCCAAAAGTGAAAAACATGTTTTTTATCTACTTTATTTCATTACAAGGACGCCTCAAGGTACCTCTCGACCAACCTTATATTTGACAGTTCAATACTCACCTCCAATGAGAAATCATCTCAAGTCAAGGAAGCTTGTGACAACTAATCATACCAATGAGGTGGAATAAGGTTGAGTCGAATTTGAGTGAAGGTTTAAGAATACGGGTGTAAGTCTATAAAAAGCATGGAAATATTTTTGTGCTCTCAAGATACGATTTACAATTGCCAGCCTTCTGGTCACACTACGGGTCGACATGTTGGCTGAACTATATGGCTTTTAATTATTTAAAAATTTTCTTCTACATATATTAGTGTTTAATCATAGAAAATTATGTATTTTCTTTGGTGCAATAAAGAGTTTTTACTTTACTTTAAATATTCTTATATTTATTTATTCAAAATAATTTTATTTAATATTTTAAAATTTGTTATTGTTACAGGCCGTAGGGATATTTTAGGCGCAGCTGAGACAGGTAGTGGGAAGACACTTGCATTTGGTCTGCCAATCCTGAACGGCATCATGAAGTTAAAAGAAAAAGCTGAGGCTGGCTTAGATGTCTATGAAATGCCTTACAAGAAAACATCTGTTAAGAAAAAACCAGAGATTAAAGAAGATAAAGGAAATAAGAATAATAAATCAAATAAGAAAAAGGTTGAGAAAGAATCTTCCGAAGATGGTTACGTTTCTGATGACGAAGAAGATAATGCTAATAAAAATAACAAAAAATCTAAAGATAAACGCATCAAACTGAAAGAGGCTAGTGCAGAGGATTACTTAGAAGAATATGACGTACCGATTAAGCGCAGAGATAATTCAGCTGACGAGGGCAATGACAGTGACAGTGACAATTATATACATTTGTCTGAAATGTTAGATTCTGATGATCTAGCTGACACTGATTCAGAAAAAGGTAATGAACCTTCTGAAGACGATTCAGAAAACAGCAATGAAGATGTAGAAAATGATAATGATAGTTCAGAAAATGATGATGATAATATAGAAAATGATGATGAAGGTTCAGAAAATGAAGAATCGGACGCTGAAGCTTCTGGTGAAGAAAGTGATCAAGGCAATGATGATGAAAGTGCGGAAAATAGTGAAAATGAAGACATAGATGAGAATGAAACAGGCATTGGTTGTGTGAAGGTGATTGATGATGTTGATATTCCTGGTCATGTTGTTACCAAGACTGGGAAACCATTATATGCTCTTATCTTGACTCCTACGAGGGAATTGGCTATACAAATAAGCAGGCATCTGATTGCTGTCGCTAAATATACTGGTGAGATGTTTTTGTATGTTGTATGGTAGGTTTTAAGAGAGGTAGGACATTTTGTAAGGAGTAGTCCGTCTGGGGAAGTACCTCCACCTTACAGAAGACCACAGCCAAATAACACTGTGATACAGTGTTGTGTTCCTGCGGGTGAGTAGGGTCGCCAGGCTCCAGAGGGGTCGCTGCGCTGCGTACAGCGGACATGTCGGCAACGCGCTCGTGACATCTCCGGTGTTGCAGGCGTTCATAGGCAAAGGTAACCACTTACTATCAGGTGGGCCGTACGCCTGTTTGCCTACTTAGTTGTATAAAAAAAATTGTTATTAAATAGCTGCTTCTTCACTTAAATGTAACCGTTTTGAATAGAAAGAAACAATTCTTCGTTTAACATTGAATTAAACTATTTCAATATGGTTTATATCGCATTTATCATAATAAAAAATCGCGAATATTAAAATGAATTGAAATAACTACTTTGCCAAGTTTATGTCTCTCTCAAATAGGCCTTACATCTTAGATAGTTTTTTCATCAGTAGAAACAGAAAAAAAAAAAATGCTTTTCACCTGAATTTAATTTCAGGTATGGAACATGGAAGTGTTGATAAAACCAAGCACGTAATCATTTTAACGATTCGGTTCAAAGCTTGTTATATTATATCAGATATTTATATGCATCACATGAAAATATATTCAAAAGATTTTTTTTTCGATAAAAATGAATTAAAAAAAAAAATGTTGTATGTGTGATTTATGACAAACTAGCTGTTTACCGCAGCTCCGCATGCGTCAAAAAGGTAGCCTATGTGTGATCCCGGGTCTTCAACTATATTCATACCAAACCAAATTTCATCAGTTCAGCGGTTTATTTATTTATTTTATTTATTTAACACTTCTTTGCACACAGTGAAATACAAATTAAATATGTTACATAAAATGTGAACACAGTATGTATACAAAAGGCGGCCTTATCGCTCAAGCAATCTCTTCCAGGCAACCTTAGGGTAGTTTGAAATATAAAGAAAGGAGAGATACGGATATGGTGCATAAAGACAGAACAACGCTAGGCAGAATAACAGAAGTACACGATACATGAACTACTTTAAATAAATACTAATATACGTAAATAAATAATTATAACAGACGGATAGACAGACTTTCGCATTTATAATATTAGTATGGATTTATTTCTTGGTGGATTGGTGATAATTAAAATTGCCAACAGGTATAAGAATAGCAACAATAGTTGGAGGCATGGCGGCAGTGAAACAGGAACGCGTATTGCAGAGAGGTCCAGAAATAGTTGTGGCGACTCCTGGACGTCTTTGGGAGCTCCTGAACCAGGGACAACCACATTTGCAACAGATGGATTGCGTTAAGTAAGTTTCTGTTTAATTGTTTGGAAAGCTTGTACTTAAATTAGAGATTGGCCAAAGTTCGTTTCACATTCGGTTAAACCTAACTTCGGTGAATTGAACAGAACTTCGGCATTCGGCCGAAGTTCGGTTCAAATGCCGAATATTTGGTACAAAATAAAAATATACTCAGGTATAGAAATAACTAAGTTAAACAATTTATCATCTTATTATTCTTTTTCAATTTTGACCATAGCAATGTTGCGACTAATGTTTTGTTAGATCTCATACTTATTATGTAGTTTTCTCACAATTGTGGCGTTTGTGTGATTACTATTCAACTTTTGTTAAGGTATTTTGGATCTATCTGTGAGGACCTGTATTGGCTCACTTGCTTTATATATTTTTTACCTTACTAGCTTTATACAAAAAAAGCTGTTGGTCTTCCTAATAAATAAATAAAATAAAAAAACACTTTATAATCATGTTTATTAATTCTTAAGAAAATCTATACATCTATACATATAAATAAAATTGGAGTGTCTGTTTGTAATATTGAAATAACCGTTTTTTACTACATGCATATGAATATATATATACGGTACATGCACCAAAATAACATTTTTTACAATTTTTGTCTGTCTGTCTGTCTGTTTGTTCCGGCTAATCTTTGAAATGGCTGGACCGATTTTGACGGGATTTTTATTGGCAGGTAGCTGATGTAATAAAGAGTAACTTAGGCTACGTTTATTTTAGAAAAATAAAGTAATGTTGCAATGTTCAAGTACTGTCCAGTACCGCGCGCAGGTCACGCGCATGCCACCACATAAAAAAACTTAAAATTAAAGAATCGACTGTTAGGCGGAATTAAGTTCAGCTAGTCAGTTGTAAGTATAATCTGTCTCATCAAATCTTGTTGTAATATTAACCTAATGTACTTGTATTTATATTTTTACCAAGGGTAAGTTATAGTGCACAAACAAGATTTGGCTATGTCTGGGCGGAGTATGTAATGTTTTTTTTCGTAAACATTCCCTGCCTCTGAGAACAGTCGCTCAGAAGTCAGAATATACTGTGCTTCCGGGAGACGATAAAAATATTCGCGCATATAAACTCATATTAGGAAATTAAACTATTTTAATACGGTTTTATCGCGTTTATTACTTATTTCTATTATTATTTATAGTCTGCCTGCGACCATGAACGCTGTAAAGTGTTTGAAACGTCAGGTGTAAATAAATAAGTAATAAACGCGATAAAACCGTATTAAAATAGTTTAATTTAATGAATAACAATCGCGAAAACATAAGAAATCATATTAGGGAACTTGTCCTTGTTTAGGCAGCAAACCATAATTTAAATATCGGCCAAGTCCAGCAGCAGCCCGGCAGCTTTCTTCTACAATCGAAGCCAGAAGCCCGAAAACAACCGAAGTTCGGCCGAACTTTTCATTTTCACTGAATGTTCGGCCGAAGTTCGTATTCGGTTCAAGTCACATTCGGCCCATCTCTAACTTACCTAATACCTATACCTGCCTACTTAGGTATGGGCCCATGACTTAGCTTAAATAGGACTGAAATGAGCATTCCGTAGAACTAGCTGTTGTCTGCAGCTTCATCTCTGTGGTTCTTATCAGTATTGATTGCCCGGCTCACTATTAGGATCTACTTCATTTTATTATTATATTAGTATCATAGATTTTAAATTAGCTTGATTTGAATGTACCTGCTATTTCTAAACAAACCTCAGTGGTTTTGATAAATGCATCTTATGTTAATTTGTTTGTACGAATTTTTGGAATATGTTAAATAAATAAATAAATAATAACTTAAATACAATAAAAATATTAAAGTCCATTCAAACTGACGCGAACATCATCGGAAATTCCTGGAGTTTTACTTTTGAAAAGTGTGACACACGCAATATCGGCTAGTCGAATAACCTTCGTTCGATATCGAATTATTTTCATTAGACATATGAGTGAGACATTTCAAAAATAGGGCTCCTTAATCAAAAGACAACCACATCGTCATCATCCTACCGTACATTCCTAGTTGCGTCGTCAGCTTAAGCTTCGGAGCCTAGGGTACGCTGTAAGTCATGCTCCTAGATTTGGCGGAACTGGTTATTACAATGAAGGGACTGCCGTCTGACCTCCGTAACCCTTTTTACAGGGAAACCAGACCCAACAGGAACATGACCTGAGGTGTGTTAGTGATGGCCAACACTATATAATATTAATCTGCTGCGAAGAATGATTGTCTGAAGTAAATATTTACTTATTGGTAATTTACAACTCGAATCAGGAACGAGTATTGTAGAAAGTTCCAGAAATAGTAGAAGCTACGCCTGGACGTCTTTGGGAACTCCTCAATCAGGGGCAACCACATTTACAGCATCCTAGTACCTCATCCTTTCCCCAAACCCAAAAACATGCGACCCTTCCCTAGCTTAAGAATACTTCCGATGGGCAGCAGCGTCGGAAGTACAATAAGCCGCTGAAACTGCGCTCGCCAACCCGCCTGCCAAGCGTGGCGAGTATGGCAACAACCCCTTAATTTGGGGGAGGCCTAAGTCCAACAGTGGACTGATTGCGGCTGAAACGACGAAACGAACGAAGAAAGGGAAGTTCCAATACTCTATAGAAGAGAAGCTATTTGAATCAGAGAAGCTATTTTAATTTCACCACATACCACTAAGGGATCGCGTGATTAATAGAATTAATACCACCCGCAGTGTAAAATAACAGTGTAATAAAATGTTCTACAGGAGAGTGTGGCATGCGATTGGATGGGTCGCCATTTAGTGACAATTTCTATCTCGAGCTCCTCCGTGCTTCGGAAGGCACGTTAAGCCATCGGTCCCGGTTGTTATCGACAGATGGCAGTAGTTAGGCTGTGTTATGACACAGCCTAACTACTGCCATCTGTCGATTGAATTGCCTTTAGGTAGCCTGAAAAATTCTGTTAATTTTGGCATCTGAGACACCTCGGGGCACGTTCCAGTGCGTCTGGTTTCCCTGAAAAAGGTTACGAAGGTCAAATGGCGGACGCCAGTGCCGCCAAATCTACGACCATGATTTACAGCGTACCGTGGGCTCCAAAGAATATAGCATATAGCAATAATAATAATATAGCATATAGCAATAATAAACATGCATGGACGAAGAATAAAACGTTCTTTAACAATAATTTTTTTGGCCAAAACAGGTTTTTAGCCATAGACGAGACGGATCGTATGATAGAACGCGGCCATTTTGAAGAGCTACAACCGCTATTAGAACGGCTGAATGCCGACGATGCCCGGAGAAGCACGAGGCAGAACTTCGTGTTTTCAGCTACGTTGACTATGGTTCACGATCTGCCTGCGCATATGAGGGGGAAAAAGGTAAAAAATAAACATTATTTCCATTGACAATCTTTAATATCTTCACTCAATTTTCCGTAAGGTTGCCTGGAAGAAATTGCTATTGCGATAAGGCCGCCTTTGCGCAAGGTTATTTTTCTTGTCATTGCTTGTATTTAACAATGTATCCTTGTTGTGCAATAAAGAGTTTTTGTATTGTTGTATTGTATAGGATAACAACTAGATACATCGTCACAAAGAAACGCTAGTGGAAAAAGTGTCAAAAGTCATACATACTTGCTATGGTGTTTGCCTTATAAGGATAAAAAATTTAAAACACGAAAATTTTAAAAATCTTAGGGTAACTAATACCGCTGGACGAAGACACAAGCGCCACTTCCGGCTTTATATTTGCGCGACACGATCTTTACAATATATACTATAATGCAGTTTGTTTCATATAAGATTCCGGAGGTCAGAGTAAAAATCATATATCCATACTAATATTATAAATGAGAAAGTCTGTCTGTCTGTCCATCCGTCCGTCTGTCTCTTACGCTTTCACGGCCAAACCGCTGAACGGATTTTAATAAAACTTGGTATGAATATAGTTGAAGACCCGGGATCAAACATAGGCTACTTTTTGACGCAGGCGATGCTGCAGGAAACAGCTAGTAATATATATGTTTTTCTTCGCAGGTAACAAAACGCGGCAAGATATTGAACAGAAAGATCGAGAAGATGACGCCTCAACAGAAAATCAAGCGGCTAGTCGCCATGGTCGGCATGACTGACCCGAAAGTAGTCGACATCACTACACAGAATCTAGGTAAGTATAAACCCACTTCAAACATATCACTTTGTTTTTACTTTTATCTAACGCATTGCTGCTAATTTAAACAAATAAAATTACAGAACTTAGCGCGTAAAATACCTTCATACTTTCGACGTTTCGACCGTGTTACAACGGCCGTGGTCACGGAACGACTGACTCAGCATTTATACAGCTCCAGACTTTCAGCCGTTGTAACACGGTTGACACGTCGGAAGTATGAAGGTATTTTACGCGCTTAATCTTGTAATCCATACTAATATTATAAATGCGAAAGTCTGTCTGTTACGCTTTCAGGACCAAACCGCTGAACGGATTTTGATGAAATTTGGTATGAATATAGTTGAAGACCCGGGGTCAAACATAGGCTACTTTTTGACGCAGGCGGAGCTGCGGGGAACAGCTAGTTTTATATATATACTAGCAGCCCGTCCCAACTTCGCCAAGGCCTATAGCCTTCCTCGATAAATAGGCTATCCAACAGTGAAAGAATTTTTGAAAGCGGCACAGTAGTTTTCGAGTTTATTCATTACAAACATACACACAAAAATACAAATCTTTCCTCTTTATAATATTAGTGTAGATGTAGATATATTAGTATTGTATAGAATAGAAGTCAAGTCGGTGGTTATATCCAATCGAGTCTAGTCAGAAGAATCAAGCTAAGTGATAAAAAAACCGCGCTCAGCGATTTCTAGGAGTATTTGACAACAAGCAAGAAAGTAACATAAATTAACACTGTATCACTTATCAATACTCTAATATAGCAATTTGCAAATAATAATTCAATAATTTCGCAGAAGTTAGAATGTTGTCAATCCCAATGTATGTTTTGTCCGTATCGCATAATTCCGCCATTTCTGAACCGATTTTGAAATCTGTGTTCTCTAACCTTTTCTAGACTCCTAGGTCAATTGACTCCATTCTAATCTTAAAGCAAAATGTTGAAATATTTATTGATTTTTTACCTTCGGCCCACTTATTGGAAGCGGTTACCGCAACTTATGAGACGCCTACATATCTACACTAATATTATAAAGAGGAAATATTTGTATTTTTGTGTGTATGTTTGTAATGAATAAACTCAAAAACTAAAGTGCCGATTTCAAAAATTCTTTCACCATTGGAAAGCTACATTCACCCTGAGTAACATAGGCTATATACCGCAGGCGGAGCTGCTGGAAACAGCTAGTATTATAGATATCTTTCACGCCCTTCTAGAAGACGATTATTCTACTTGATGATGAAGTATTTCATTAGGTAAGTTTTTGACTCCAAAATGCTGAGATTATTGTTTTTTTTTTACCGCAGCTCATTTCTACTCTAAGGTTGGCTGAAAGAAATTGCATAAGCGATAAGTCCTCCTTTGTACCCATTTAGTTGTATTGGATTTAACTATGTGTTTCTTTTGTTTGTAAATGGTGCAATAAAGTGTTCTATCAATCATTCATTAATTATTCATAATTTAAAATATTAAATTCATTGCATTCACAGGCACAGCAGAAACGCTAACAGAAAGCCGGATAGCGTGCTCGCTAGAACAGAAAGATGTCTACTTGTACTACATCTTGAAGCGGCATCCGGGCAGGACTATTGTGTTTTGCAACTCTATTGGCAGCGTTAGGAGGTAATATGACATTTTGATTAAAGTCGATAATGCTCCCCCCTATCCCCTAGCTTCAAATTGCACTGTTTGTTTCCATAATGATCCTTTACCAAAAATTCCTCCATTTCAAAAATGTACCGTTCCCTAAATGACCCTCTATTGGTTGTGTTAGGAGGTTATACAACTTTTTGTTTGTGCAAGTCTATGATGTCCATAGGTATAGGGGATTGCCCCCTAGCTTCTAAAATAGAAAGTCGTATAGCGTGCTCGCTAGAACAGATAGATATCTACCTGTGCTACATCTTGAAGCGGCTTCCGGGGAGGACTATTGTGTTTGGCAACTCTATTGGCAGCGTTAGGTAAAACAGTATTTTTTTTTATGTACATACTAAAGTATGTATATTAGCATAAATTTTAGCTCTCTAGGTCTAATAGTCTCTGAGAAAAAAATAGGACAGACCGACGGACAGACATGACGAAACTTTAAGGGATTCTTGTGTTTACAGGGTCCGTCGCTCGAACTGTTACTAACTTCAAACTGCTTCTATTTTCAAAATATTAATGTCAGGGCGCCAAATTTTGGTGAAACGTCAGATTGTTACATTGTTTTGAAGTGGGCGAAAAGAGCGGGACAAAATTTAAATTTAATAATAAATTTTCGCAATGGATGTTAAACGCAACAATGTGATCGCTTTGCATTTAGCCGGAAAATCACAACCAGTCATCGTTCGGGAGCTCCGACATTTACGTGTGAGCAAAATGTTAGTGAATCGAAACATTAAGCGTTATAACCAAACTGGGAGCATTGCTAAACGGCATGGAGGAGGACATCCGAAAACAGCAACATCACGTGATATGGTTCGAAAGGTGAAGGCTCGAATTAAAAGAAATCCTCGCCAGAGTGCTGCAAAATTGGCGAAAACTCTGAAAGTATCCGACTCAAGTATTAGGCGCATACTGAAAAATGAACTGAAACTGAAGCCCTACAAGATACAAAAAGTACAACATCTTACTTCAGCGCAGAAGGCAGTCCCGACTACAAAGAGCTCGAGCACTGAATGTCTTGCACGAACGTGGCGAGCTGCAAAACTTTGTTTATTCTGATGAAAAAATATTTACTGTCCAACAGTATGTAAACAAACAAAATGATCGTGTTTGGCTGCAGGGCAAATCTAACGAGAATTCAGACGACAGAGTTGCCGTTCGTAAGCAAGCGCCTGCTTCTGTTATGGTCTGGGCTGCAGTGACCGCAAATGGTTGCTCTCCGCTAGTGTTTATCGAGAAGGGCGTCAAAGTCAACCAGCAAGTGAACCAGGAAAAGGTGTTAAATGATGCGCTCATACCATGGGCACGTAAACAGTTTGGTATAAACAGCTGGACATTCCAACAAGACACAGCACCGTCCAAAGAAAACTCGCCAGACACAATCTTTTTTTACAGAAGAACGTTCCTCGGTTCATTTCTTCCGAACAGTGGCCTCCCTACTCTCCAGACTTGAATCCAATGGACTTCTTGGTATGGTCCATTTTGGAGACTGCTGAGTCAACAAAAAGATATGAAAGTGTGGATACGATGAAAACAGCACTCCGTCGGGAATGGAACAAAATACCGCAAACCCATCTACGTGCAGCCTGCGATGCCTTTGCCGGAAGACTTAGTGCCATCATCCGTGCCAAAGGAGGCTATATCGAACAATAACAATGGTTGTCTTAAATTATCACGTTTGTTTAGCATTCTGTTCGAATTTTTAATAAACCGTACTTTAATTAACCAAGTAACTTCATTTCAAATTGGTAAGACTTCGAGTGACGGACCCTGTACTATGGAACCCTAAGAAACATTATACTTTTGAAACTTTATTTATTTATTTATTTAAACTTTGGAAGACTATCGTTATATATTCATCATACATAGTTTTTTTTTTTACATCAGGAAAACTTGGTACATGGGTTCTACTTATTTCTAAAGAAATTTCTTCAGAAGACCCGCGACAGTGACTTCATACATTTTATTTATTTATTCTAGTCGATAATGTCTCTATCTCCAATGGCTTCAAATTGTACTGTCCCCTGAATGACCTTTTGCCAAAATTTCCTCTGTATTAAAAATGTACCGTTCCTTAAATGGTCCCATTTTGGCTAATCTATCCATTAGCTTAAAATTGTAATGTTTTCAGAATGACCCTTTTCTAAATTTTTCCCTGGATTCAAAAATGTATCGTTCCTAGAATGATTGTTTAAGAAACTTAAAACATAAATCCAGTTCGAAGGACCACACGCCAGCATGTATAATAAAAACAGATGATTTAACTTAGTAAGCCGTACACAGGAAAACAGAACATCGGGAAGAGCCAGCAACCTCTGAGTTGCCAGTCCGTAAAAATAAAAATATGTTGACAGAAAAATGTTTTAAGTTTCACCCTTTCCTAAAATGTTTGTTTAGTTAAAAATGTACCGTTTCCAGAATGATCGCTGCCTAAAATTTCCCCTAGGTCAAGAAATGTATTGCTCCCAAAAATGACTATTTCCTAAAACTTTCCCATGGCTTGAAAAACGCGTAGTGTTCCTAGAAAATGTCATTACGGACCAGTTTTTTAACAGGCCAGATGCCCAATAACCCATGTCCATAACTCAATACAATACAATACAATACAAAAACTCTTTATTGCACAACAAGGATATTGCACTCAAAAATACCCACTTCCGATAATGCCACTTCCCTGAAGTAATCTTTGCTGTCTTGTTTATGAAGTAGATTGATTTGAACATACAATTTTCTTTTTTGCTACGTAGTTTAATTGTATTATTTAAGGTTAGCACAGCTGTTCAGTATACTCAAGTGCCACCCTCTACCGTTGCACGCCAGTATGCCGCAGCGTCAGCGATTGAAAAACTTAGAAAGGTAAATTGTGTTTTCTCTAATGTTTTTCAGAATATAATAACATGTTTAAAAACTTGAATTTTATGGAAGGCAAACGTATAGATGCTTTTGAAATGTGTAAAAAAATGCTTCGAATCCCAAAGACTGGTAGAAAAAGCCTTTAGCTCTAAGTCCCCCTTCATATTATTGTAATAAAGTTAAATAAATAAATAAGACGCGTCGCACCTTTATAGGATCTATTCGCCAGCGGTTGAAATTGAAGATGATAATGCTCCCCACGATATGCTTCCGACAACACTCGAATTCAGAAACAGGAATCCAGAAAAAAATGGAGACAACAATCCATTTAGATTTCGGGAGTAAGCGGGTGAAACTGACCCCCCCCACTCTATAGTTAAATAAAGTGCTAATTTAAAGGGAAAACCGACCTGGGTAAGCCCTATAAAGAATTGGTAACCCCCTTGACTTTCATTATCATATGATATAACCGTTGAATTAGGTTAGCTACTTTACTGGTTACACAATAATGTTGGAAACCCCTTCGAACGGCGTTTCCTGTCCCTGGTCTTTTCATGTACGTTCTCTTCACAGCACGGTCGTCTACCCCCCTCCCCAGGAGCCCTATTTTTGGAACTAGCCGTTTCTCGCAGCTCCGCCTGCGTCAAAAATTAGACGATGTTTGACCCCGGATCTTCAACTATACCCATACCAAATTTCATCAAAATCCGTTCAGCCATAAAAGCGTAACATACAGATAGACTTTTGCAGGTTTCAAAAAATATTCTTAGGGATAACCCCCCGTATCATCGTTTCCTTCCAATCATAGGTTCCGTGACGACCCGCTCGGCGTGCTAGTGGCCACAGACGTCGCGGCGCGAGGTTTGGACATCCCCAATGTGGACCACGTCATACATTACCAAGTGCCGAGAACTGCTGAAGTAAGTAGGTTCATGGTTATTTTTAAAATATGTTTAAAAAAAGAACTGTGTTGTTTCCGATTAATGGCAATATTTAAAAAATTTTTTTTTTTTTTTTTCAAAATGCAGTGTGTGTACTATGTTTGGTTTGTTAGTTGTACTATTCTAGTTATATCTGTGAGGACCTATAATTGGCTTCTTAATTGCTTAAGTTTTTTACCTATTGTATAGATATAAGCTGTTGGTCTTCCTTATAATAAATAAATACCTTTTAGGACAAAAATACCTCGCCATACGATATTTAATTTGGGATTTCGGCGAGCGCAGTTTCAAATATTCATCTGCATTCATGTGTATATTTTTGCCTTTAAAAATCCTTTGCTTTAATACCACATGCGATAGATTTAGAAGAAAATGTAATTGTACTAAAGGAGATGCCACTAACGGCGACCAATCTGATACGGATCACGTCTCGCCGTCGCTTGACGTAAACTAACGTTACAGGTACGATTTGCTTTTCCCCCCTTCGCATACACTGATCTTTATGTAACACTATAGAAAATTAAGTATCTATAGAAGTAGCAACACACCTTCCTTCACTCCTTTGAGGAGCTCGTTAGTCTCACGCTCGCCGCGTATCCGTAGCGAATGCGCGTGTCAAGCGACGGCGTGACGCGACCACTATTGGATTGGTCGCGATTTTAGTGGCATTTTCTATTTTGAGTTCCTCCGTGCTTCGGAAGGCACGTTAAGCCGTTGGTCCCGGTTGTTATCGATAGATAGCAGTCGTGAGGCTGTGTCAGATGCCTTAGGGCAACCTGAAAAATTCTGACAGTGGTTGGCCACTAACACACTTCGGGTCGAGGCTAGGGTAACACAAGCTGAGGCATTCCTTTGCTACCCGCTTTTCATATTTTCCTTTATTTTATTTTTTTATTATTTTCTTCTTTTGCATGTTTATTGTACCTAATTGTATTGCAATAAACAATTTAATTGTGTGGCAATAAACAACATTTTTTTTTTTTAAGTCCAAAAGTAAGTGCAAAGATAGAATAATTAATTAAAATAATTTGTTCTCGATTTTTATCTTAAATTTACGCGGTAAGGTGAGTTATCTTTGAAAACATATTCTGCACATCATCAACCAGATATTAGTTTCTAATTCCATACGAATAAAGTCAATTTTCCCTTAAAAAACGTACATATTTCTAGAACTACGTCCACCGGAGCGGTCGCACAGCTCGAGCTACCAAAGAAGGCATCACAATTCTCATGATGGAGCCGTCTGAAGCATATTTGTATGCTAAAATATGCCGGACCCTTAACAAGAGTAAGTTTAATATATTTATCTTTAATGGATTGAATTTTTACTATTTTTACGTCCCCCGTTGTTATTCTAACATTCATATAGAGTTGGTCACGTGGTCAATCGACCGTGTACACCAGTGTCAGAGATTTTGAAGGAACCGCCTTTTGGCCTCTGAATTGCTTCCTTTTACGACCACTTGGCAGCCGGGATGAACGGCTTAACGTGCCTTACGAAACACGGAATTATAATTATAATCAGTATCAATTTAGAAATTCTTATTGTCTCCGTGGTCCAGTAGTTAAGACGTTTGCCTTAGACCCAGAGGTTGTGGGTTCGATTCCCACGGGAAGCGCACTGTTTTAGTTGTTTCCACATTGGTCATCACCTGATTGTCTGTCAGACAATCCCCAATGTAATGTGCTTCCCGTGGGAATCGAACACTAACCCCCGTATTCTTAAACATAACCTTAAGAACGTCCTTCACTCAAACTCATTCGAGGGCGCCTTAAGGAAGTCCTCGAACTTTCCTTGAAAACGACATTCTTAGTTGGTTGCTTGAGCAAACTCCAATGAGGTTATAATAACAATTTTAAACACACAAATTGAAAATTACAAAAGAATAGAGTAAAAAATAAAATGAAGTAAGTAAATACCTAGGCCAAAAGTGGCAAAAACCCGTTTTTTATCTACTTTATTTCATTTCAAGGACGCCTCAAGGTACCTCTCGACCAACCTTATATTTGACAGTTCAATACTCACCTCCAATGAGAAATCATCTCAAGTCAAGGAAGCTAGTGACAACTAATCATACCAATGAGGTGGAGTGAGGATGAGTCGAGTTTGAGTGAAGGTTTAAGAATATGGGTGACAATCTCAGAGTGTAAGGCATTGACCACTGGACCACGGAGGCGGTGAGGAATCCTAAAATGTTTAAATGAATTTGCAATACCTCAATGGCTGCATTTCTAATTATTCGCAAAATATTACATTATCAAGGTTCCACTAGCTGCTTTACAAGTTGCAACGAAATGATCGGATAACATTTTAAGAAACGTTTTAAGAAATCCCATTACTTTTGGTTGATGGTTCGATCACGTGTGTCATTAGAATAGAAAAGAATATATCTTTATTGAGAAAGCTATCACGTAGGTACAGCCAAATGTCTTATAAACTTATGCTACATGTTTGTAATGTACGCGACAGACGTCTCAATAGGTGGTCATTGCTTGTCTCCTTCATCCGTGCGTGTTTGTCAGTTGCGATAATGTTCTGTGTTTCAGGGCTAGTCGAGTGCTCATTTAAGTTATATTATTTCTATCATTGTAAAGGGTTTTTGAATCAGTCACAAAAGAGTTTCTTTTAGGGTCTTCTCGGCGGAGTTTCTTGTAATCTAATCTGCTACTAGTTTAGTACCTTTATTTCTTGACGAGCTCTTTCCCGCAGCTCCGTCTGCGTCAAAAAGTAGCCTATGTTTGACACCGGGTCTTCAATTATATTCATACTGAATTTCTATTTTGGCCGTGAAAGCGTAACAGACAGACAGACGATACGCTGGAAAAAGGCATGATAATACATCCAAGCTTCATAAGTCACGGTAACCGTTTCCCCTCAGCGTCAGAAGTGCCAACGTTCCCGGTGCCTCCATCGTCCCTCGCCGTCCTCAAGGACCTGGTCACCACCGCTCGTGAACTGGACGCCTTGCAGCTCAAGAAGAGGAGAGCTAGCCAAGCTGTCGGGTGGAAGGAGAAGGCTGCCAGGGAGATGGACATGATTATTGACGATGATGACCTGTATCCTTTTAAACTACCACCATTCGCTTACCATGAGGTGGGCCGCATGCCTGTTTGCCAATGAAAAATTGTCCAAAGGGGACTGTAGCAGGTACACACACGAATTAATACTTGCTACGGTGATTGCCTCAAATGTAAACAGTATAGTATTACTTTCACAGTAAGGATGATAATTCTAAAGCACGAATTCGAAAAAAGACAAAATAAAAAAAAATAAAAAACTTTTAGCAAGGACAATTTTCGAGCGCGATTGTCCATCTAGTTGTTATACTATATCTATGCCGTTTGCCTACTTACTCAATAAAGAAAAGTGGTGTTTGTCGAGGTACTTGATAATTTAGTTCTGCTTTGTGCTAATAGATGCGCTGTAGATAAAAACAGAAATCTGAATCTTGCTAATATTGTAAACGCATTAATGTAAGTGTGAATGGATCATGGAGCAAATACAAAGAGAAGACGACGTATCGACTGGTGCACCGTTATGGTTATTGGCGCAGTGACCTCGGAAGTGGGTGTGGCTTACGTAGTTTTTTGTTTAACTGTGAATAGTGTTCCGGAAATATCGATAGTTTTCTTCAAAAACTATTCAGGATATCGATAGAACTATCGCCATTTGTATCGATACTATCGTAAGTATCGATTGTCATTTTTGAGTAATACTCAATAGTATTACTCAATAGTATTACTCAATAGTATTACTCACAGACCAATACTATCGATAGTTTTAGGTCCAACAGTATCGAAAGTTTTGCAAAAGCTATAAAAATTGCCCCAAAACTCAATACTATTGATAGTATCGATTGTTTTCGGTAAAAATTAAAATTTCATTTTATGTATTATATTTAATTGATTGATAATGTTTTAATTGTAGTTTGTAAGTTATAGTTTTTTTTTCTTTTATAATTGTAGTCTGAGTACTATGACCATGATGGTACTCCAGCGCTCTCTTGTATTTGTTTGATGTCTGTATTTATTGAACCTGTTAGGCACACATCTTGTGGATTTCAATTTAGATCAGTTCCTACTATCATGCTTATATTTAGTTAATAGTTAGATTGTAATCTGTTTTGTGTGTTAATGAATGAATAAATAAAATAAATAAATAAAAATTGTTAGAAATTTTAGACGTAAAACTATCGATAGTATTGGTCTTATTAATAATGTTGCTCAGAAATGTCTATCGAAGTATCGATTCTATTGAAACGTGGTAATACTAATGACAGACTATCGACACTATTGGTTTTACCGCAATCGATAGTCGACTATCGATAAGCAACACTGTGAAAGCGTGACGTGGCGAGCTTTAATGTTTTTCCTTATTTTCTAATTTACTTTTCATTTCAATATAAATATATTTCTTTTATGTTGAAATCTTCGATTTGCTAGCGACATCTATCGGTAAGTAGAGGGAATCGTCAAACGGGGCTCCGCGCGGACAAACCGAGCTCCCCTCACGTCTGCCTTCCGCCCCGCGTAGCCTCACACAATTCTCGTAAGGAAGCTCTCGATACGCCATCTCCTCTTTGTTATTTATTACTCCGTGGAATGGATGTATGTTTGGCACTCTTTCACGGCCAAACCTCTGAACCGATATCAATTAAATTTGCTGTGCTTTATTCATACTATTTTCAACACATTCATTTATTTTTGTCAACTAACGAGCCCTTATTATTCCAATCACATGTTTTTATATATCCTTAACTTTAACACAGTCCAGCGAAAGCAGCTGACCCTTCAATAGACGCGGCGCTGAAGGCGAAACAACGTCAACTCAACTCGTTATTGTCAAGGCCTTTATTCCCCAAGTCCTTCTCGTTCAAGTATCCCACTTTGAACGAACCAATACCAGTTAGCCAGGATAACGCTTTACAGGTATAAATTTTTTCGATTCACAACATTTCATAGTAATAATAATCGGGTTTCGGCAGGAGCACCACATGACATCAACTTTCTCCAAAGGGCCTCTACGCGTTGGATCACTATCCCCGCGCAAGCCTCTCAAAGGACCGGGGCAACCCGTGATTCACAAGCGGAGATACATAATTGTGATAGTAGACCGGGAGACACGCCGTGCAATTCTTGTTGATGTAACCATGACCATGACGAGAACCTCGTGAAAGCCGAAGAAAAGACGCTTTCTAAGTACTTAGACTTGGCCCACGACGTTACCGCCATGTGGCATGTTGACTCAACGATAATAGGCTAGTTTCCAGGGTCAAAATATTATCATTAAAATTAGTCCGTCATTTAGGGAATCAAAATATATTAGTGACGTATTTTTTCTTTTGTCAATTGAGCGATAAATTATAAAGATATAACGCTTCAAAGTTTAAGAGTGGGGGCTCGTGACGCACATATTTATTTTATTTATTTATTTATAAATCTTTATTGTACCACAAGTTTACAATTGGCGGACTTAATGCTAAAAGCATTCTCTCCCAGTCAACCATTAGGAAAAACATGTTGCGAAAAATTGTAGCACACTGTGACGTCACACGCGCCATATCTTTACCATTCTTTGTTAAATTTAAAAAAAAATAAAATACGTCAACAATATTTTCTGATTATCTAACTGACGGACTAATTATATTTTTTAGGAAACTAGCCTATTGTTCCTATAGTCTTCTGTACGAACGAACTCATAGCGAAGAGTCTCGACCGTCACCTAGAGACACTCTCGCTTGGCAGTTGGGTTGTGAGATGCAGAAGGCAGTACTTCTGGACACGGCCCGCATTGTGAGGAGATTCCTCTCTCTGGAGCCCTGACTACCGGCAGTTTGAGTCTAACTCCGCTGTCGATGGGTGGATGGGGGCCCTTTTTTGTATCTTCTTCCTTGCGAGCCGACTCTGGCTGTTATCAAACTTCAGAGTACCAAAACTCCGTCACCGACAAGGCATTGTCGGTGGCTTCGTAGAGCTCCCTGAGCGTGCAGGTAGCTGGCAGGGGGCACGCAGGACAACACAGGAGATGCGTCTTGGTTTGGGGAGAGACACCGCACTGGCATCCACCTCCGACCAGTAGCCCCACCTGAACATGTTTTCCTTGCTTCGGCCTACAAACTTACGTTTAAAGACTTTCATATAAGCCATGGCAGGTCATTTCAAGGAGGGAGGCACTCCGATAGCGGCAGAGATGAGGCCGAAGGGTATCTCTCCGTCCAAATATCCACTCTAGACTGAGAGTCTTCGCCAGTTAGTGATTTTGTATAATTTTAAATATTGTTTTTTCTTTTTAAATAAGTAATATTTAAAAATGTAACAAAAACCTGAAAATGAATAAAGGAATAAATAATTAATTTTAGAACAACCATATTTTACCAGTCTTAATATCCCTAAGTTTATTTATTTATTACACTTAAGTTTACAATTCCATAAGGTAAAAAAAATACTTATGACAATTGGAGGACTTAATGCTAAAAGCATTCTCTACCATGGGGAGAAACAGATAGTTCACCGCAAAAAAGTTATACAGATAAATTTATTAATATTTCTTTCATATGTCTTCGTTTTGTTGTCCTAACTAATTAATATTTGTTTAAATAAAATTTTGTTCTAGGTAATGAAAAAGGCGCTGGAATCCGGAGAATTGAAGAAAGAAAAGAGGAAAAGTAAGAACGCCCCGTTGTTAAAACTACAAAAAACTTTATCCAAATAAATGTTTTAACTATCTTCGTCTTTTATTCATGTCTTGTTTACAGTTTGAAGTCCCTCGAAGCTCCAAGAGTCCTATTTTTGAAATCTATGGCATATATGTCGAATGAAAATTATATCGAACAAAATTCCTTCGACATCGGACGAAAATCGATAAATAATCGATTTTTCGACTCGCCGATTTAGCGTCATTCACACTTTAAAAATAGCGCCCGAGAAGCTATTAATTAGTTAAATGCTGTTGAGAAGTATGGCTAACGTAAAAATCCGTTAATCAAATGATTTTCATTCGATATAATCGGCAAGTCGGAATGATTTTTAATTTGACATAATCGATTTTGATTGCTACATGATTCTTACAGACCTCCCCCTCGGTTCCTCCACGCTTATCACTCTTGTCATACACGCTCAAATGACTCTTCTCAGAAGATGCACTGCTGATAGGTTGAGTATCTTGTAGACTATCTCATGCAAAGTTCAAAGTTGCTACATCAGAAATACCATCGAATAGGATCAAAGAAAGTTGGTTAAATCTTGCAGGAGAAATTAACTTTATTAGAAAAGTTACCTTGTCTCCTCAGGAGAGTCAACAGGGGAGACAAGTCTACGAAATCTAACTATAATTATCATCAAACGGCTGAATAGCCAAAAGTTAAAAAACTGTCATACATAAACCGTCTCGATCAACTCTACTTTCTAACAAAACTTATCAAAATTGCACTCCTATAGGTGCGCTACGACACAGACGGACAAATAAACTAAGAAAAATATCAGTGACGTGCACAGACATTTACCTCAGGATAGGCACATTTAGTACTTTTATACGTTACAATATATTTGTCAAATATATAGATAGCATTAACAATATAAAACTGGATTGTAATTGTGATAATTACAATTCAGTTTTATATATTTCCTCCGACTCTATCAGTTTTCTTGTTTTGATTATTTCTGTGAAGTATGAAGCAGATTTTCTAGGGATCCTTGAGCGTTCTGGGTCTGAGAAGTTCACTGCGTAGAGGCCGAATTTTGTACTAAAATGGCAAAAGAAAGTTATTTCGGGTTGAAAAAGATCCTAAACTTCTGATAGTCTTCTTTTTTGGAGTGATTATAGCGGATAAATACTACTGATAGTTTTACCTTGTTCGTTACTTTGTGACATTGAACTATTTAATAATATTTTTTTTTTTTTAACCCTAGTTAATGAAAAAACACTAAATTATTATTTTCGTTATTATTTCAGCAACAGGCCATATCTTAGCGCCTTTCCGGTTGCCTCGGAGCCTAGGGTCCGTTACATATCCGTCCGGACATAGATCTCTCCTAGTTATATCTAATACGACCATTTGGAAGCTGCCTGCATCCAGCTTCTACCTGCGACTTATTTCAGGACATCTTGTCGGTTCGTAGTCGCCTCGAGAACCTTTATGTACTATCCGTCGGCCATCGGTTCTCCGTGCTATGTGCCCCGCGCACTGCCACTTTATAGAACTAATCCGCTGGGCTATGCCGGTGACTTTTGTTCCCCTACGGATCTCCTCATTTCTGGTTCGATCTTGTAGGGAAACCTACGAGATATTTCATAAACTGCCTAGATAGTCCTCTAATTCGTAATAATAATTGTTTTAGTGGATTTTAGGAATTTGCGCGTATATATGTATACATATTATATAAAAAATGAATCGTACCTGTATCCATCCATCCATTCGAAGTTATCCATAAGACTCCAAGCCGTAAAAGCCGTAACATTCACTCCGTCCAAAGTTATCGCTTTATGCACCTGTAGGAATTTAGTTTTTAGTATTTTATTAAGAAATTGTCATTACATGAATAAAACTTGTTGATTAAATTGGGGGTTTTATTTTCCTTTCGAATATATGGCGTTCAAACAAATGTACTGTCACCGTTATGGAATTGCGTATATTTGGATTTTCGGTAAAGTGGCTTAAAGGTTATATAATAACCCGTCAGTTAAATTACTCTTGACAAAATGATAGTTTGGAAATGGGTTTCGTTAAAAATACTTTCCATGTATGACAGTCCGACTCCCTAATAAAATAACTAAAATATTAGAATAATTAATTTGTAATGACTATGACTATTTAAAATAATCAGTTGATGAATTAATAATACTTACATTCTTAAACAAATATGTTACATATTTGTTTAAGAATTTGCACACCTATATCGGTAAAAAGTATATGGGTACATTGTGTTGTGATTTCTAAATTATGAACTAATATAATACCAAATTAATGTATTTTATTTCTATATAAATGTGATTATACTTTTAATGAATCAACGATGAACCAATGACTAAATATGAACTAATCATTCGTTCATTATTACTACCGGAAGTTTGTAATTAATGTATAAATATTTTAATTTAGTGGGTAGAAATTATTTTGTAATTCATGATAAAAATTATCATAATAAATTAATAAACTCATCTGTTAATTGAATTAGTAAAATATTTAATATGTACAATTGTTTCAAATACTTAAAGAGGAATTGTATTGATTGGCCGGTAAACTAAAAAATATATAGGAGGGATGGTTGTTGAGATTTGTCGAAAACAATTTATTAGGACTGTGGTCATTCTTAATCGAGCCCTAGTGGAAGCAAGAAGTATTGAGGAGAATATTAACTTGTTAGCGATGTTAGCGATAGATTACTTATATAGTGATTTTGAAGTGATATTTGTAAAATAATAAAAGTTGACAAGACGTTAATACCTACATTTTATGCCAATAAATACTCAATTTGATTTGATTAGATTTGAACTTGTAAAACATTGTGGTTCCCTCCTCAATGTCAAGCAAGACGAGTCAAATGAGTCCAAACTATGGGATTAATTAATAAATAACACTTTATTGCACCAAACTTAAAAAAAAACATGACTACTTAAATGTACTTTTTAGCATAAAGTTTCAATGATTCCTAATCACACAACTAGTTGTGCATACCAGTTGGTCTATGAGAAAAACAGGCGATTGTCGATAGTATAAAGGCGTCCTTATCGTTAAAGCTATTTCTTCTAGGCGACCAATAAATAGGACTTAGATTAGATTTTAGAATTACGATGTTCCTATAATGATCAGGTATTAAGTAAGTATATATATATAAATTACTGTTCCTTCAAAGTTTAGTAAAAACCTGTTAAATTGCAAAGTGATGCTCTTAATTTAAATTCACCTTATTTCGGATCTTATTTCTATCCTAAGGTTGGTTGAAAGAAATTGCATTAGCGATAAGTCCGCCTTTTTACCCATTTAGTTGTAGGTATAAGATTTAACTGTGTTTTTTTTTGTTTGTAAATGGTGCAATACAGTGTTCATTCATTCATTCATTCTTTTCTGAACTACGTAGATGTCTCTCTCTCTCTCTCTCTCTCTAGAACTCAAATTAGATGGTTACAAAAGCCGACAGTCGATTCCGAAAGGTCATGTCACCAGGGTTTGTACAGTAAGATGGATAGATCACTCTAGTAATAAAAAGTGGAAAAAGGTGTCTTGTTTTTGAAATTGTTCCTCATAAAATAAAACTGTTTTAATGTTAGGTGTAAAATAAATAAAAAATAAACACGATAAAAACCGTATTGAAATAGTAAAATTGTCAAAAGTTTTGCTGGGGCGTTATGGTACTGAAGGACCTACGGAGCTTGGGAGTGAGCGACAGGCAGCAACTGGTACAAGACCGTAAGAAATGGCGCCTTCTCGTGTCGGAAGCCCTTACGTATCCTTACCTCTCTTAAATTCTCTCTATAAAAATCCACCCGCTCCTGGTCATCCAGGTCTAACCCCTCGCTGATACAGGTCGGGAACCCGTTCTCCGTGATCAGGTACTTCATGTCTCCGTACTGTTGCTTCAGCCATACCAGTTTCTTTCGGAGACCTATAGGATGCACCTGGAAAGTATAAACTCTTTATTTCACCACAGAAAATATTGTTTTTGATAAGATGTTCATCTTTATTACTAAACAAACAGGTGATTCAACCTGTCTTTGGTTTGGAAAGGTTCGCAAGCAAGACCAACCTCAAAGGGAGTCAAAACCGATTCGTGAAAAAAATATCTAAGTAATATCAAATGTTACTGTAAGGTGAGTTGCCATTAAGTACAGGTGCCTTACTATCATCTCTAATAGCAAGACAGAAACGAGATGTCGCCTTAAACCTTGTATTGCGGCATTTCGTTCACTTAGTCTGCGTTTAGAGGTGATAGTAAGGGCACAGGCCTTTGGCGCAAAGTAACGAATATGAATTTCTATGCAAATCCTAATCACTAACAAAAAACTGATGGTCAGTCATGGGTGCTAGAATGCAGACTTAAGAAAAAAAAAGTTAACGAAATTAAGTAACGCGACACGGTGCGGCCCGTATTCTACTCGTATAAATGAAATGGCCAAGAGCATACGGTGCGTCGAGGTTATTCGTATTAATACTACGTCGCGTCGCGTATGTTCGATTGTCCTTTAAAAGGGATAAGTATATACTTACTCCGCTGGCTCAGCGACCGCCGAAGTAGATCTTGGCCTCCGAAACGCGAGAGCACCAGAGTGTTCCATTCTACGCGATGGAACGCCATTTATCAGCTCTTGGTATATTTATAAAAAGTCCACTGCGCTGGCTTGGTCATCTGGATAGAATGAGTAAAGATCTTTGCGTCAAGGCAGCCTGTCTAGGGAAGATAGAAGGCAGAAGACCAGTCGGTCGTCCCAGATACCGCTGGAGCGATGCAGTGCAGGCTGGAAAGGGGTAAGTTTCATGTTTTATTGAGACTCACAGCAAGCCACCTATTACACGCCACTGGCCAGCTGGGATCTTTGGTGAACGCCGCTCCAAGTTCATCAGACCCCGCGAACGGGAAAGGTCCACATAACTTGGAGTCCTGGGGGCTGACCAACCTGCTGGTATAGAAGTTCACACCGTAGAAGTCGTAGGTACCTGAAAAATCACAACGATAATTGACCTTGAACAATCTGTTGTTAAAAGTTTGTTTGGAAATAGCAAATGAATGAATGAATGAAATGAACACTTTATTGCACCATTTACAAACAAAAGAAACGCATAGTTAAATCCAATACAACTAAATGGGTACAAAGGCGGAAATCGCGAATGCAATTTCTTCCAGCCAAGAGGGTCATTATTGCGCATTGCGATCAAACTTTTCTGTCTAGTATTTTTAACCAGGTTTCAGCGGCTGGTGTGAGTTTGTGAAATTCCACCGACAAAAGAGCGAAGTGTACATTCGTTTTACCACGTGAGATAAGGTCTTATCAGGTGCTCCGCAATGAGGACACTTCCTTAATCCCCATCTATGGAGGTGATGGTTAGTTTTCCTAAAGGCAGACTGGAAACACCTGGAGCTAAACGGATTGAAGCGAAATTATCCAATGTTACAAATTTTTACTCATGAGTTGTGTTTGATAAATTCACATGCGTAACGCCCTAGGCAGACTGCTTCCAACCGGTCCTTTTAGAAATCATTAGGCCTATGTCCAGTACTGGACTGACTGCGGCTGAAATGATGATGAGCCCACCGCTCTTTACAATTTTTAAAAATATCGTATATATACTTACCTCTGATTAGCTTTTTCTCCTCTGGAGTGAAAGCAGGAAGTCTGGAGCGACGGTAGCCTTGTTTAGCGCTGTTCTCTGCTATGATCTTCTCAATCGCTGGTGGCCAACCCCCTTCCTTGGAGTAAATTGGGTGTGAATAACGCCCAGTCTGGAATATGAAAAAATCATTGGTTTATAACTGTTTCTTCGTAGTCTCTTTCCCAGCTGCTTTGAAAAGTTAGCAGAGGCAAAAAGTCTTCCACTAATGTTCTTTAGAAGAAGAAAATTTACGCTTACATTGATTTGCCTAGCTAATTCTGCTAACTTCGCATCCTCTGGTGTCTTCTCTTCATACCAGAATAGGTTGTTCGATAAAGATATTTCTCCTGCGAAACAATAATTAATATATTAGTATATTTCGAAAGATACCCTGGCATATATATTAAAAAGCTTTTGGGCTGTTATAGTTAGATAGCAATCATTAGGCTCAATCAGATATTTGACGTAGGCTATTCATACATCATTCATAGATCATGGTAAAAATGGTCTGGTTTCCCTGTTAAAACTTTAGGCTCTGAAGCGTTACTAGAAAACACACTCAATCGAAAATATGATGATTAAATCCAAGATCAAACCTTTGTATGAAGATCTGAACTCCTCATCATAAATCCTCCAGGCTTTAGCGTGTGCCAGCAACACATTCTTAGCGCACAAGTATGTCCCAATATTATCATGGGACTTCAATGCTGGAGCTAGGATTCCCAGGGTATAGGAGCCTTCGCAGATGGATATGGGCTCGTTGATGGTGATCCAGGTCAACACGCGGTCCCCGAAGAGGGTGAAGACTACTCTCGAGTAGTCGGCAAACCAGTCGGATATTAGAGGATTTGCCCAACCGCCTGAAAGAAAGTACAATAAAATACAATACAAAAACTCTTTATTGCACAACAAGGATACATTGTTAAATACAAGTAATTACAAGAAAAATAACCTTGCGCAAAGGCGGCCTTATCGCAATAGCAATTTCTTCCAGGCAACCTTACGGAAAATTGAGTAAAAATATTAAAGATTGTGCGCGGTAGGTGTCAACAAGAGTAAGAAGAAACATAATAATTTTATAAATATCAAAACATAAACTTACACATATAATGTATATTACACACTTACTTATATACAACTATATATATACATACAATATAACAACATATTCACTACACATACACACACCATTACTACAAACAAGGTAGAATACCAAAGCCATGATAAGTAAGGATAGTATTAAATAGTAGTATCACGTAAAAAGTGCGACATGACTTGTGATTTGAAGCTTGCTAACGTTTCGGCGCACTGAACGGTGAATGGCAGTGAGTTCCATAGACGAGCGGCTTGTACAGCGAAGGAACCAGAGTAGAACTGAGTAGAATGATTTTCTTATGTTTTCGCGATTGTTATTCATTAAATTAAACTATTTTAATACGGTTTTATCGCGTTTATTACTTATTTATTTACACCTGATGTTTCAAACACTTTACAGCGTTCATGGTCGCAGGCAGACTAAGTTAACATTTGTCTTTGATGTCATAAGATTACAAAACTACCGCCCGAAATTTTTATTGGGAACTATTCCGATTCACGCAGTATTGGCTCACAGTATCTAAGGGTCTTGCAGTCTGCTTCCGAGTTTGCGATTTTATTAAGTTAATGACTGGGTCCCAAGCTGGCGGTACCTGCCATCCATCCTCTCTATTGAAATTAGGATGTTTTTTAATTTCAATAGCTTCACGTAACATCCATAACATAGGTGTAAATAAATAAGTAATAAACGCGATAAAACCGTATTAAAATAGTTTAATTTAATGAGTAGAATGAGTTGGAATTAATAAGCGAAGTCTCTCAGCACTGCGCAGTGAGCGATCCTCAACATCACCACGAAATTGAAATAGGCTTCTTAGATAGCTGGGCGAGGAAGGGTTAAAAAGGATTGTGAAGAGTAAAGACAGAATATGTAAATCTCGACGACGACGAATAGGGAGCCACTTGAGATCAGCGCGAAATTGGGAAACGTGGTCGTATTTGCGAAGGCCATATACGAAACGAATGAAGAGATTTTGAAGACGCTCAAGTTTATTTAGTTGCTCCTCAGTAAGGTCCAAGTAACACGAGTCAGCGTAATCAAGGATAGGGAAGAGCAGGGAATGTGCGAGCATGATTTTGGTGGCTATAGGTAAAAAGGCACTAAGCCTTTTAAGTGACCAGTATGTAGCAAATATTCTCCTGCTAACCTCAGCCAATTGAACTGACCAAGTGAGTGCTTTGTCAATATATATGCCAAGATTTTTAACAGAGTCGCTGTATTCTATAACCACTCCATCAAATACAACTCGGGGAAGCAGTTTGTAATCAAGCCTATCCAACAGCCTAGAACTGCCGACAATAATGCACTGAGTCTTAGTGGGATTGACTTGTAGACCGAAATTTTTACTCCAGACTGAAATACGTTCCACGTAATATAAGATAATGTATTGTATTGTACGAAAGTACAATACAATACATTATCTTTATTGCCCACATACAGAAACAAATATTTACGTACTAATTACATGGACCAAAGGCGGAGTGGAGTTATAAATCAATCTTTAGTAGTTGGCCTTTGGTAAAGTATCAATTTATAAAGCGTTAAAAGCGTAGGTACCCTTGCCCTCTGAAGCGCAAAACTGATGATGTTATTTTCAACCGGTTTCCGCCATGGCGACTATCTTTTCTCCTACTTTGACTCTCACGCGTATTATATTATAGCTTTTGTTAATTTTAAAGTTAATCTGTATATAAAGTGAAAATAATCAATGATAACCAAACAAAGAAGAAGATGAACAATGAAACTTACCTAAATCTTGCAGTGGCTGAGGCAATTCCCAATGGTAGATGGTGATCAAAGGCTCTATGCCTTTATCCAGGAGTCCGTTGATGAGTTTGTTGTAGTAATTCTTGCCGTCTTCGCTGATGTGGTTGGTGAACCCAGATGGAAGTATACGGGTCCAGCTTAGCGAGAACCTATGTAGGTTGAAATAAATTCATCATCATCATCATCATCTGATGATGATCAGTCAGTCCACTGCTGGACCTCTTCCAATGATTTCCAAAATGATCGATTGGCAGCAGTGCAGCAGCAGCAGCAGTTGAAATAAATTACTACTTATTAATAATGTCAAAACCTATAAATAAATAAATATATGTAATATGGAAACCCATTTACAATAAACAATAATACAAAATATGACGCAGATACATAGCGAATTTACTATTAATTTTTCCAGTAAGAGCTAATTAAAATATTAATGAGTTCATATTCAATTCAATTTAATTATTACTTGAAAATATACCTAGTAAATTATATTTTACTTGTTCGTCCTCCTTTTCTGCAAGTTGCTGTGCCCGACAAATGGTCTATTTGTGTTTTTTGTTGTCTTTATTGACTTTATGGTTTGCAATAAAAATATTGAGTATTGAATAAATTATTAATAGGTATAAACAGAGGACAATTCGACAACGACCGCCAGTTGGTAGCCGAGACAACAATGTCAATGTGACAATATTTTTCAGTCTTGTGAACTCTCGTGCATACTATACCTAATGAATTTTTTTCTACGACATATCATGCCTTTAGTAAAACACGTATTTAAAAGCAGTTGTTAAATTAATGGAGCAAGTGATTTTATTTACAAGATGTCCTCAATCATTACTATTCCGAGAAAAATGTGCAATAAAGTAAATTATCCAAGAAAGTACCTATTTGTACTAAAAACTCACCTTAAGCAGTTGGTCCCTATCCCTACTTCACCAGGAGTCTATTTTTTTTTAAATATGACCCACCCTAAATTGGTGTGTCGATTAAAAATTGTTCAACTCATCGATTTTAAAATTGTTTCACACACCGGCTTTGCATGAGTTATACTTTTCAAAAATAGGGCTCCTCAAGCGCTATGGCGGTCGTAATGTTTATGTTACCTGTAAAAATCGACACCCAGCTCAGCCAACATGTCAATATCCCTTTGCCAGAGATGGTAGGAGTCGCAAGCAACGTCTCCTGAACTGCCATCAGAAACGCCGTGCTCGTGGACGTAGGTGTCCCAAATGTGTATGCCTTTGTCTGAAAAAATCAGATATTTTTTTAAATCAGAAACATTTTTGTTTTTCCTAATGGCTGACTGAGGAATGATGCTTTTAGCTGACTTAATTTATTTTGTCAGAGTTTTTCTAATTATGGGACCTACCTACATAAGAAAGAACAGTCGACCATCATCTCATCATTTAATAAGTTTGTGTAGGAGTTACCACTTATATTCCACGAGCCCTCGATCTGGTAGGAAGAAGTAGCCACCCCGAACTTCAGAGTTGAAGGGAAGACCAGTTTCTCTGAACATGATGATGCAGCCACTAAGGTACTGAGAAGAAAAAATAATTAAATAGACAGACCTAAATACTCGTCATTAACGAATAAGGGGAATACAAGTCTTAATACAAGGTTTCAATATTCGAGGTTATTGATCTGTACGTTAGGCAATCATCATAATTTCGTGTAGGTTTGATTGTTAATTGCCCATGTACACCCTGTTGTCAGAGTTGTGCGGAATCGCCTCTAGGCCTTCGACGTGGTTCCTTTGACGACCACCAGATGACATTTGGGGCCAACGACTTAACGTGCCTTCCGAAGCACGGATAGATCAAATGATCTAATTAGTTTGCTTTAAGATTTAACGTTTATCCGTCAACGATAACATAAATAAATAATTATGACTCCTGTCAGAACTATTTATTTATTTATACTTTATCAGAGAATCGGGTGATAGGGTTATGCTGCAATGCCCTAAACAAATTGGAATTGACAAAGTTTCAGTAGTCTTTAATCAATCCACACCTACACTTTGACGAGAAACACAATTTAAAATTATTTACTAGTTAGCATAACAAAGATTTTTTAAATGGAAAATCCACTCATACATTTTATCAGTCCATTCCCCCTACATATCTAATTAGTAGTTTTATATCAATAATTCGAGCGATATCATTAAGGTGTAAAACTGATAAGTGATTTTATTTATTTATATTTGTTTTCATGTTATTTTGTCGTAGTCATTTAGACGTGGTATTATCTTTATTTACCAATAAGTTTTTCACCTTTCCCTACTATCTAATGTTGAACATTTGATTGTCTAATATCATTTCATGAGTCATTGAATTGTCGATGTTGCTAGTGGAACTTATCAACAATGATAGTTACCTATAAAGAAAAAAATGACCATGCTGTGACCTCTCTTTGGGAAATACGTCCACTATGACTCGCTATCGCTAATATTAATATTTGTCAATAATACACTATCTAATTAGAATTTATGGGGATTCCCCAGTTTAAAAATAAGTTCATAGTATACCATCTTGACTTACATCAAATTATTCCGATGAAGTCTACAAGTAAATAAAGGCCTTCAATCGATTCAGAAGGCACGTTAAGCCGTTAGTTCCGACTAGAGATGGACGCCATCCCGGAAAATTTTCGATTTACTCCCGGAATTTTTAAAAATATACGGGAATAAATGGAAAATAATTACTGTTTCCCTTTTCTTCCCCTTACATTTCATTTGTTCCCTCTTGAATTTCTTCCCGCTGCCCTTGTCTAGTCCCGATTGTTATCGATAGATGTCTTTATGCAACCTGAAAAGATCTGACAGTGTTGGCCCCCTATTATTTTTGGTCTGGTTTCCCTGTAAAAAGGGTTACGGAGGTCAGATGACAGCCCCTCCATTGTAAAACCGGTACATCTAAATCTAAGAATTCAATTGAAAGGCTACCTTTGGGTTCTGAATCGTAAGCTGGGAAACACGTTTGGACGAAGAAAAATAGCTGGACATCGATCGATACTGCGATTGATAAAAAAATAGTATTAAATATTGTACTCACACAAACACGACTATCTGAGTAGTTATCATTTTGCCGACTGAATTAATTACTTAGGTTTATTGATAAATGACGTTTTTCATTATAAACGATGTTTTTGTGTGCGCACGAAGTGCATTTAACCCTTGCAACGCCAGAGTTTGATATTTGTGACAAATTAAAATCTTGCCTCCGCTTCCGCCAAATAGCATAATAATTTAATAGTAAGAAATTTTGTTGGTGATACAAACGAAGCGGGGAAAGGGTTAAATACTTCTAAAGAATACGTATAATTATTGAAAACTACTAACCTCAGTCACTCCGGTGCGGATTTTTCATGTGGCGTCACAAGTTTTAGCTAGTATCATATATATTTTCAGGAACACCCTCAGCTCAACTTTATGTTCAAAATCTATGAAATTCCGACTACCTACTTTTCAGGAATTTTAGAACTACTAATATAAATTGTAGCTACTTAGTTATTTAAAAAAAACATCATATTTTATTTGATTTTGATACACCACCCTGTTACACAATACACTATATACACACACACATACACTACACATACACCTCGAACTTTAATAAATATAATTCTGTGTACTTAAATTAATATATATTCAATAGAATAGAGATTTTTAACGATTATGCCAATAAGATAGATAATAAGGATTTATACTTCTTTTTGTTTTATATACATATCTAATTTTAATTTTTTATATATATCTAATTTTTATTTTTTATATATATCTAATAATAAGGTCACTTTCGTCTCTAAGGACATCTTCTGGGGACGCACGTCCTCGCCTATATCTCCCATAGTTTAACCTCAGGGAGTGGAGATGCCTGAAAAACAGCGTTACTCCAGGTAACACAAGCTGAGGCATCCCTTTGCTACACGCTTTTCATATTTTCCTTTATTATTATTTTTTATTTCTTTTTTCTTTTGCATGTTTATTGTACCTAATTGTAAAAACTTTTGTGTGGCAATAAAGAATATTTTTATTTTATTTTATTTATTTTTATGTATAACAATATGTGTTTAATTCGAAACCACCTTATAATTTACTTTGTGCTTATAGGCCCTTTTTCCCCACTGACTCAGTTGCATTGCAAGTCGAGCAGTCGGTCATTCGTTACATAGCGAAGAATTTCCTTTGAATTAACGAATTGTATCATATTTGTAGCGGCTGATTTTCGCTTGTGGCTTTGTAAACATAGATTCAACATACTTAAATAATAATTAATCTATAGAAATGGCCATCTATTGAACAATAGAACAAAGCAGTGTGCGGTGTGTTTAGCCCAGTCGTAGTCGTGACTTTATCGTGGTTATTTGTGGAGAGCTATTAACGTAGTAGAGGGCTTCTGCCATCGGGTTTGAATTGTTAGGTACCAAATAATATCCGCCAATTAGATGCCTTAATGCAACCTGATAATATCTGACAGTATTGGCCATTAACATACCGGTCATGTACCTGTTGATCTGGTTTCACTGTAAAAAAGGGTTGCGTTGCGGACTGTAATCGCTCCATTGTAATATCTACGGTCTGGCTTCCCTGTAAAAAAAGGGTTACGGTGGTCAGACGGCAGTCGTTCCATATAATAACTCACTAGTTATAAATCTAGGACCATGACTTACAGCGTATCCTAGACTCCGAAGCGTAAGCTGACGACGCAACTAGGAAAACACGCTTGGGTGAATAAGATCTTATTAACCGCCATGGAATTCCCATAAATTTTAAAACAAAGTTTTATTGAAAAGCTCGTGTTAGTGTCAAATACGCGTAGGGATATGAGAAATTAGGGTAAATAAAAAACTAACTATTTTATAAAAATAATTTAACATATTTTCGTTAGGACTCTTAGTAAGTCTTAAGTTCTTTACAAATAAATAGTACTAAGTAATCACGTAATCTCACATTAACTTAATTGTTATGTATAGGTATGTTACGATAAAAGTGATTAATTGAAAATTATCTATCATTATTAATAATTACCGAAATTCGAGGTAAAAGTGATAAATGAATCACATTTGTCGGTGTTTATTAATAATATAACCTTAGTACCGATAAATGTAATAACCCTAACAATGTACCTTTAATGCTACGTCTAACGTACTAATATAACACTTTAAAGTTCCTATAATATAAAACTTCAACTCTGTATCAAATCGCAGAGGTTTGTTGAGCGAAATTTTCTCGCTCTACAAACACCTTAGAAAAAAAAACCTAACCTAACCTTACTCGTGTCATCTCAGACAAGTATAATTGTAAGACTGTAAGTAATATTATAAATAAATACCTGCTGGTCAAAAAACTTTGAGTTTTATTTTATAACTTTTACCAATGTGTGTAGTAAATTATTAATAATTACTACTAAAAGTAATTAATTTCGATTGTTTATTCACATTTACCAAAACACGAGGTTTGTTTGTTTGTAATATCTTTATTGTACAAAATAAAACAAATAATTTACATACACAAGCATGAAAAGACAATAAGTACAATGACGGACTTATCCCACTTAGGGATCTCTTACAGTCAACCAGCGAGTGGCAGGAGAAGATATGCTATTAATATTATAGGTTACTATTATTATTATAGGTTATTATTAATAATGTAAAATTATTAATAATTTTAAATTAATCAGATTTACCGTAACATACATTTTAATTATACCTTTGTGATTGTTATAGTGTAGATCTATCTACGAGTATATATACATCGTAAAAATTTGATAGCTGATTGAGGAAATAAATTGATGACTTAACTTTTTCCGACACAAAATTTAAATGATATCATTAATCCATCTTAAAAATTAGCTTACGAATTATAAAACATCTTCAGATAATAATTGCACAAATTAATAAATAATAATTTCAATAATTCAAAAAGTAAATTGTCATCATTTATTGCTTCAAATAGTTAATGATTAAACACGAAAATATTTATTTTTTAATATGTAGGTTAGGTATATCATGTTTATAAGGTCATGGTATGTTTTTAAAAATTGTCATGATGTTGTTACTGTCAACATATGTGGAAAGGTATCAACAACATTGATTGGAAAGCTCGTGCGTGATATTTTGATTCAACAAATATCAGTTTTGATCCAAACACTTTTGAAATTAACCAAAATACAGCGCATATTATTTTACAGTTCACAATAATTGTCATATGAAATTCCAATACATAATAATTATAAATTAACGATAAAAAGAAAATGTTGAAAATTCATGAAACCTTACGCAACAGATTTTGTTAATGCACTAAGTTTTAACTTCTTCGACATTCATCAAAGGTGTCACATTCTCAACAGCATTGTCTACACGTTTTCCTTTTCTTCTCATAACTTTGTACACAAACACGGTACAGACAACAACAACAACAGCTATGACAACCACAAAAGAATACCACAAGTACGAACTAGATTTACTTTCATGCATTATATGTGGTTCAGGAAAAAGTCTAGATTTGATGATTTCGGAGTAAAATGTAGCTGATTTTCTAGGTATTCTGATACGATTTGGGTCTGTAAAGTTGACTGCGTAGAGGCCGAATTTGGATCTGAAACAAGATAAAGATAAAATGTAAAATTAAAGAAGTACCTACGTTTAAAAATGCAATATAAGGTGATTTTAAATTCAACGCAAATATTTATAACAGTAAATATTTATCATAGAGCTATGTAGTGTTTTTAGATCACTAAAATAATATGAATAACTATTCAATATTAACAAATAAATTCTAACAAATTTTAATTTGCTGAAAATTTATTTTATGTCAAACAAGACGAAACCATGGGACTGAATGTAAATCTGAAAAAAATTCGTTCATAAGCACTTTTTTATTGGGTTACCCATGTAGGTAGGTCTCAAACATGGTTCGCCTATACTTATATTATTCTACGTTTTATGTCAACGAAAATTGTAAAACTTTGTATTTATTTATTTATTTCATGTACACGCTGTAAATATACATTGGAAACTTAAAATTAGGAAAACTGTGTACAAGGGTTCTACTTATTTCTAAAGAAATTTCTTCCAGCAGACCCGCGACAGGAACTACGAAAGAAAGAGGCAAAGTGGCGTACAATAAAAATAAAAAAAAATAAAATACAAAAATAATAAGCACAATTTAAACCTATTTTATAATACTATATGTATAATAAACTAAATAATAAATACAATAAATATACCTACTAATATATATATAATATATATATATATATATATATATATATAATACGATTTATGAGTTTAAGGAGAAATAATGATCTCTTACTCGCTTCTTAAATGTGGACAGAGTTTGGGACTCTTGAACGCTAGGTGGTAAAGTATTCCATAACCTGACTGCTTGAACAGAAAAAGAATGAGAATATGAGGCAGTGCTATGAGGAGGAAAAGTAAGGATAAATTTACGGTGCGATCTACAAAGTTCTCCTGCAGGACGAAAAAAGGAAAAACGCTCATGAAGATAGGAAGGGTATAAGGGATTGAAGAGAACATTAAAAAGAAGACAGAGGATTCTAGTATTCCGACGATATCGGATTGGGAGCCAACCGAGTTGTTTGCGGAACTCAGAGACGTGGTCATATTTCCTAAGACCGAAGATGAAGCGGATACAGAGGTTTTGCAGTCTTTCCAGTTTATTAAGCTGCTCCTCAGTGGCATCAAGATAACACACGTCTGCATAGTCTAGCAAAGGTAATAAAAGAGAGTGACAGAGTGAAATTTTAGTTTGAAAAGGTAAGAAATATTGAAGACATTTTAGAGAATGAAGAGAGTAAAATATTTTACGACTAATATCAGATACATGTGCAGTCCAACTCAATGACGAATCCATAATTATCCCTAAGTTCTTGGCTGTTTCTGTATAAGCAATAGGATAATTATCGATAATTAGAGGAGGAAGTGAGGAAAGATCAATCATTCTACCCATGTATGTACTGCCCACGAGCAAAGCCTGGGATTTTTTGGGATTAATCTTAAGACCAAATGATATAGCCCACTCGCTGACTGTTTTGAGGTCATTATTCATGGCGTCAATGGCTACATGGAGATCAGATAGAGGGAAATGGCGATACAGCTGTAAGTCATCGGCATATAAATGAAAATGACAGGTAAGAATATTAGTTATTGCATTATTGAAGGTAGAAAATAATAATGGAGAAAGAACACCACCCTGAGGAACACCCGTCCTGAGATCACACCAATCTGAAAGTGTCTCACCGAGGCGAACACACTGCGAACGACCGCGAAGATAAGAATCAAACCACTTTAAAGCGGGTGATGAGACATTAATGGAATGAAGTATACCAAGAAGGATATCGAAATCGACAGAATTGAAAGCACTACTAAAGTCAAGAAGAACAATTAAGGTTAAAGATTTATTGTCAATGGCATAGCGGATGTCCTCAGTTACCTTAAGTAATGCAGTGACAGTTCCATGACCTGGTCTAAAACCAGACTGAAACTTGCTAATAATGTTATTGGAGTATAAAAAAGTGGAGAATTGCTTATGAACAATTAACTCCTGAATTTTAGATAGATAAGGTAAGATAGAAATGGGTCTGAGATCAGTCACACTATTGGGATTATTAGTTTTTGGTAATGGGATCACCTGTGCCAATTTCCAAGACAATGGGAAAGAGCCTGACGACAAAGAATAATTAAAGATATGGGTCAGGACAGGAAGGATAGTTGGTAGAAGAAAGTCAATCATTTTAGAAGACACCCCGTCGCCGCCAGCCGCGTTAGATGTGACGTGTATTAACGCTTTCCTGACATCGTCCTCAGAAACAGAAACAAAAGCGAATGAAGGGTAATATGGTAATGGCAAGCTAGAAAGTGTATTCAAAGTATTAAACTTTACATGAGGAGGAATGATGACAGGAGGATTAGCAAAATGTTTGTTGATGTCAGTTGGGTCGATATTACTATTACAGATTGAAGGACACTTACCAACACCAACAGACCTCAAGAACCTCCAGACTTCACCTGCACTGCGGTCCGTAAGAGAATCCTTAAAATAACTTCTTTTAGCGTCCCTACACAAGCGACTGCAGCGATTACGAAGCGTCTTAAAAATAATCAAGTTACGCTCTGATGGATGACGTTTATACCTCCGCTTCGCCTTGTCCCTTTGTGCCATCATCTCACGAATCTGAGGGGTGAGCCAAGGAGCAGGAGAACGTTTAATTTTAATTCGTTTCAAAGGCGCATGTTTTTCAAAGATTGTAATTATTAAATTGTTTAAAAGTTCAACTTTAGTGTCCATACAGTCTTCGTCAAAAATTGGTGTCCAATCAATTTTAGCTGCGTCTTCCTTAAATGCATCCCGATCAATACTAAGGAAAGAACGTCGGTAGGAATATTCTGGAATTCGCTTTGGCGGACGTACACAGTATGAAAGATACAAAAGATCATGATAGGAAAAGGGAGCAGTAAGTTGGCCATGAGTAGAAATAAGTTCAGGAGAAGACACAATCATAAGGTCAAGAAGAGAAGGTGTACAATTAGGGGCATGATGAGTAGTGGAAGTAGGCAAAATATGAAGATTGTATGAGTTAAGAATATTTTGAAGTTTGTAATCTCCAAACGCATACGATTTTCGTATTTCTAAAAACGACACGTCAAAGAAAGTAAGTCTATGCTCTGAAAGGTAGCTTACTTGTATCCATCCATCCACTCGAAGTTGTCCATAAGACTCCAAGCAGTAAACGCACGCACATCCACACCGTCCAGGGTCATCGCTTTACGTACCTGAAAATTAAGAATCAAACAATCATTCTTCATACATTTGAATAAATAATTAACTGCCTCCGTGGTCCAGTGGTCGAGGCCTTAGACCCGGTTCCCAGGGGAGCATACTCTGTTTAGTTGTTTCCAGTTTGGTTAGGACATTGCAGGCTTGAACCACCTGTTTGTCTGTTAATTGATTATTCCATGCTTCAAAAGGTACCTACGTTTAGAAAGAGTTTTTGTATTGTATTGTTTAGCTGTTGGTCCGGACTGCCATCTGTTGGTCGTTAAGGACATCATTATGCTATTATTGTGGTTTCCTTGTAAAGAGTTAACGTTTACGTTACGGCGGAGGTCAGACGGCAGTCCGTTCATTGTAATAATTAGTACCGCCATAAAAAGCGTACTCTAGGCTTTGGAGTCCTATTTTTGAAATGTAGACATATATGTCGCACAAAAAGCCTTCGATAACGAACAAAAATTATTCTATATTGAAAAAAAATTACTCCACTCGCCGATTTGCGAGTCACAGACTCATGCAAAATAGTTACGTCGAATGAATTTAATTTTACAAAAAGTCATTGACACGAAATGAAGTAATTACCTCTTTCAGATACTCCCTATAGTAATCCACCCTCTCCTTGTCGTCAACGTTAGGATCGTCTCCAAAACAGGTCGGGTAACCATTTTCAGTGATGTAGAACTTTATATCTCCGTATTGCTGCTTCAACCAGACAAGTTTCTTCCGTATACCTTCAGGGTGGACCTGGAAAAGAAAGGGAAACGTTACAACACGAGTACTTGGGTGGGCACATCCCCGGCACTTCTTACAAGAGCGGCGAACCCGATACCTTTTACTACTACTACGATTCGGTCGCGTACGCACTCGCGTCAATGTGTGTGTTATTAGTAGGGTTGGTTACGAGTATTTACAGTATCAGCGTCATAATTATCGCTGCGGCCGCGAGGCTCGACATCATTGAATAGGCTATTTTACTCAATTTTTTTTTAAATTCATATCATAAGTTATAAGCCTTTGAAATCCTGTGGAAGGGGAAACTGTCAAGAAACAAGAAAAGGACGCACTTAATGGTTGAGTGACGTCACCTGCCACTTGATTTCGTGCGTACAAAAGTACTTTTCTTCATTACAAAACTTTAAATGCTAATTACTGCTTGAATTTATTACCAATTTTGTTGTTGTATTCAGAATCAGTTACTTTTTAGTGTATGCATTGTTCCGCATAAAAATATTAAGTAAAATGTGAAGTAGCTGTCACGTAGCCTATTGGTTTGCTCTAGATTTTTATTCTAAACCTGCTTGGCTCGGTGCGGTATCTGTTTCGGGTGGGAGGGTGTGTGTCCGTTCTGTACGTTAGTTCTATTGATAATTCTGTAACTTTGGCATCGTAATGATGATATCTTTAAGGGCTCGTTAACACGGATCCAGTGTTGGCAATCCAGTAGCGAATTTGTCTATGTAGATGCGCTCATGGATTGTATGTGTGTGAGTAAATTCGTAATTCTTTTTCGTATCCATGAAAACTGCTGGATTGCCATTAGCATTGGGTCCGTGTAAATGAGGCCCGAAGAGGCGTATAAATAGCTTGTGTCGACACAATGTCACAGCAAAAATAGTTACAACACGATGCAACAGATGCCGCTAAAAGAGAAAAATATTAATTCCCAAACAAGACGTCCAATCAGCATGGAAAGATTAAATCGAATTGAAGTTTCTAAGGATTGGAGCAATATTTATGTTACGGTAAATCTGATTAATTGAAAATTATTAATAATTTTACAACATTATTAATAATAACCTCGTGTTTTGGTAAATGTGAATAAACAATCGAAATTAATTACTTTTAGTAGTAATTATCAATAATTCACTACACACATTGGTAAAAGTTATAAAATAAAACTCAAAGTTTTTTGACCAGCAGGTATTTATTTATAATATTACTCAGTCTTACAATTCGGCCGGGTAACAGAACAAACGGGATTCCGTTACCCGACCAAGGGCCTCTGGTTGAAAGGCGCGCCCGTGTCAAGCGCGCCTTTACCCAAGCGGGTAGTGAAGGCCAGCGGGCTAACCCGCAGCCGCTCCGTGGAGAGCGTCCGTGAGCCGAGGCCGCGCCGGGACTGTGGAGCGTTAAGAAGCACATAGTTCCGGCAATACGCGGTAGGCGTTTGACACCGTGTGGTTTTTAGTGGGTCCAAGTCCCACATAACCACCCAGCTTCCCGTTCATTGGCTGGGTGGTAGGCGGCCTTTTCCACACGTTACAAAAAAAAAAAAGAAAGGTTTTTTTTTTTCTAAGGTGTTTGTAGAGCGAGAAAATTTCGCTCAACAATCCTCTGCGATTTGATACAGAGTTCAAGTTTTATATTATAGGAACTTTAAAGCGTTATATTAGTACGTTAGACGTAGCATTAAAGGTACATTGTTATGGTTATTAAATTTATCGGTACTAAGGTTATATTATTAATAAACACCGACAAATGTGATTAATTTATCACTTTTACCTCGAATTTCGGTAATTATTAATAATGATAGATAATTATTAATAATTTTCAATTAATCACTCTTACCGTAACATATACAACCTACGACAGAACACCGTCTGTCGCTCGGTTCCCCAGGCATAACACCTCGCCTGGCGGAAAGTAATCCCTTTGCGGCTGTCGAGCAATAACATCATCGCCCCCGCCGTACTCCAAAAGCTTTTCGTGACCTAGGACTTGATTGAATTCGTGAAATCAGTAATGTTTTAAAGCTCTTACATCGTCTAGACCCTATAGTTTGTTATTTTGTAGTTTTTCATTAGTAAAATAGAATGATTCAAGAAGGAGATGAAAACGACGATTATTGTTATAGGTCATCCGACAAAGTTTTTTCTCCTAGAAACAAATAAAAGTGGAGTAACTCACAGCAATCCACCCATTACAGGCTAAGGTCCAGTTGGGGTGCATCGTGAGGTCGGCCCCGAGTTCCTGTGATCCTGTGAACGGGAACCGCCCGCTGAGCTCTGGCTCCTGCGCGCTGACCAGCCGACTGGTGTACAGGTTCACTCCGTAGAAATCGTATGCCCCTGAAAATTATATACTACACTGGAGGCTTAGGCTTGATTCCATGCAAATGCGATATTAGTGAGCGAGATGGCGTGATATGGTTATCATCATTTCGTGTAGGTTACATTTACATTGTCAATCGACCATTATATAACCTGGTGTCAGAGTTGTGCGGAACAACTTCTCGGCCTCTGACGTGGTTCCTTTAACGACTACCAGATGGCAGCCGGGACCAACGGTTTAACGTGCCTTCCACGCAAGCCCCAAATTTTTTGATTTGATTTGATAAAAACTCGGAAAACTTACCTAAGTACTGTGTTCTATTTGATGTATTTTGTAATTTGTGTGTTTTGAAAAATAAATTTATTCTTATTCTAAATGGCCTAACAAAACTAGAAACAACTAAACAAAGTATACTTCCCATGGGAATCGAACCCACGACCTTCGGGTCGAAGGCGAATGCCATAACCACTGGACCACGGAGGCAGTTAAGAGAACATAGTAAGGCAACTGTACTGCAAATGATATAACTTTATCATTAAAAATTTTGGTACAAGAGTTCTACTTATTTCTTGTTTCGGAGTGGGCAATGCTCAGTGCTACCCTACGAGATCGTATCAGATATGAGAGATCTGTAGGAGAACAAAACTGACCCAGAACCCTATTTTTGAAATGTATGACTCATTATGTCGAATGAAAATCATTCGATGCTTTTTACATACCTCGAACTAATTGAATCTCCTCTGGCGTGAACGCTGGCAGCCTGGATTCATGGAACCCTTGCTTAGCACTGTTCTCTGCTATGAACTTCTCTAGTTTTCGTGGCCAACCACCCTCCTTGGAGAACACGGGATGAGAATAGCGACCAGCCTGGAAATATTACCATTTAGCAAACTGCCCTATTCGGATATCAAGTTTCTTTGTGATTCGGCGTCATAGAAGCCGTTGATTTCGGTTGTTATCGCTAGCTGATCGTCGTTAGGCTGTGTCAAAAAATGTATCTGACAGTGTTGGCCACTGACACACTTCGAGTCATGATTCTGTTGGTCTGGTTTCCCTGTAAAAGGATTATGGTAGTCAGGCGTTTCTCTATTGTGGTCAGACGTTTCTCTGATGTGGTCACGGAACGTCATCATTCCGTAGATATTGTAATAAAACAACATCATAGAACTTCAAAAATACACGATGACTTTATTTTACAGCGGCAAACATTTGACGAGAACGAATTGCGGATTAAAGTGCTGTAGGACAACTTTTATAAACAAAATAATTATGGGTGCGTTCTAAATTACTAACTAGTGCCGCCAATCAAGGATCATAACTTACAGCGTTCCCTAGGCTCTGAGGACGCAACGTTGAAAGCACTCTTGGACGAAGAATTTATTGTACTATTCACAAAAATCCATGTGGATACAAATTCAAACAATGTCACAGAATTGTACAAAGGTAGACTTATCGCTATTGCAATTTCTTCCAGTCAACCTTAGGTTCAGGTGTTAGAGCTATGGAGCTAAATGTTGGGGATATGGAGCATGAAGAATATGCGGATATGACGGACGCCGTGAAGTTTTTAGTGGGTTCCACATAACTACCCAGCTTCTTGTCAGGGCACCCATCGTGTGCATAGGCTGTGTGGTAGGCGATGGTCTTTTCAAGCAAGGACCTTAGACAGAGCCTTGAGGCAGCATAGTAATACTCACATTGTGCTGTCTCGCTAACTCCGCCAATTCAGCATCTGCCGGTGTCTTCTCCTCGTACCAGAAAAGGTTGTTGCAATATGATATTTGCCCTGGAATATTAAAAAGTCTTAGCCTGATTTTAACGTAAGAATAGGTGACTCCTTTTCTAATAATAGAATAGAGTCAAAAGAGAGAGAGAGAGAGAGAGTTCACTTCAAAGCTGTAAGGCTTATCGACGGAAAACCTTACAGTGATGATGAAATAAAAGTATGCAAGTTGATAAGTTTATGCCTCCTAGAAAATAAGGCGTTTCAGACTTAACTTAAGTCAGAATGAGGAAGCGTAAAGCTGACATCATGTTGACATACGTCTTCTACTTCTTGGCGTGTCGATGCCTTTCCAAGGATCCGGTCAAACTCCTACCGAGACGTGTTCTGCTTCTTACACAGCCTCATTGGTGGTTATCAGGTTGTCCTGAGTGCAGGTGGGGCTTAGGAGGCAGGGCAACAGGTGCAAGAGATTTAATTTTGTAAAATCATATGAAATGAAATGAAATCGTTTATTTTCAATATAGGATATATAAATATCACTTATATTAAGTTTACCACCACTTCCAAAGCGCAAGTGGAGAAGAAGCGGCGCCACAAACTCCACTGCAGCATTTTCTTCAAAACGTCAATTTAAAATTAAGGAAAAAACTTTCCTTAAATAACTAGTTAAATGAACGAATTCACATGTTTGAATTTGAAATTTGAAAATTGTGAGATATGTTTAAACCATATCTAATAGACACCCAGAAAGCAAAACAAATAACTAACCATTATACTTCGGCCTATACTCCTTATCGTACAATCTCCACGCCCTAGCGTGAGCTATCAGCACATTTTTGTTGCAGAGATAAGTCAATATATGGTTAACAGACAGGATTCCAGGAGCTAGAATTTCAAGGGTCGAGGATCCGTCGCAAACTGATATGGGTTCGTTAATAGTTATCCAGGTCTTTACTCTGTCACCGAAGAGGTTGAATACCACTCTTGCGTAGTCTTCGAACCAGTCTGCTATGAGCGGGTTTGCCCAACCACCTGGAAGGATTAAAGGCAAATAAATATTTAAAATATGGGTACTGTGGTGTACGAGTAGCATCCAAGATTGGAGTCGTGCCAATTGTTCAGAGGGCATCTTTTCCAGTCTGTATGCTTGACTAAACTGTATTCCAGTTACAGGTGAAAGATTACCTAGGTCAAACAGCTTCCGTAGTCTACGTTTTTGTCTTACGATTCGGAGGTCGTGGGTTTGTATCCTACAGGAAGCATCAAAAGCACAATGTTATGTAGGTAGATTTAAGCTGTATTGTATTGTGGCCACCAACATTGAATAAAACGAGTCTGACTTAACTAGCCGGATGTTTCACTTGTCTTCCTCATATTTATTAGTGGCGACGAGAAATAAAAAATGTTTACCACGCAAAGTTTCGGAATGTTACCTAGTTTTGACCACACGCATCAAGATTGGTCAACATTTATCAAGAAATTGAAACAAAGCTTCATCGCGAGTGGTATCACCGAAGAATCTGACAAAGCCGGCGTGAGGAGACGTGCTATATTGCTGAGTGCTCTCAGCGATGGCACTTTTCGACTGGCCAGCAATCTTGTTCTACCGGACGAGTTAGAAAAAAAGGAGTTTGCTGAAATTGAAAATATTTTAACCGGTCATTTCACGCCAAAGCGTTGCGGATTCGCGGAACGTTACCATTTTTATGCAGCAGTACAACGGGAAGATGAGACTCATATACAATGGGCGGCCAGGTTAAGAGGACTCGCCGAACACTGTAACTTTAAACATCTGGAAGACACACTACTGGACAAATTTGTCATGGGAATGGTTCCCGGGCGCGAACGGGAGAAATTGTTTGCGCAGGATATCGGCGAGCTGACCCTGGTGAAGGCGGTAGACCTGGCAGAGAGCGTGCGGTGCGCGCGCGCGGGAGCGGCTGCAACTCCGGCAGCCGCGGCCACGGCCTAGGGCGGCGGCGGCGACCCCGTGTGGAAGATCACCGGCAAAGCGGGAAAAGCAGGGGCCGATAACAAATGTTCAGTGTGCGGTCGAGCAAGCCACCTTTCGAAGGAGTGTCGGTTCGCGAGCTACAGGTGTTCGAAGTGTAAAGTCAAAGGGCATTTGCGTAAAATGTGTAAAAGTGCTGTGAAATTTGTGGAATCGAGGGAGGTGAGCGAAAGCGACGATGACGGTGAGTTATTTTTCATTCGATCGAATAACGGGGCTCCTATGACGGACGTAGTATCAATTTACGAAATGAGATTTCGATTTGAAATTGATAGTGGGTCGGCTGTGACTGTGATTTCGGATAAATTATACAAAAAATATTTTAATTTTGTGCCGCTATCAACTACCCGAAAAAGACTTATAAATTATACGGGGGGTATTATCAACTTTTTTGTCGTTCGTGACGGGGGCCCTCCCTTGTTAGGTCGTGATTTTATTAGTTCTTTTAAATTAGAATTAGCTCCAATAAAATTTTGCTGTAATTCTACTGACAATGTGCAAAACCGATTAATGTCAGAATATAAAAGTATTTTCCAAGACAAACTAGGTTGTTTTAATAAATATAAGTTACAGTTAACATTAAAAGACAATGCAAAACCGGTTTTTATGAAAGCGCGCCCTTTAGCATTCTCTTTAAAACCAAGAGTCGATAAGGAAATAGATAGATTGTTACAATTAGGAATACTCGTTCCCGTCGAGCACTCGGAATATGCATCCCCCATTGTCCCAGTCCTTAAAAAGGATGGTTCGGTTCGGCTGTGCGCAGATTACTCGCAAACTGTAAACAAACAGTTGATGGTTGAAAGTTACCAGTTACCAACGGTAGAAGAGCTCTTTAGTAAATTACATGGCGGGGAGCAGTATACAAAACTTGATATGTCAATGGCCTATAATCAATTTCGGTTAAGTGATCCTCAAAATGTAACGTGTATTAATACTCATCGAGGCTTATTTCGATTTACACGGTTGGTGTTTGGTTTATCATGTGCCCCCGCTATGTTTCAACGTGCTATGTCACAGTTATTATCGGGAATAGAGGGAGTCCAATGTTTCCTGGATGACGTCTTAATTACTGCTAAGAATAAAACCTTACATATGGAAAGGCTTAGAACTGTGTTACAGCGTTTCCAGGATGCTGGGTTAACCTTACAAAAAGAAAAATGTTTTTTCTTTCAAGACGAAGTATCTTACCTTGGATACATTATAAACAAAATGGGTATTAAAAAATGTCCTAAGAAAGTGAAAGCAATTATTAGTGCCCCGACACCTAAAAATATTAGTGAACTCCAGTCATTTTTAGGTCTGGTTAATTATTATAGGAACTTTGTACCGATGGCATCCGCTAGATTATGCCCCCTTTATGATTTATTAAAAAAAGGATCGAAGTGGTGTTGGTCGGAGGTACATGATAAAGCTTTTAATAACATAAAGAACTGTTTGGCTTCTGATAAGGTACTGGCACATTTTAACCCAAATTCAAATATTATTTTAACGGTGGACGCATCGCCCAAAGGATTATCTGCAATCCTATCGCAAATTGAGAACGGAGAAGAAAGGCCAATATCGTACGCTTCTCGCACACTTAACGCTGCAGAAAAGAATTATTCACAGATCTCAAAGGAAGCGACCGCGATCATTTTCGGGGTGAGGCGTTATCATCAATACTTATATGGTAGATCGGAACCTTTCACTCTCCGTACTGATCATAAGCCGTTAATCTCAATTTTCGGCGAAAGACGCGGCATTCCCGAAGTATCGGCTAATCGCCTTCAAAGATATGCTATGTTTTTAGCAGCCTATAATTATCGTATAGAATACGTGAAAAGCGCCGACAATTGTGCTGATTTTCTGTCACGTGCGGTGATAACAGAGCCCGCAGTCGCAGGCGCGAGTTCGACCGAGCAGCGCGCTTCGAGGTTAGAGAATGGCGAACTCGCATCTTATGTAAATTTCGTCGTTGAAGGGAGCCTGCCGGCACTTATCACGTTAGAAAAATTGCGCTCAGAAACAAACACTGATACCGTGTTATGTAAGGTGGTACAGTATGTTCAGAATGGTTGGCCACGTAGCACGCGCGATCCGGAATTGAAACCTTATTTTAATTGTAGGTTACAATTGAATTACGAAAACGGCTGTTTATTAAGAGGTCATAAGGTTGTAATTCCGGCGTCATTACGGGACACTTTATTGTCATACATACATAGCTCTCATTTAGGTATCGTAAAAAGCAAGGCAGAGGTAAGATCGAGGTTTTGGTTTCCCGGCGTGGATGACGCATTAGAACGTTTGATAGGTAGCTGCCCGGTGTGCACTTGTTTACGTCCATCCCCGGGCCGCGCGCCCCTCGCCCCTTGGCCCTATCCGAATCATCCTATTGAAAGGATTCATTGTGATTTTATGGGACCTATCAACGCACAAATGTATTTAGTTATAGTAGATGCATATTCTAAGTGGGTCGAGTGTTATAACATGAAAAATAATATAACTTCAAAGGCAGTAATTTCGAGACTGTACGAGTTTATGTCAAGATTTGGGGTACCTAACGCACTGGTGAGCGATAACGGCACATCGTTCACATCACACGAGTTTAAGCAGTTTTGTGCATCAAACGGAATATCACACGTCACAACTCCCGTCTATCATCCGATGAGCAATGGGCAGGCGGAAAGTTTTGTAAAAATAGTGAAAAAAGGAATTAAAAGTGCTATTTTGTCAGGGAAAAATGTTGAAGATGTGAACAATAGGCTTTTGAAATATTTATTTGACTATCGTAACTCTGTTCACACAACGACAGGCTCTTCACCTGCCCAGCTTCTATTCGGTAGGAAGTTGAGATCCGTGCTGGATCTGTTAAATCCTCACACCCTATCGTCGTTTCCGCCCACCGACCTCACTGCGGTTGTTAAATCCAAACAGTCTTTGCAATGTAAAAACTATGGAGGCGTAAATAATAAACAATTTCAACCGGGGGACGAGATCCTATATAAAAAATATATAAATAAATTTAAATATGTATGGTCTAAAGGAACTATTTTACGAAGAACTGGAAAAGTTACTTATTTAATCCAGGACCTAGCTCACAGTTCAACTCCATTTAAGCGTCATAAAAATCAGCTACTTCCATTCAAAGGAGATTTGCAACCGGAAACAACAATTCAACCAGAGAAAATAGTAAATCCTTCACCTGACCGATCTGCGGTTGCGACACCTTTCTTACCATTTATTCCTGCGACAGAAAATAATATGCCTGTAGAAGAAACTAGCCCCTTAGAATCGGGTCCACCAGCAAATACAGTAGATCTGCCATTCGAGGATGCTCAGGATTTGGTGCTCCCCACAGCTGGCTCGACAAGTACGATCGTAGCAGACCCGAGTATTTCAGTGAGGGGAGAGGAACAGAGAACGGAACAATTCCCACTTCCGCCTGAGCCGGCGGCGGCAGCGGCGGCAGCGGCGCCAGCAGATCAGCAGCATATACAATTCCCGAGAGCCAAGTCAAAGCGTATACGTCCTCCCGTAGATTATAAACAGTATTTCTAAAGTAAAAAAAAATGGGATTTTTGGGGAAGAAAGTGTTATGTAGGTAGATTTAAGCTGTATTGTATTGTGGCCACCAACATTGAATAAAACGAGTCTGACTTAACTAGCCGGATGTTTCACTTGTCTTCCTCATATTTATTACACAAGTAGTGTCGAGTTTGCCTAGGCCTGATTGTACAATAACAGAGATGGTCGAGTGCTTTGGAAGAACCATCTGGAGACAGTTCAAGAAAACCGCCAGAGACAGTTTTAGAAAAACATGGACCAGGGCCTACAGTGAGTCAATAAATTTTGTTACCCACCTGTTCGAGAACAATTATACACTTTGTTTCAAATTAAGATCTTATGAATTCGCACCTGCCATAGTTTATTAGAATCAGGCTCTCCCTTCTTTTGCTTGTTAATTCAGGTTAGCCTGCCCTCCAGCTTCTAGCAACATTCAAAGGTCACCGTAAACTAACAACTAATAAATAAACTCGCACCGGTGTAAGGTGGTGCAATATTGAAGAGGATTTTCAATACATGAGACAGCCGGCTTGTCTCCACGTGGAATAAGACGTCGAAAGGTCTATCCTTTAATTGTTCCTTGAGACATGCAACCGATTAAACCTTTTATGTAAAAACAACAGTCCACTTGCTATCCCAAGGGAATTTCGGTCGTTTCAACTGGACTTCCTACCATATTTTTTGATTTTTAAAAGCTATGTTGAACGAAGACGAGCCTTGCCTAAATCCTGCAGCGACTGAGGCAGATCCCAATGGTAGATAGTGACCATTGGTTCTATGCCTTTGTCCAGGAGTCCGTTGATCAGGTTGTTGTAGTAGTTCTTTCCGTCTTCGCTGATGTGGTTGTCGAACCCAGAAGGGAGGAGACGCGTCCAGCTTAGCGAGAACCTTGAATGGAAATGAGAAGTTATTATGAAAGACTCGTCCGGGGACATTGACTGCGACGTCAACGCCCGAATAGCAGCAGCATGGTCATAGTGGCGTGTCACCTGTGACCCAAAAATTCTTGTCAGGCTGCGATAAATGTGTGGAGTGTCGCGGAAAGATCGCATACGAAACTCCCGTATCCGGGGCAGCCTTCATGTTGGTGATATAGCGGACAAACTTCAGGAGAGCCGCTTAAGATGGTTCGGTCATGTCTTACGGAAACCGGCTAATTATGTAGGGAACAAGTGTCCATGCCGCCTCCGCCGGGCCGGAGTAGAAGGGGCACACCCAAAAAATGCTGGCTCGACATCGCAACGGCAGATCGTGCTAATGGACTTACAACCAAGGATGCCGAAGACCGGGGGAAATGGAGGAGAAAAAGAAGGAAAGCGGACCCTGGGCTCCGGGGCAATCAGCCAAAGATGCAACAGGAAAGGCGCTAAGATGAGTAGTGTATGAAAGGATGAAAATATGGTTATAGAGGTCCAACGATCATATTTGTCTGGTTTAAACAGGGTTAAGAAGGTCAGATTATTGTGAACCAGTCCCACCATGTAGGGTCATTATTGAAGCTTACTTATCTTACGTATGGGTGCTATATTCAGAAAGCACGTCGAACCTCTGGGTTCTTTTGTTTTTACCCCATGCCTTACTCACCTATCATTGAGGCTTACTCACGGAGACAATACAATACGAAACTCTTTATTGCATATAGAAAATTACATGGTAAGAAACGTACGTGATCTTGAGGATCTAACTGTTCACAGGTGATGATGATGATGTTCCTCACCTGTAGAAATCTACTCCCAATTCCGTTGCCATTTCGATGTCCCTCTGCCAGAGATGGTAGGAGTCGCAGGCCACGTCTCCTGAGCTGCCATCAGAAACGCCGTGGACATGGGAATATGTATCCCAGATGTTTAATCCTTTGTCTGAAATTAAGATCATTTCTTTAAGCATTATGATGTAGCCCGTGTCCACTCCAGCTTAAGAATGTTCATGATTGTCTTCTATATCGCGATCCGATGATAGATACAAATTTTCAATTCTGCGCCTTTAGATTAATAATTGTTCTCGTGCGCTAAGAGGCAACATTTATATTTAACCGCCACAGCTGGTAAAACAATAGGAATCACCTCTAGGATACGACATCCACGACAAGAGAGGTGATCTATTGACGAAGACCATAGAGAAACTAAATTAAAATAACCTTTCTACGTACCACTCACATTCCAAGCACCCTCAACTTGATAGGAGGATGTAGCTACTCCGAACTTCACAGTAGACGGAAAGACTGGTTCGTCGGCACATATCGATGTTGTTACCAAGCTTCTGTTAATTATGTTAAAAACATTTACATTTACTCCAATGATTTTCTATTAATACTTACTCTAGATCTGCAGACGCGTGACGGCCATATTTCGAATGGAAGTTGTTCGAATTATGACGAATGAATGTCATTCGATATCGGTTCACCGATTTTGCATGACTCATTCTTTTTAAAAATAGCGCCCCAGATACCGATCCTTCCCGGCAAGAGTACCGAAAATTTAAATAAGATAAACTATTCGCATAATTGAATGGCAAAGAGAAATGTTTGTCGTTGTATATTTTTTTACAACGACCTTGATTAGATATTAAGATAAAATTATCTATATGCAAGTAATCCTTGAGAAAAATAGCTTAGTTTAGTGTAAATAAAACTGAAAGCCACATAGCATTATTTGGCCTCCTAAAGATTAAGTTTGTTTATTTTTCGTTATGACCTACAATGTATAAAGAAAACACAATTGATAAATTAGAACATTGACCTCAGATCTGATCATATCATCATAATTCAATGGCAAAGAGAAATGTGTGTCATTGTATAATTTTTTACAACGACCTTGATTAGATATTAAGATAAAGTTATCTATATGCAAGTAATCCCTGAGAAAAATAGCTTAGTTTAGTGTAAATAAAACTGAAAGCCACATTATTGGCCTAATAAAGATAAAATTTGTTTATTTGTCTTTATAACCTACAATGTATAAAGAAAACACAATTGATAAACTAGAACATTGACCTTGAGATAAAGTCAAATAAGAGATTTTTCGAAACAAAATGGCGGCTGAATGCAGAAAATCATTTCTCTCTCTCTCATCTCAGCGCCTTCCCTGTTGCGTCCTCGGCTGTTTGCCTCGGAGCCCTTTTTTTTTTTTTGTTAACGGAGGGGAAATGCATTTACGCACTGAGTGTGGGACTCCCAGGCAGAGTGCCTGGACTACCCACTAAAACCCCTCCGGCGTTTCCGCACCGGCTGTTGAGGGCGCCATGGGGTCGCGTTAGCATTCTACCACGACGCCCTTCAGCCATGGCCTTGCGGCCCCCTCTGTTGGCCTTTCGGCCACCCCCCCAAATCGGGCAGTGGCCCATAAATGGACCACGCCCGTCCCCCAGACCCACATCCATTCGCCGTCTCATCATAGACGGCGGTGGAGTGAGCTGTTGGCAGAAATTGGCCGACAGCTAATAAGACCCCGACTACCAGGGAGTTATTAACTGTCGCCCAGGGTGCACCGTCCCGAGTCCCTTGTCAGCCCACCCTCTCACCGGATCCTTGGGATCAAGTGAGAATGCAAAGCTTTCAAAGGACCGGGCACTCGAGGAGGTTCTCTGCCCTGCACCCCTGCCTCGGAGCCCTAGCCCAGCCCCAAAACAGTTTTTGTTTATTGTTTACAATTAGTTGTACTCTATGATATTTCGTAGGACATTTGCTCACTTGTTGAAGGGTTTTTCGACAAGAAATTAGATTTTTTATATTTGGCAGTCGCTCATATAAGCAAACCTAGCATGCTGGGTCGATTAACCTTGAAACTCTTGCAAATACGTTTATATTACTGGTTGTTTCCCGCAGCTCCACCTGCGTCAAAACGTAGCCTATGGTTGTTTGTTGAACCCGGGTCTTCAACTATATTCTTATCTTTCATCCAAATCCGTTCAGTGGATGCCCCGCGAAACACAGATAGACTTTCGCATTTTTATTATTAGTATTGATAGCACAGCAGGTCTAAAATAGCCACTTTAAGCAATTCATCAAAACGAATCATTTCGTGAATTGCGAAGCTTAGCAATTCTGCAAATTTTGACATTGACGTTTCAACTCTAGTTCCATTCATTTCGTGATTAATTTCTTGAATCACTTCTCGTTTGAGTATTGCTATATTAATAAAATAAAAATAGATTTTAAAATTTTAATATTTTTATTGATATTTATAATTCTACAGTAAATTAATGATGGTAAATCAACATTATTGGTTAGAAAAACTTATTTAACTAAAAAAATCATAAAAGTACGCACGCTATGCAAAAATAAAAAATATTTTTACGCCTGGCAATAAGGTAAAGCAATTCACGAAAAGTAAGCCATTTTGCGACTTTCCGTCAAACAGTAGTATTGCCATGAAATGATTCATTTCATGAACTGCCAAAATGTGGCTATTTTAAGATTTGCAATGATTCATAATATGATCATATTATAATTCGTGCAAAGTGGCCATTTTAGATCCACTGTTCTCTTAATAATGCAAGTTCTACCCAAATTGTTTTAAACGATTCTCTGCCAATTGGTAGTTGTTATAATGAAACGAAATCAGAGACCGTAAGGCGGTTCCGAAATACTCTGACACCAGTACAGGGTCGATTGACCATATAACCCATTCGTTATGAATGAATGAACGATTATTAAGTAACGAGAATGAAGTAAGTACGTAGCATGATTATTGTATCTAGCTGTTTTTGATGTACCTAAGTGGAAACTGGAAACTAAATTATACAGAAATATAGATTACTAGCTGTTTCCCGCAGCTCCGCCTGCGTTAAAAAGTAGCCTATTTTTGACCCCGGGTCTTCAACTATATTCATACCAAATTTTATCAAAATCCGTTCAGCGGTGTGGCCGTGAAAGCGTAACAGACAGACAAAAAGACAGACAGACAGACAGACTTTCGCATTTATAATATTAGTATGGATACTTATTAAAAACAATCTACTTACATGAAGACGACTATCTTTGTAGTGTACATTGTTCCAACTAAATGTTATTAGATAAGTACTTATTTGATAATAGTAAGTATATTCTTAGATAAACGGATTAATTTTATTTTTTACTGGCTCCTATGGCGCCAATGGAGTCTTGGTGGTCGTTAAAGAAACCACGTCACGGCCGAGAGACGGTTCCCGCACAACTTTGACGCCAGGGTGTATATGGTCGATTGACAATGTAACCTACACGAAATGATGAATGGAATCTTTTTTAAAGCAGCGTGAAAACCAGGCAAAGCGACGTAAAATTAAAAATGCGGACCCTATGGACTCTGAAGCAAACAGCTGGGGATGCAACCAGGAAAGCGCTAGGATGAAGACTGGTGTTCCTCTTACAACAATCCTAGTCGTATGGGTTACACTCTCTACACCTCAATTGACCTCGGAGCAATGTATGAATCACGAAAAATTCGTGAGTCAAATTTTCGGTTGTTATAGAATGATTATCCTTAGTCCGAACGATTTTCACATTTCAAAATAGGGCTACTAAAAGAACCTTCAAAAAGAACCTTTTTAAATATAGACTCATATTCATATAAAATCTTACGAAAAGATATTTAATTGATTGAAGTTATAAGCACTTATCAAATTATTTTGCGTGCTTCCGGCACCAATTAGTTCATGCAAACTTTTTGTGCTAAGAATTGTTATTATAAGCTTTCCTTATCGGTGTTTGCTCAAGCAACCAACTAAGAAAATTATTTTTGAAGGAAAGTTCGAGGACTTCCTTGAGGTCCAATGAGTTTGAGTGAAGGACGGTATTTGATATCGCAATATTTGATTATAATACATACTCGTAATGCAATAAGGTTGAAAGTGGCGATACCGGTTGGCCTGTCACCAGTCTTAGTTTTATTTTTTATTTATTTACTGAATCAACAGCACTTAGTTTATACAATATAGTTATTTTCAGTTATTCTTAATGCCAATAACAGATTCATATTTCATAAACAAAACATTTAAATACTTATAAACAAACATGTAAAAATTATCAAGTTATAAATTCTAGCAGAAACAAATGACGAGGTGAAAGAAAGATTATTCAATAAAAAATAAAGAGTGATGAGTATGCTTCATGTGTATGTGTTAGTGTGTGTGTGTGTGTGTGTTTGAGTGTATGTATGTTTGTGTTTGTGTGTGCATGTATCTGTAGGTTCTTAACTGTTCAATAACAAGGATGCAATTTGGTTTTGAAAGGATTTTTTAGATACATGAAATACATCGGCGGTTGAGAAGATTTTATTATAATTGTTGAGAGTGCGTGAGATAGTTGCATTATGTGTATAATTACGATGACTAAGAGGTACATGAAACAGAACAGTTTGCCTGGTACGTTTCTTGGGAGAGTTGTAAAAATAGATTTACCAAATCATTTGAATCTATCTTGTTGTTGCATGCGTCATGTAAAAATAGCATTTCCAAAAGTTTGCGACGATCAGACAAGGACATTAAATTACAGCCCCTACAGGACTCTTCATAGGTGGGCTGCTGTACTATGGTTCGCGTGCGGTAATTTAAAACATTGATAAATTTTGCTTGTATATTTTCAATGCTTTGCATATAACACTTGCAGTTAGGATTCCATATAATACAGCAGTATTCAAGGATACTTCGTACATAAGCGTAATATAATGTTTTAACACACTAAACATCAGAAAAAGGACGACTGATACGAAGGACGAACCCCAAATTTTTATATGCCTTTGTGACAGCCGCTTCCACATGATGTGAAAATGATAATTTTGAGTCAAGCAGCACACCAAGATCTTTAACTTTTTCTGTTCTTATCAAGCTTAAAACCGTAAATCATTAAACCCGTGTCTGCCATTTCGGTTTGTTTTTCTTTTTCAGTTTTTATTTAATAATTCAATAATTATAACCTAATATTGTAATTTTTGTAGGTATCCCTCTTGCTCATTAAGTCATACTTTTCATAGACGCAAAAAAAGTTGGTAGTTGTCGCTGAAAATATCAAGTAATTCGCGACGAAACTTTTTCTGGATATAGCTTTTTTGCTATTTTCTTTTGCTAGGTTTTAAATACTTTTTTGAAAATATTTTGATGTAATCATTTATTATCTTTGAACTGTACTTCATATTTTTTTCATGCTTGTATTTTATGGAAAATAAGGCTAACTGCGCGACGAAAAAATAGACGTTTTACGGTATTCCTCTGATGCACAGCGCCATAAGAATACGGGTGTAAGTTGTCTTGAGCGGTAGACTGTAAGTTTAAGTACTTAGGTATTAATAAAATATAAAGCCCATAGCCACTATGACACCGCGTAACAATGAAATATTACATGATGGGTGGTTAGCATAAAGATTGTTGATAATTTAATCTGCCCGATTACTGATAATCAAATAAAAAGATTAGGTATAGCACGAGCACTTTATCTAATCTGTGATGAAAGTAAAGAATTTTACCTAAAAACCCCTAATTTCTTGGTCTATTTGCTTATGTTAAGGCTAATGACCGAAGTAATAAATAATCCCATCAAAAACATAAATGTGAGCCAAGTTCAATATTATGCCGTGGAGTGAGAAAAAGTGAGTAAAGAAGTGAGAAAAGGGGTGCCAAGTTCAATGGTCAGTCCTGAAATTAATTTATAATAACATATAATATATTTTTTTCTTATAACTTAGGATAATATATTGTAGCCTAACGTAGCCTGACTTGGCTAGTTCTCATATACGCCCCCAGATTTAATTCAATTATTTTTTTTATTTTATGGTTCCATCAATGTTTGGTCAAACCAAACGGTGATTTTGGTTTTGGATCCAGGAGCCCTATTCTTGAGATGTACGTCTCATATAATGTCTAAAGAAAAACGTTTGACTATGACAAACGAAAGTAACGAAACTCATCGATTTTGCTTACCATACTTCACAAATAGAACTCCAGAGTGAAGCTGAAACATGAATACTTGGTACTTGTACTTAACATGGTACTTTCATTAAGTTGGAGGTAACTTATTGAACAGATTAATTGAAGGACTTGGCATCAACATCAATGGCGGAATATCACTCACCTTCGTTTTGCCGACGATATCGTGGTCATGGCGGAGTCGATGCAGGTCTTAGTACCATGCTCAGAGACCTCAACGTGGTCTCCCAACAGGGAGGCCTTAAAATGACCATGGACAAAACCAAGGTTATGTGTAATGTCCATGTTGCGCCATCTCCGGTTTCTATTGGGAGCCACGCCCTTGAAGTTGTAGACGAGTATGTCTACTTGGGTCAGCTAACCCCAGCTTCAAGGACGAGGTCTTTCGTCGAATGCGACTCGGCTGGGCGGCATTGGGGAAGCTCCGTACCATCTTCTCGTCCAAAATACCTCAATCCCTTAAAACCCAGGTCTTCGATCAGTGTGTGTTACCAGTGATGACATATGGGTCCGAAACGTGGTACTTGACTATGGACCTCATAAGAAAGTTCAAGGTCGCCCAGAGAGATATGGAGAGGGAGATGCTAGGTGTTCCCTACGAGATCGAATCAGAAATTAGGAAATCCGTAGGAGAACAAAAGTCACCGACATCATAGCCCAGCGGATTAGTTCTTTGAAGTGGCAGTGGGCGGGGCACATAGTGAGCAGAATTGATGGCCGATGGAGCAGAACGGTTCTCGAATGGCGACCACGAATCGACAAGCGCAGCGTTGGTCATCCACAAACCAGATGGTCAGATGACCTGAAAAATTTCGCAGGCAAACGATGGACGCAGGCCGCTTACAACCGGTCATTTTAGAAAACTTTAGGAGAGGCCTATGTCCAGCAGTGGACTGCCTGCGGCTGAAATAATGATAATGATGATGATTAATTAATTGTGCCTTCCGGTGGAAAAACAAGTGGTGGATGGGATATCTCTATCTTTAGGAATTAGCCCTTAAAAATATACCTACATCTGTCGTATTCATTTTGGTATACCAACATGCCCTCTCCATATTTATCTAGGTACTATGATTATTTGGCATTGAGAAATGAACATCATTGTCGGTTTCGATCGCTATGCTCTTTGTTATCTGGTTAACTATCTTAATGCAGGTAGTAGGTAGTAAGGCACCAGTACCCTTACCATCAACTCTAATAGCAGGGCAGAAACGAGTGAGTAAACGAGATGTCGTCTTACATCTTATATTGCGCCATCTCATTCACTCACTGGTTTCTGCCCTGCTATTAGAGGTGATAGTAAGGCCCCTATACTACTCTTTGGGTGAGTATGTTTATTTTCCAATTTTTGTGCTTTTTTAAATTATTATATCTGGATTATCATGGGATTATTTAGTTTCTTTTTTACATGCTACTGGCTAAATACGTAAGTCATATTTAAAAAAGTCAACAGTGTTGTTTGTTGTCACTGTCTCGAATGTCAAACAACGTCAACTTACGTCAGCCGTCAGTGACCGTCACCGTAACGTCAACGTCAGATAATCTAACAAAAAAAAATTCATGCTATTGTTTGTTCGCAATTTTCCAAATTTATTAATTTACTCTTTGTTCGCAATTCACGTCGATAAAATTAAATTAGCCATATGTTTATAATTGGGATTAACGTGCTAAAATACAGGCTCATATACCTATTCAAGCTTCCTACTTAAAAGTGGACAAAAACTTCTATAGTGTTCCATATGCCCAGAATTTCCGATTAGCTACTCAACCCAGTTAAAGTATTTCATCAGATTTTACTTTCATAATGTCCAAAATGAAGAAGCTGACAGGCTCATTCCGCTATACTCAGTGGGACCCATGTCTCATAGTCTCCCAGATAGTGGCTATGCAGTCTATGATGTATTTGTGTTTGTGTCTACTTACAGCTATAATGCAGGACCTCACTGGATCTGCGAGGACTTTGGACCATATATTTGAATATCACGTAAGTCTTTACTATTTTCCTAGACAGAAACTTTGGGGTTTTATTTATATAAGTGTTGGGTTAGAAGCCTGTCACTGTAACTATCTGATACCTTTTTTTTAAAGGCCCACTATATTGTTATGTGTGTCTGCGTCACCCATTTAGTTGTATTTCGTGTAGGTTACATTGTGGCACTAGTTAATCATATAAATGTCATTGAATATGCAAGCAGTCAACTAATTTGGAACAATATCAATGGCACCCTTGTATAATGTTTTCTGTGTAGATTTTAAGTGTACACAAATAAATAAATAAGATATAAGTCTATGGTACAATTTTTATATGTAATTAATTAGGTTTGTTAATTTTTCAAATGATTTCTTAAAAGCTAAATTTTTTTCATATTTGTATGCTTTGGTTGTAATTTATTTGTGTGTGTTACAGGAAATTCATGTCCGTGACAGTGAAGGTAGATCAGTGATAGCAGCATTCGTGGTGAACGCCGTAATTGGCTCGTTCCTCTTGTGGACCATTGTCGGCAGAACAAAGTTGTGCTTGGACTTTAGGTTAGTATCATCTCAGCAACTCGGTCCACTGCTGGACATAGGCCTTATAATTACTAATGTGAACAGTTGGAAGCAGCCTGCAACCTTTTTCTAGCCATATGACTATAAGTAAGACCAATTATAAAAAGGATTTTGTGCTTTGGAAGACACACTAAATCATTAGTTCCAGTATCACCACATCAGGGCCATAAAGATATTTTGTATAGTTATTATTTTAATAGAGTTCGATAAAAATTGGAAAGAAATAGCCCTGGAAGAAAAGACACAGAATAGCTAGTAAAAAAAATATTTTATTCTAGTTGCACCTACCACGGCATACACCTGCTAATCTGCTGGATATACAACGGCAACTTCCCCACAACGTTCTCCTGGTGGACGCTGAATGTTGCCTGTGCAGCTATCACTTGTGTCACCGGAGAGTTCCTCTGTCTAAGGACCGAGTTGCAAGCTATACCGTTAAGTAACATTGGCAGCAAAGTGGACTTATGAAAGTTGGTGATGTTGATTCGTTGGACTGTTGTGATTAGATCTCTTGTTTAGGTTATGATGAATTCCTTTTAAAGGAATACAGTTTTTTTTTGAAGTGTTATTTTTGTCTGTCTCACTTGAACCAGCGAGTAGATTTTTGTTTGATTTGATTCATGTTGATAATCTGTCGAAATTTTGATATCATTGATTACATTCCTAACCCTTGAGTACCTGCTAATAAGAGTAGCAAGCCGTGGTTTAATCGGTCTTGCAGGGAGGCTAGGCAAAGTAAGCAAGCTGCTTACGAGGCTTGGATCACGGCTCGGGCTGACGACTTCGATATCACTGATGCAAAACGCAAATATAATGTTGCCTCGAGGGCCTGCAAAAAAGCCATTGCCAGAGCAAAGTTTGAATTTATCGGCATAGTTGGTGAGCGCCTTGTTAAACACCGTTTTGGTCGCTCGCCAAATCTGCCGAGGGCAACTTTCGACTGCAGTTTGGCCCACGGCGCTAAAGAGAAAGCCGAACTCTTGGTTTCTCTTTTTGCGTCTTATTCCACCATGGACGACGGAGCTGCTACACCCCCTTCTCTACCTCGATGTGGATCCTCGATGCCGGAAAACATTATCACGCAACGGGAAGTCCGGCGGGAGTTGTTAGCTCTAGACGTTCACAAGTCAAATGGACCGGATGGCAATCCAGCAGCGGTCTTAACAAAGTGGACCCATCGAATTAAAGGCCAATCGCCATTACCTCCCTTCTTATGTACGCACAACGCGGTTATGGAACGCATAACACAAAGCTGCTGCGTTATCTGGAGAATCATGACCTTATTAGCGACCGCCAATATGGATTTCGCCATGGTCGCTGTGATCAGTTGATCTTCTTTACCTTACGCACCAGTGGGCTTCTGCCATAGAGGGTCAAGGTGAGGACTTAGCGTTCAGCTTAGATATGGCTAAGGCGTTCGATCGGGTCTGGCACCGCGGTCTTCTATCGAAGTTGCCGTCCTACGGCCTGCTCGAGGGACTATGCAGATGGATTTTTATCCGATAGGCGCATTAGAGCAGTAGTTGATGGAAGCTTCTCTGATAGCATGGAAATTAATGCTGGTGTTCCGCAAGGATCAGTACTATCTCCGACGCTGTTCCTTCTGCATGTCAAAGACATGATATCAATTGACGAGGGCATTCGTTGTTATGCGGATGACAGTACGGGAACATCGTCCTATTTGGGTCGTGCAAATGTCCCTCATTAGGTTTTGTCTGAAACTGAGACAGTTTTAGGAAAAGTCGCTGACTGGGGGCACGAGAACCTCGTCAATTTTAACCCCACAAAGACACAGGTTTGCGCGTTCACCGACAAAAAAGTCCCTTTTGTTAGTGGTCCGCAATTCTTCGGCATACCTCTGCCCATCACCGATAATATTGGGATTGGTATTGACATCTCCAGTGATGTTCAGTATCGCAGTCATCTTGAGAGCATGGCAAAACTGGCTTTAAAAAAAAGCTCGGAGTGCATAATAGGGCAAAACGATACTAAACACCGCAACAAAGATTGTTGCTCTATAAAGTGCAAGTTCGGCCGCATATGGAGTACTCTTGTCACCTATGGACGGGAGCGCCTGAATGCCAATTAAGCCATTTGACTCGATACAAAGACAAGCTGTTAGGGTTATCAACGATCCCAAGATTACATTAAGTTTAAGGAGAGACTTTGCATCCTTGTGCGTGTTCTACCGCTTATACAACGGGTTGTGCTCAGAGCAATTGTTCTACATGATGCCAACAGCCACTTTCTATCACCGCACCTCTCGCCATCGACAGGATGTTCATCCTCATACCCTAGACCCTAAAGTGTCGCGAACAGTACGCTTTAGAAGAAATTTTCTGCCGCGTACGCTCAGATTATGGAATGATCTCCCTGTCTCGGTTTTGCCCAGTCCCTACAACATAAGGGCTTTCAAAAGGGGTGTGAATAAATTACTTCAGGGTCGGCATTACTGCAATACCAGAAGTATCACGCTCCCGTGATACTTCTGGTATTGCAGGCGTTCATGAACTGCGGTAACCACTTACTATCAGGTGTGCCTGGGCGTGCCTGTTTGTAGTTTGTTTGAGTAACCAAATTTCAGTGAGCGAGTTCAAAAATAGCACAAGGAAGCCGATAATGTGTATGAAATGTAAGCGCGATTTCCAGGGTTTACATTACACCCTTAAAAATGCACTTTACTAAACCTTTTTGAAGCTGATTTAATAAAAAATTAAAAAGACATGTTCATTCATATCGGTTTGGTTTGGAAGCACTTTTCGTTCAATTCTTGTAATGATTAATAATTTTTACTATTGTTTAAAAAAAAAAGTCCCAAGGACTCCCATGGTCCAGATGGACTATGGTATTATATTTCATTGCATATTATATTTAAACAATATTATTTAATGACAAGACTGAACTAACAAGTGTAATTAATTTGATGACTTACAGCTGCACTTACGTTAATTATTACTTTAGCAAATTGTTCAAACAATGTAAACCCTCACTGGGAGATTTTTAACACTGTACTTGTTAGTAACTATGGATTTACTCCCAGAATAAAAAATGTGCAGGCCACTATCTTACTCCAGAAACGACCTACCTACTACTACATTATTGTTGATGACTAACTTAATGATACTATGTTTTATAACAAATTCTTACACATACATAGATAGCGACGTTAAGAAAGAGATTTGTGTGCGTGCAATGTAATGGGCATGACATGACGAATAATTATCGATATCATGTTTATATGAAAGACCCATGGAGCAATTACAAAGAGGAGATGCCGTTTGAAATGGCGCAGTGACGTGATCATTGGCGCCTCGCCGACACTGCAGTGGGCGGAGCTTGTCATTGCTCCTGCACTATGATTGGAGCCACGGCCGAAACCAAGCACCCCGCACGTCTGCCTTCCGCCCCGTGTAGCCTCACAAACGCTTTCTTTCAAAACGCTTATTACGGCATCTCCTCTTTGTAATTACTCCATGGAAAGACCTCACTTTAATAGGCATATTGGTGAAAAAACACGTCGATAAAACTTAAACTAACTGAGATATGACCAAGTTAAACTCACGTGCATTTTGGACGATACCAAACGCTCCATACTAATGGATAGCTAGCTACGCCTAGGTATATTATTTAATAGTAATTTTATATTTTTAAAATGGAATTAAATTGTTATAAAACATCTTCTGTGCAAATATTCAAAGTGTTAATTTTATTAAGGAATTTAAATACATTTATGCTATCATGAAATATCATTACTTTATCAATTCTTTAACCTTGTCGTCATCCCAATTGCTTAGTATAGATTTAAAAATGCTCCTTCTGAGGGTGATTTTGTTGATTTATATAATTATATGGATGCTATGCTAATTTGAATACTAAATGGACTGTGTAGGGCTCAGTTTAGCTTGGCTGCGTAAGATGTCACGACAATTTTTATAACCTGTGGTCACTAATAATGCAGATGTATTTATCTTATTAAATGTATATTAATTTGTAATTAATGTAAATAAATTATATGATTATTAACTTAATCAAAATGTTATTTTATTTTTAGATAACAAATTCCTATGTTAAGCTATCGTTGTCTAAAAAAAATTTTTTTGAATTCCTCTCGTTATAATTGGTATAATAGTTATAAGTGATTAGCTTTTTCCCGTAGCTACGTCTGCGTTAAAAAGTAGCCTATGTTTGACTCCGGGTCTTCAACTATATTCATACCAAATTTCATCAAAATCCGTACTGCGGGTTAGCCGTGAAAGCGTAACAGACAGACAGACAGACTGACTTTCGCATTTATAATATTACTATGGATGTCTAATTGTTCCGGCAACTATTAAAAAATTGATGATGATTTTTATAACGGGTGGACACCGGATTGAGTAAAAACACAAGCAGACTTTAACAAAGCGCACTGTATTCAGCTTTTCACAAATTCTCCTGACATACTAAAGCAAAGAAATGAATAATTTGCATACAGACGCGGGTACCGCGTTATGATCGGGACGTGTCGGCCGACTGACGCTTGTACGGAGAGAGAGCGCGCGTGAGCCACGAAACCGAGCGGGACAAAGTTATGCGGCGGGAGCGAGACAACAATAAGGGACGCCACTAACCACTCCCCGCCACACGCGAGGCGCTGAGCAAAACCCGCGTTACACTTTTAAAATGTTGCCAAATTTATAATTTTTCCCATCTGGAAACCCCAGTCGATTAAAATTTTCCCATGAGGTGTTATAATTATGAATGAAACAAAAGTATTAAAACGCTATATTTAATAACATGAAAAAACATAACCGTGAATTTTAGCAACAAAATTAGTAAAATATCACATATTTGTACGATACTAGCGGAGATTTCAAACAATCCTTAACAATAAAAGTGGCGTGCAGTTTAACGTATAATCTCTTAAAGCTAACACGGGAGGGCAAAATAATGATTCATTATATTCATTCGTATATAATCAAACGATGTACACATTGGTGTAAGATATTTGAAACCACCTTTGAAGTAGTTTCTTTAAAGACCACCAGATGGCAGGTGGCACCAATCGCAACGATAAATGTCTTCCGAAGCACGCAATCTTATTAAATTTAAATGAATGTAATAGAATCGAGTTATTTATTGTTATTCATATAACTTACTCAAAATAAAGAATAGTATCTATATGATAAATATGGGGAAGAAAAAGTCGTTAAGCGGACCCTGGGCTCCGAGGCAATCAGAAGATTACCGGAAAGGCGCTAAGATGAGTAGTAGTAGTAGTAGTAGTAGTAGATATGGATGCAAATAATATATTTGACTCAATCTATATGGCGCAATAAAGTGTTAATTCATATCTTTGGCTTTCTATACTAACAGTAAAAAAATAATCTTTTACAACCGAAATGATCATAAGAAATGAATTAGCTCTAATTCTACCGATATCATACATACAATTTTGTACTATTTATATGTATTCATAGAGTACAATAAAACATAAAGCATGAATACAGAAAGTATACAAAAGGTGGCATTATCGCATTATGGTTCTTAACAATGGAATTTTTATTGTTATCTAGTTTGACGCAGACGCAGGGCTAAGCAATATTTTACAGGCAACCTAAGGGTATATTATAATGTTGTAAGACGCTAAACCGAAATGATATCAAACAAACATGCAATGCAATGTCCTAATCGAACTGGAAACAACAAATAATGCTTCCCGTGGTAATGGAACTCACGACTTCCGGGTCTAAGGCAAATGCCTTAACAAATGGACTAAGGAAGCAGATACTTTGTTAAGATAATCTCATGGAGCAATTACAAAGAGGAGATGCCGTAATAAGCGTTTTGTAAGAAAGTATTTGTGAGGCTACGCGGGGCGGAAGGCAGACGTGCGGGGTGCTTGCATCACATCACTGCGCCAATTCAAACGGCATCTCCTCTTTATAATTGCTCCATGGATAATCTACATTAAGAATGTTAAATTCTATGTTCTATTCGCTCTATATAAAATAAACAAGGACAGATGGGTTACTATGATCTCTTAAATCCATCCAAATGAGAGAGAGCGAGATAGCGCAATACAGGTAAGGGAGTCACCACACTGCCAATGAGTTTGACATTAGCGACGACCCTATTTCCTTGACATTAAGGCCCAATACGATAGCAAATGACATGAAGCAATATTACTATTTTTTAATCGTATCTTTGTATAGAAAATGAAGAAGGCGGTCACTTTCGGGATCACAATACAAATATTTTTTCTCAGATGTATATTCACAGATACATGGAAGAAAAAACATTTTTTATCACGTTTTTTAATGGTGATAGCTAATTATATCAAGGCCAGCACCTTGTTAATAGACAAAACAAACCTACGAAGCATGTTTTAAAGCTTAGAATTTCTTCAGATCAAAGTTCTAGTAAATATAAAATCATGAAATTTTGCTTGTTCTCTTAGTATTAGGCCTTAAGGTTTTTCTTACTACATAAGGCAACATCTGGTTTCTTCTTACTACCTTAGGCGAAATCCCACTTCTTCCGACTTCCTAAGGCAACATATTGCTTACTCACTCTCATTCGAATGGATTAAGTAGACCATGGTAACCTTAGAAAAGCCATTACATTAAATATTAGCTTATATATGTTACCGGAAAATAACAAAAATCGTAAGTTAATCAATTTACGAGTTAGTTGATCAACTATCGAAAAATAATAAACATTTCAACTGCAGTTTATTATTTTCCGAAAGTTGATCAACTAACTTGTTAATTAATCAACTTACGATTCTTGTTATTTTCCGGTGACATATTTATGACGAAAATATATCATACAATTTATTACATTTATAGTTTTCAATCTGATCTTTTTAATTTTGCAATCGTGAGTCAAACTCTGGTGGCTCACCATCGTCTCTTAATTCCACCCAGATAAAGAGTAAGCAAGATGTCACTTTACACACGTATTGCGCCATTTCGCTTACTCACCGCGTTTAGATGGTATTAAGAGATGTTAGTGTTCATCTGGTTATTAAACAGTCGTTGAGTTAGTAAACAGTTTTTACAAACCATTTTTGCGTTCCTTTCTACATTAAGATTGGTTCTGAATAGTAATCATAAATTATATATATCTTATTAGATATCTTTTTAGACAATTCATCTCACAATTCAACTTCAGAAATCAGAACTACCTAACTACATATCAAAGTTGTACAAATGTACAATCGCACACAAAAACGTCACAACATCAACACTTTCTGGCTACATAGAAAGCAATCTCATTGCTTATAAAATAAGGCAATAGACATAAGCACTAGATAAGATAATCAACAAACATCTGACAGTTATTCGTACTATAGTTAGATCACAACCGCTGTACCGCGCCTTAGGACTAAAGAACTAAATTTGCCGTCAAAATTTATAAGTATTATTTTTTGCCTACCCTATGACGTCTCTATGTGCGTCACTGGGGAGTGGCAAAAGAAGAGCACGAGATTCGTAGCCAGACCGAGATCTTACGATATCGAAGTACATTATTTTTGTATATTTACGAGTATAATTACATATTACTGTTTTGGTCCAATAAGATTTAATTTTTCAGTTCAATACAATTTAAGAAACAATATAATGAACTGAATCTTTACGACCCATCTTTAAATATTTGTATGTGCGTCTGACACTTTGCCACCCCGTCTCGCATGTCAAATGCGAGTTAATAAGCGAGAGGTCACTTTACACACCGTATTACGCCATCTCGCTTACTCGCGTTTGGTGGGCCAAAAATGGGATTTTAGATTTTTTTTTTAGATTTTGACATTTCGTTCCCCCCGTCTCGCCGCTAGCATACCTAAGACGCGATACAGCGGTTGTGGTCAAACCATAAATAGTATTTTGAAAATACAGTCAATTAAGTATTCTTTCGATGACTTGAGCAAATGAGGTAGCGTGACATATACACTTTTGACATTGACTGTACATTCTTCAAATTTTACGAAGCATTTATCTTGTGTAAAAATAACCATTTTAATACGACGCACAATTAAAGATGCCTATAGAAGTAATATGAACTGAAAGCTTATAAAATATCAGACAAATAGCATTTCACAAAATATTTTAAGTATATATTTTTTCAACTGACTGTATTTTCAACACGAAGAATGTATAATTTGTAAAAAATTTAGCAAAATCATGTCTTAGTAGTTTAACTGTATAATTTTTAACCTTCAAAAGGCACTGCAAATTATGGTAACTCGAATAATAAATAATACAAATATTTCCGATATTTGTTTAAATTATATTTACGTCATAGAAGTCACTTTAAAAAAATATACAAAAAGTGTCTTTTTTATTTAGTATTTTATTTCTGAACGATTCATATTTCTAAATGTCTATTAAACCAATTTTGACTGAATTAATGTTCTGTCTCCTTTCGCGTCGAAATTATCGATATAAGAGGGGAGTCAATATATTTTAGCTAAACTAGGCTTAACGAACATTCGTATATGGCTTTACGAATTCGTATATGGCGAAACTTTACGACCTCCCATCTTTAGATATTTTATCTCATGTGCGTCTGACACTTCACCCCCCCGTCTCACCGCTCGTATACCTCGCTAGACGCGGTACAGCGGTTGTGGTCAAGATATAGCAATAAATTATTGTGCATAAAAAGTATTTTTCAGAAAAATATAACTTTTTCGAAAAATTATACATATAATTTAATGTCAATGTGGTGATATGTTATTGGATAATAATGTACTAATTTGTTTATCTTATTTATTTAATAATCTTGAATTATTTTGATGCTAACTTATAACATAAAAAATTACGAAAGTTCGATAAGTCCATGTTAACTTAAATATGTTTTGTCTAGTTCTTGCACGTTAAATATAGATAAAACAGAAACGGACTAACAACTAGACAATGTAGGCTTAACAAACGTCTGTTATTTTTTATTAATGGCTATTTGATATTGTAGATATTGCCCGCGGCTGCGCTTGCGTGAAGAATTTTATCTTTGACAAAAAGCTTCAATAAAGTCCTTTTTTGTGTCGAATTCGTTAGCATTTTCCTTTTCTTTTCTCTTCTATCGGTGAAACAAATTGATTTATATGAACTGTGGCATATTTCTTCTTTTTGTTTGTAGACTATTGAATGAGTGGCCACTTTGCTGCACTATCTGCATAAATAAACCTTACATGCTTTGATTGTAATGTTATCTCGACATGGTTTCTTTAACGACCACTTAATGGCAACCCATTGCATATTTTGCCAATATTTATACAAATACGTACGTTATTGACGAAGCATGTTGCGGGTCGTACGATGTAACAATTTTGTTTACATTATTCTGATCTTGGTTACAAAATAAAGTCGTATTCTTATTTTTTTTTTGATAAACAAATATTTGGGCAAATAGGCGATATGAGGTCGCGCCAATAACAAAATAATATTTTCGTGTCATATCCGGAAGACAGTATAGGTTAACATAATTAATGACATTTGAAATACTAGAATGAGGTAGATGATTCTATCAACGAAATCGCTAAAATAATCATACAAAATATTTGTACCTATCAACATTATATTTCAGCTTATGAATGATGCTACTTTTATTGATTTATCCCCGTTGTAAATCATTTATTAAGAACATGTTAGCTAAAATATGTGTATTTGTGTATGTTTATAATTTTCAACTATATCTGTTGCTGTACCCACCCTAACTTAACTGTTTCTCTCTCACCTCGTAAGGGTTGACTGGAAGAGATTGCCTAGCAATAAGTCCGCCTTTGCTCATATTATGTTGAAGTCTTTGTAAATGTTAAATTATTTGTTACTGTATATAGGCAAAAATGATATTTTGTATTGTATTGTATTCTTTCGTCCCTTTTTCTCCTATCTCATATTTAGTAAGAAAGAATAATGTTTTATCAAACACAATTTAGCTAACATTGGCTTAACAAACGATTCTTAAAACGAGGGTTTATAACGAGGCTTCAACTTAACTGTGTTAAAGTTAAAAATAATACTGACCGAATTATTACATGTTAATCAAACAAGTGATGCAATTTTAACTTATTTCTGAGTTTTATGCGTTTTACAAGAAAATAAATGTCTTAATTATAAAAATGTGATTCGTAATAGTTTTCTATTTTTTCTATCTATCATTCGATATCTTACGAAATAACTCTTTAAAGATACAAAACTTAAAATAAGTTTTGAGGTTAAAAATATATGTATATGCAAGTTAACAAATGTAATGTTAGTTACAAATTATTGTGGCTTTTTCGATACAAATTATCATAATTAATTTGTTTTTTTAGCCTGCAGCCGATAAATATGTCAGGCCGCGAAGATTACACAAAAATGTGCAAATATATTGTAACTTATATTTATATAAAACTCTAGATATTATTTAATGTTCTGGAAAGTTTCATAAAAGATACATGACTTTTCACGGCATTTTTTATGTCAATAAACGTGATTTGGATAAATTTTTCTAGCTAGCTAACGGCATCCCTCCAAAGCAGACTAAATAATACCTACATAATATACTTCTTGGTAGAGTCATAATGACTATAGTGCAGTCAACTATATTCAATTTGCCCAATACTTTGTCACCTCTCATCATCATCATCCTAGCGTGTATTCCTAGTTGCGTCGACAGCTTACACTTAGGAGCCTAGGGTACGCTGTAAGTCATGGTCCTGGATTAAGCGGAACTGGTTATTACAATGGAGCGACTACCGTCTGACCTCCGTAACCCTTTTTACAGGGAAACCATATCAACAGGAACATAACCCGAGGTGTGTTAGTGGCCAACACTGTCAGAATTTTTCAGGCCGCCCCAAGGCATCTGACACAGGCTAACGACTGCTATCTATCGATAACAACCGGGACCAACGGCTTAACGTGCCTTCAGAAGCACGGAGGAGCTCAAGATAAAAAATGCCACTAAAATGGCGACCAATCCAATAGTGGTCGCGTCACGCCGTCGCGTTTAACAAGCGCATTCGCTACGGATACGCGGCGAGCGAGAGACTAACGAGATCCTCGTCCTTAAATTAGCCCAATACTTTGCCACCGCTATTGCTCGGTGATTCGCCATATTTAAGTCTTCCAAAGTGCAAGAGACGGGATATACTAAGGTTTCATCACCAAAATAAGGCATGGTAAAATAAATAATAAAAGTATTTCTAGAACTTGTTTACCTAGCAATATGTATCTTATAAAGCAGTCCCATAAAAGATACATATCTTAGGTGAATTTCCATGATCATGAATAATCAAATTCAAACTTTTGTCTTTGCATAAATCATGTCGCAAATAATAAAACATAATTTGTGTGTTTATCTTAAGGACAAAAAGGATGAACGTTTTAACGTCAAAATAACGCGTTAAAAGTAAAGTGTTTCTAGAACATTTTAGCCAGTAATCTGTATCCTACGAAGCAGCTCCACAAAAGATACATTTATCTTAAAAATTCATGATTCTGAATAATCAAATTAAACTTTTTGTCTTTGCATAAATTATTTTGCAACTAAAAAAACATAATTTGTACAATACATCTAGAATTTTCTAGCCAGCAATCTGTATCCTACGAAGCAGCTCCATAAAAGATACATATATTGTAAAATAAGTTTTTTGGTCAATAATCTTATGAGTTAAAAATGATAGGCTAACGTAAAAATAATTATAAAACGTAAAGTATTTCTAGAATTTTCTAGCCAGCAATCTATATATCCTAAGAAGCAGCTCCGTAAAAGATACATATATTAAAAAATAAGGATTCATGATTCCGAATAATCAAATTAAACCTTTTGTCTTTGCATAAATTATTTTGCAAATAATAAAACGTAATTTGTACAACATTCTAGAATTTTCTAGCCAGCAATCTGTATCCTATAAAGCAGCCCCATAAAGGATACATTATATCTTAAGGGGAGTTTTCGTCGTCAACTTCTTTGATGACTGTGTCGGACTCCCAGCGAGTGCGTTCTGATACGAGAGCTTGCAGTTTCTGTAAAAATGTGTGTGTTTTTTTTTACTTACTGTTATTTGTGGTCGTGTCCGCTTTAAGCTCTTTTCAAACTGAAGCGAATCCCGCGCGACTTGTTGGACGCCCACAGAAATAAGAATATATAGAAGTGCCATTAGCAGGCCAGTTAACGCTACGACACTTCTACCGAATATTATTTCTATAGGCGTCACTCAAGTCGCGCGGGATTTTCGTCAGTTTGAATGGAGTTTTGTTTTGGTTGCATCTAGCCACTCTAAAAAAGATCTTTGAGCAATTCATTAAAACCAATCATTTCATGAATAATTACGAAGCTTAGCAATTCTGTTCATCATCATCATAATTTTGAGTAGGTTACATTGTCCATTGACCATGTACACCCTGAGGTGACCTCAGAGTTGTGCGGAACCGACTCTCGGCCTCTGACGTGGTTCCTTCAACGACCACCAGATGGCAGCCGGGACCAACGGCTTAACTTGCCTTCACAAGCACGGAATCATCTCTATTTTCAGACAATCAGGTGATTCAAGCCTGCAATGTCGTAACCAAACTAGAAACAACTAAACAAAGTATGCTTCCCATGGTAATCGAACCCACGGCCTCCGAGTCGAAGGCAAAATATACTAGACAGTTCTGTAACCCAGTATAGTCACAAAAACATCATACCATACCATAACTCATGCATGCATAAGATCTACATACCTCAGGTTTGTCTAAGACAACAATTCTGTTCTCAATCTTGGGCGCCAGCTCGCAAGACTGCTGTTCCAAATCATCTAGCGATGCTCGGCGGGTTAGCCTAAGAGGTAACAAGTTCAAAAATTGTAAAAGTAATTGTGGTTTTATGTATAGTAGTGAAAGTTGGGTCTGGCAGAAAAATAATGAAAGCAGAGTGAATGCAGTTGAAATGAGAGCTTTACGGAGTATGTGTGGCGTACGTCTGAGCGATAAAATTAGAAATAGCGAGATAAGGAAAATGTGTGTGAATGAGGATGTAGTGACAAAGATAGAAAAAGGGATGTTAAGATGGTTTGGGCATGTAGAAAGGATGGATGAAAGGAGACTTACGAAAGGTATTTACAAATCAAAGGTGACAGGAAAATTCAGTAAGGGCCGGCCTAGGAGAACATACTGCGACCAAATCGCAGACATATTAAAAAAGGGAGATGTCAGGAGTATCCGTAATCGATGAGCGTGTATGACGAGAATGATGAGCGTAGAAGAAACTAGGGAAGTCTGTAAGGATCGAAGCAAATGGAAATCCGTAGTCTCTGCCTACCTCTACGGGAAAAAGGCGTGATGTTATGTATATAATGTGGTTTCATGATGGCATAGGTATTTAAATTCTTTGTTCATTCCACTTAGAAATTTTGCACAGAAGTAATTTTTTTTTGAATCGATGGGAAAGTCTAATTTGAAATGTAAAATTACTGAAAAATATACTGTAATCGATGAACACTTTTCTCAATGATGAACGAATATTTAATATAGGAACTATTTACATAAACGCAATATTTAAGGTAGTTGTCGAACAAATGTAGTCTCACCCTTGTAAATTACCTAGCCGTGACGACTGACGACACATTTTATGTTCTATTAGTCTGGAGTGTTTAGTATCGCCCTCTTGTGGCACCTACCGCTGTTTATATAGCCCGGGAAACGTGTTCGATAAGTAAGTTATTTATTTACATTTGTAAAACATACAGTTATGTTGTTGATATATCAGCCCGACCGGGAAA